>CM042009.1:108132054-108512054 GCA_023525715.1 Cichorium intybus
ATATCAAGGCTCTAGAACTCTCGATTCTTCAAAAATACGAAGCGCATCTTCGAATCTCAAGGACTTCGACACAACATATTTGTACTTCAACAATTTCCCCCTTTGGGTCGACTTGCTTTGTACACTTCATCTATTCTTGAAAATTTTCCAGAAACACAACTAGTGTGATATCATGTTGGATTAGGTGCCTAAGCCATGACTATAATTGATATATATTTAATTGATAGTAGCAAAGTCCTTTTGGGTTGCCCTCATAGTTGGCAATTTGACAGAATAAGTTTAAGAGAGAGAGATTGATTTATTATGTGACTAATAAATCAATATAAATAATTTTTTAATATATTATGAGGATAATATATTAATTAGAAATCGTATCATTTAATTAATAATTAATTGGAATTAATTTGGTGATTAATTGGATTAATTAAAAGTGGAGGGGTTGAATTGTAATTATTCAATAGTTGACTAGTGACAATTGACTAGTGACAATTAATCATTTAATTAATAATTAATTGGAATTAATTTGGTGATTAATTGGATTAATTAAAAGTGGAGGGGTTGAATTGTAATTATTCAATAGTTGACTAGTGACAATTTAGGCAGGCTGGTGGATTTCGAAAAATAAGGATATAATTATCCTTATAGATTTTGAAATATATATAAGGATAAGTAGGAGTTTGAATTAAATGATAAAAGGTTTATCTCGTTTGAATTCAAATAAGGTTTATCCATAAGGCTTATCTGATAAACCTTTGGAACCTATAAATAGGGGCACCTGGCCACCCCATTCTCTAAGACATTTTCCCTTACTCTCTCCCTCTCTCTGGGTTTTTCTTGTTGCCAGCTTTGGGTGTGAACCATTAGAGGCACGACGCTTGTGGTGCTCGCTTTCAAAAGATTCAACAAAGGTTAGTATTTTCTTTTAATACTTTTAGTAATTTTCGAATTGGCCTTAGGTATTAGTTATAGGTTCAAATAGTGAAAACTTAGATCCAATTAGGTTGCATGTGAGCTTAAGGGTTAAGTTTATTTGTTTTGCCTAAAACCTATCAGTGGTATCAGAGCTATTTGGTTTGTTTTCTGTTTGAATTTGCTATAATAGTTATACCTTTGAATTATGGTTTATTGAAATTAAACCCTAAAGGCTTGAATTTCGATTTTATAGGGTTTTCAAAACCCTATCCCCTTCCCCCCTAATTTTCGATTTCAATAGGTTTTAGAGGGTTTTTCTATTTTTGGTAATTATGATAAATTAATAAATGGATAACCCTTTACCCTTTGTTTGATTTTCGAAATTAGTGGGTAAATATAGGATTAAATTAATTTGATTAATTTGTTAATCCACATCTGATTTAATTTATTTAATTAATTGTTAATTAAAAGATAAACATTAAATCATTTAAGGTTTAAATTTAAGTTAAAAGTTTAATTTCGAAAATTTAAATAGATAAACAAAAATTATTTTAAAAGTTTAAAATACATCTAATATATATTATTATTAGAAGTTAATATTTATATGCATAAGAATTGGTCATTCAAATTGCTAGTATGCCTCATTCACGAAGCTGATCTATAAGGAGGTATAAGGAAACTGCCTATAAAATGACGATTGAATGGGTGTCCACTCTCACCCACCGCTTCCTTGATTAGTGGAAGGTCGTTAGGAGAACGGATTTGATATGACCACTTAATCTCATTAAAAGTATAATGTTATTAATCAAAGTACTAGAACCCGTTTTATATAATTCCCAAATCTAGTTACTTTAGGAAAAATGTGAAAGATATGCTAATCCATGAAATTGTACATTACACTTTATGAGACATTAATGGAGCGTGTGTGGTTTACCGACACTAATAGGGGCTCATAAAGAGTGGTAATGGGTATCTCATAAATTATCATTTTTTATGGAGCGTGTGTGGTTAACCGGCACGTCAATTTGAGATGATAAACGATATTGAGGTTACCACACACATTTGCATGGTTATTCACATCTTGTTTGTGATCCTCGGCATCCCAGTCACAAATAGAAGAGCATAATCCGAGATTAAACATGCCATTGAACAGTTCAATGAATCTCACAGATCTAGGAATTTCATAAGACTGAAATTGATAATTGTGTATCTACCTTAGTAACCATTATGTTGTGACCACGACATCCCTCTTCAGACCATAGTTGGGGCATTTTGGATCCTAGCCTTGTTAAATAATAAATCGGGTAATTATTTTAAAAGGATTAAATTTAAACTAATAAATTATGTTTTTTTATTGATGTCTGGACTCAGCGTCAACTCTCCTACTCATACTCCAACACCCATTTCTGAGAGTTTCAGAAAGTATCTATTAAATATGGAAAGGCTGACTGGCCGGAACTTTGTAGATTGGCTTTGCAAATGGAGAATGATTCTCAGGGTTGCTGGCAAGCCATTTCTGATTGAGTATCCACTCCCCGTTCCACCGAAGCATGACATTACACAGCAGCTTGTGATGAACATGACTTCTTGATGAATCCATAAAAGTTCATAGCCTCATGCTATTGACCATTGACCCCGAGTTTTGCAGGGATTTAGAATTCCTAGGGTCATATGAGTTAGCACGACTGGTTGAAGAAAAGTTCTGAGAGCCGGTTGAAGAGGAACGAACTGGAATCTTTAAAGAGCTTGAAGTCTGCAAGCTAGAAGAAGTAGCATCGGTCCGCATGTTCTCATGATTGAGGGACACATAGGTGAACTGTATAAACTTGGTCACCCTATTAATCGGGAGTTGAACATTAACTCGACTCGCTGACTAGCCAGTACGATCTATTCATCTAGAGGTATAGAAAAGGAAACCAGGACAAGACTATCATGGAAATGTGTTCAATGTTGACTATGTACGAGTCATTCATGGAGAGGCATGGTTCCACTGATTCAGCTGCTTTGGGATTAAGTCCAGAGATGAGACGTATCGAGAAACGATCCAGATCGTCTGGATTGTTCTGATATGTCTCAAACTGGGAATCCACAGGGTAGGATATAGTCACAGAAAGATTGGAAGATGCTCCAAAGCCGAATTCTTTAGCAACTCAGATATATATAAAACTCAAAACTTCTTATCCTTAATTCTCTGATACAGGATGTGATTGTCACATTTGTTTTGTATGCAGCGACTCGGTAGGATGCAGGGCATTGATGCATAGGAACACATTCGGATTGGATCACGGGCTCGTGCAGTTTTGAAGTTTAGTCAGATATTTTAATCTTGTTGTTAGCTTATTAGATGCGTATGACACTGTTATCATATAGTACATTGTTGAGGATAATTTTGATTTAATAAAATGTCGTTTTTCTTTTAACACTTGATTAAATTATCCTTGAAATGTTGTATGAATGTGTTAATGACATTAATATTAATAACTTGAATATTGATGAATCCAAAGCATGTTGGATTTATAAATTGTGTTTCCTATGATTGTTAAAGTAAACTTTTATAAGAATCACTTCAACCAAAGGTCCAGATGGATAGGACTTTAGAATTATTTGACTTGGAGTCACATGATGAAGTGAGTTCCTAATAAAAATTATTGTTGCGAGAAATGTATCACCCAAAGATCCAATAGATAGGATTTTGCAATCGGTTGACCTAGAGTCAAACGAAGAATGCATATCCTGAACAAATTAGCAAAGTCATAAATTTACATGGAGATGTAAAAGACATAAGATTATGAGCAACGGTCACATCAGTGAATTGCTCGAATTTGTGAATAAAACACAATTAGTTATACTTCATGATATTTGCCAATCAGTATGACAAATGTAGCCTCGCTTATCAGAATAAGCGATTTGATTGAAACCTTGAACTGTTCAAGGACTTCAAAGGAAGTATAAGATCAACAAAATCTGAGTAACAACAAAAACTGAGAACATGTTTCATAGTTATTCCTCTTCCAAGAACATTAATGGTTATAATGTGTCTTAGGGAAGAAGATCGAGCATGGGTCGAAATAGTTCGATCCTAGATGTATTAGATGCAATTCCAATTTTGGATTAATTAAATGATCGCCAGTCATACCGTAAAATCATATTCCAACCACATCTTAGACTTAGTAGGTTGACACCTCTGAAATGCAAAGCAGGGTTCGCCCCACTTGTACATGGAGGGTCCAGGGTCATGTAGCGTTCGTCTGAACCTCATGACTGGCCTGAACATGATCGGCAATGTTACTTCATTGGTTTTCACACAAGTACTTATGAAAGAAGAGTTCTTTTAGAAAAGACTCACATTCTAAGGAAACAGTGGGAGCAAGAGTAATCCTGAAGGAGTTCGAGGATTAGCCAAGTGAAAGAACCTCTAGTCACCACTAGGACTTGACCAGGGATCTGATTCCTGTTAAAACTGACATACCCTTCTCTTGGCAGACAAGTAGTATTGGTCACCATCATAAGGTGTTATGATCTGGGTGACATACCGATTAGTGGTAAGACACTAGATTTGTACGGATAAGAAATCCTACTACTTTGTTAGAAATAATTTTAGTGGTTTAATATTTGCATTTAATAGGGACTAAAATAGAAAATATATATTTTAAGGGTTGAATTGGTTTTCCGGTCTGGACCGAAAAACGTCCAGGTTACTCAGTATTAATGACCGAGAAACCAGAGGTTTCTCGGTAGGCTTCATGGTTGTTTGGTTGGGCCTTGCTGTAATTTGGGCTTAGGGTTTAGGCTAGGTGTAGAAGGGTATTTAAGGCTCCTTGAGCCGTCATTTGTGTGGTGGAGTGCTTTGGGATTTGTGCAACATTAGAGAAAATATTATTCCTAGCATTCATCAAGAATCTTATGTACTAGACTATTTTTGAATATAGTGTCCATTGAAGATTGTTTATCTCCTTGTGTTCTTGTGATTTGATTGATACCTTCTTAGATCTTGGATTGTTTGGGACCTACAATTGGTATCAGAGCTTGAAAACTTAGTGTTTTTGAGCTTTTGGTATCAATCTCATCATTTCCTTTGCTTGGACCTTGGAGTTTTTGAAGATTTTGGGTGTTTTGATCTGTTTTGGACAAGTTTTGGGCTGTTTGGGTGTTTTTTTTCTTGGTGTTCTTCATGTTCTTGGCGATCTTCAAGCAAAAATCATCAAAAACTGAGTTTTTGATCCAAATCGGCGTTTTTGCGAGTTATTAGTGTGATTTTCAGATCTGACCTGGGTTGTTTGGTCACGCTCCATAGTTGTTCGGTGGCGGTGCTAAAACTTTTAGAGTTTTGGAGGTTTTTCGGTCAAAGCCAAGGTTGTTCGGTCCACTAAGGGTTGTTCGGTTTGCCCAAATTAAGGTTATTCGGTACTTCTAGGGTTTTCTGAAAATCGGTTGCTTCTTATTGTTCGGTTTTGATTTCTCGTCCAATTAATCGGTTTGTCAAGTTGTTCGGTAGAGTTGATCGGTCAGGTTGTTCGGTGCTTGTTTCTCGTTTTGTTCTTCGGTCCAGCTGTTGTTCGGTGTAGGTTGTTCGGTGCAGTGGTTCGCTCCATTTAAGTTGTTCGGTCAAGGGTTTTTTCGGTGCTCCTGGTTTTTCGATCTGCTTTGTTTTTCGGTCATTTTAGAGGTCAAAAATTTCGAACTGGGTCAAATTTTGAGTTTTCGGCGAAATTTTTCTTGGTTTTCGATCAACCTTTTGGCACTTTAAGGCTTTTCGGTCTTCTGTTCGGTTCAAGTGCTGTTGACTCAGTGTTTTTCAGTTTGACTTGTTAGTTGCCTTTTGGCGTTTTTAAGCTCATTTTCAATGGATTTGACTACTACCAATTTGCATTCCAATCTCGATACCATTATGGGTACTGTTACCCGTATTGCCAGACTGCTAAATGCTGAAGGCTTTGATGAATGAAAGTTCAGATTTGAGAAATATGTAAAAATGAAGGACAACAAGATATAGAGAAGCATTGTGAGAGGTCCGATTATAATAAAAAATACACTTGAGGATGGTATGGTGATTATAAAGTCTCAGGAAGAATACTCGAATGAATATTTCAAATTAACTGAAAATGATGATCGTGCCCTCGCTACTCTCACGATGGCTCTGTCTCCTGATATCACTCAAGGATTCAGGGAATACAAATCTACCAAGGCTTTATGGGAAGCACTGATTAAGGTTTATGAAGGCAACGAGGACATGAGACAAAGCAGAAAGGATCTGATTAGACAAAGATTTAATATGTTTAATCATGTTCTCGGGGAGACACTTAAAGTTCAGTTGCAACACTTTATCACTCTCGACACTGAGTTGAGTACCGCTGGAATAGTGCTTTCGAAATATGAATTCAACAAGAAGCTGCTGAACTCCCTTCCAAGAAATTGGGATATGCATGTGGCCGTGATCAAGAAGACAAAGGATCTGATTAGACAAAGATTTAATATGTTTAATCATGTTCTCGGGGAGACACTTAAAGTTCAGTTGCAACACTTTATCACTCTCGACACTGAGTTGAGTACCGCTGGAATAGTGCTTTCGAAATATGAATTCAACAAGAAGCTGCTGAACTCCCTTCCAAGAAATTGGGATATGCATGTGGCCGTGATCAAGAAGACAAAGGATCTGAATAGTTTGTCTCTCTCTGAAACTTTGGCTGTCATCAAAGCATGTGATATGGATGACAAACAACTAGAGATAAACCACGTCAATTATTATCAATCTGCCAACCTAGGTGTTTCTGCAAACAGTGCCTTTTCTCCTTTGCGTGCTCAAACTCTAGTTTATCAAGCCTCTTCCTCTTCCAGCAAGCTGATGGTATCTCTTGGCCCCTTCGTTCCTGTTACTCCAGCTCCAACTCTTCCCAAAGGAACTGATGAAAATTTAAACATGATGGCTGGTCTCTTAAATTGTTACAATGCTCTCATGGCTAGTGAACTGGTTCAGCCTATGGTGTCTGGAGATCTTGACTAAGTCAATCTCGATGATATTGAAGAGATGGACATCTCTTAGCATATCGCTATGGCGGTATTCAGGGCAAAGAAGTTCACACAAAGGACAGGCAGAAACAATTGGGCTGCCAATAATGGAGACAGGAAGATGAGTTTCAACAAGGAAAATCTTCGATGTTACAACTGTAACGAGCCTGGTCATTTTGCTCGTGAATGTACTAAGCCCAGAATGGAGAATGCTGAGAGAAATCTAGTGCCTGTCGGAAACAATCGCGATGCTGCTCCCTAGAACAATGAAAGAGCAATGGTGGCACAACAGTTTTCTTGGGATGATAAGATGCAAGCCTTGAACCTAAATGAAGGTGGTGGAGCACACTTGGTGCAGATAGAAGGAAACATGGATGCTGGTGCTGCAGAAGAACAAATGATGGATCTACAATTTGCTCTCATGGTTTCTACTACTCTTGCTTCTACCACTGCTAAAACTGAGGTTAGTGAAGTTTCTTGCTCTTCTCAATCTTGTATTGATGTAATTGCAAAGTATCGTGATCATAATGATCGTCTTATTAAAGAAGTGTTTAACCTTACAAATGATGTTTATGATGCTAAAAAGAAACTGAAACCTTTACAAGAAAAACTTGATGCTAAAACATCTGATTTTAAGAAAGTTCAAGAAGAATAGAGTACTGTAAGCACTCGATAACGTCGTGCAAAAGAAACAATTGTTAAATTGACTGCAGAACTTGACACATGGAAAGCTAAATTCAATGATGCTGAATTTAATTTCAAAAATTTCGATGTGTCAAGTGAAATAGTTGAGTCTATAATTGAACATCAAACTAAATGGGCCAGTAAACAGGGTGAAGGAATTGGGTATAAATCTGTCCCACCTCCTTTTAACAATTATTTTACTCCGTCTCTTGAAACCGAAAAGTATGAGGAATGTTATCTTTCGAATTTCATCAAAAAGAATCAATCTGGCACCGCTAAGAGTATTAAACCGAACTCTACTGATACTTCTACCTCATGCGCAGATAATTTAAAAGAGAAAGATAAGAAGAAGGAAGACAAGAGTACTTTTGATTCTGTTAAAACTTGTTCTAAGACTAATGATTCAGATTCGTCTATTCTGAATTTGTCTATTAAAACTGCTAAAATTGTTAGACCTTTTAAAATTCGTAATGATGTTAATTTTCAAAATTCTAGGTTTAAAAATTCTGATAAATGTTCTGTTGCATGCTTGTGTGTGTGTGGAAATGCTTTGAATATATCTGGACCTGGACAAACGTCCACTGCCCCTGTTAAAAGACAAACCTGGTTTAACTGTGGAATCGCTGGTCACATTGCCAAAAATTGTCCCCGATATCTGTATGCGCATCAACATGAACAGTTTTGGCAGAACGTGCCAAGGGGAGATCTTATAAAAGAAAACCCTTGAGACTACATTCTCGGAATAAAAATTGGAATGATGTGAAAGCCAAGAATCAAGCTGCTCAAAATAAAAAGATTGTTTCAAGAAATGACGGTGTCTTACCAAATTTTGTAAGATCAAAGTCATATCAAGAATCAGCTTCAAATAGCAGTTCTGATTCAAAATCTGATGCTAAGGTTCCCATCTGGTCCAAGGATAAAATATTTAAATCAAAATTATAGATGGGTTCCTAAAGGCAGCATTCCAAAATCTACTATGAATTCCCCATTGTTTGACAATCGTGATATGAGCTTAGAATCTGTCAAATGTATCGATAGTTTGGGTCAACCCAGTTTCGGAATTGACTGGGCTCCTAAATCTAATTAATTCTGCAACTTGTGCAGGAACATCTGTGGAGGAATATCAGCAGACCCTGGTATGTTGATAGCGATTGTTCCAGGAACATGACATGCGACATGTCCCAATTACACAACGTTGGAAACTTAAATGGTGGATGTGTTTGCTTTGCGGAAGGTGAAAAGGGAAAGATCACTCAAAGGAGAACTGTATCGAGTGGTGTGTTGAAGTTTGAGAACGTGAACTTTGTACCTGTGCTCAAGCACAGTCTGCTGAACGTTTCTCAAATCTGTGACAAAGGTTTTTCAACCCACTTCACGAAGAAGGAATGTATGATATTCAAACCTGGTGTTGTCATTCCCGAGGAGTGGATGCTTGTCAGATCTGAACGAAAGAGCAACCTTATATCATCGACATGAATCATAACACTCCGGAAAACGTTACTTGCTTATTCTCTAAAGCTTCTGAACAGAGTGCCATGCTATGGCATCACCGTCTTGGTTACGCCAACGTGTAAAATTTGAATCGTCTTGCGAAAAATGAACTTGTCTGGGGGCTTCACATCAAAGAATTCATCACATTTGAAAAATGTGTTGCCTGTGCTCAACGAAAACATCATCGGAAGCCACATCAGCCCAAATTAGTCAACTCCATTGACTCGCTACTTCAACTGATTCACATGGATCTCTTCGGCCCTGTCAACGTTCTCAGTATTAATAAAAGCTCTTATTGTTTAGTTATAATTGATGATTACTCATGTTTTACTTGGGTTTTCTTTTTGAAGCAAAAGAGTGAAACTACTAAGCTGGTCAAGAGATTCGTCACTTTAATCGAAAATCAAACGAATCAGAAAGTGAAGGCAATTCGGTGCGACAATGGGACTGAATTCAAGAACGCAGTACTGGATAAATTTTGTGCAGATAAAGGAGTGCAGCGTCAGTACAGTGCTGCTCATACACCTCAACAGAATGGTGTTACTGAGCGTCTAAACAGATCTTTAATTGAAGCTGCACGCACCATGCTCTGTGCTTCTACATTACCGGTGTTCTTTTGGGCTGAAGTAATCAACACGCCTTGTTATGTTCAGAACCGGGTCATCATCAACAAGCGCCAAATGAAGACTCCGTATGAAGTCCTCTATGGTCATAAACCATCTGTTGCACATTTTCGTTCTTTTGGCTGTGCTTACACCCTTCTTCATCTTAAACCTACACCAAAGTTCAACTCTAAAGCAGATGACTATTACTTTGTTGGATATCCGGGTAAAACTGCCTACGGGTGTATTACAAGGTTACCAAACATATCGTGGAATCGTTTGATGTACGATGGCTAGAGGAGAATCAAATGGTTGCTCGAGTTGGTCCCGAATGGATATTCAACTATGTCGAATTGTTTAAGTCTTTTAATGTGTTTTCTGATGTTGTCTCAGTCACATAGCCAGGTCCAAGTGGAGTCAACAGAGATGAAGATGAGGAAATAATTACTGATCCCATCATACCGCCCTTGATTTTTGAAGATCCTATTCTTAACAATGGTGCATCTCCTGTTTCCACTTCGGTTTCAACTGAAGCTCCTGCTGACTCATCACAGATTGTTGGTGAACCATCAGTTGCTGAAGCATCTGCCACTCCTGAAGGCGTTATCAATTATGAACCTACTGATCTTTTCAACTCCACTCTCATGGACTCCCTCTTTCCCGAGAGAATTCTCGATGAGTATGTAGCCAGTACCTCCCACGATTTCAGAGATTCCGACAGAGGTACTTCAGGCTCAGGCAGAATTGAAAACATAACAAACCTTCCAGTTTCTTCTGCTTCGCTCGAGCATGCTATTTCTTCAAAAGTTCAACGCGATCACCAGATTGAAAATGTCATTGGCTCTCTTGACAATGGGGTTCAAACCAGAAGCCAGAGCGGCTATGTCAACGAGTGCCTCTACTCATGCTTTATCTCACAAATTGAGCCGAAGAATGTGGAGATGGCACTTAATGAACCAAGCTGGGTGGACGCAATGCATGAAGAGCTTAACCAGTTTGAGAAGCTGAATGTTTGGCAGTTGGTGGAATTACCCGAGGGCAAGAAGTCTCTTTATGGTAGAATCGATTCGGATTTTCCTCGCCTATGCTTCATATATGAACTTTACTATCTACCAGATGGATGTCAAGACTGCTTTCTTATACGGTGAGGTGAAAGAAGAGATTTATGTTTATCAACCTCCCGGTTTCGTCTACTCCAAGTTTTCGAATCACGTCTACAAGCTAGATAAGGCTCTTTATGGTCTTGATCAAGCTCCACGTGCCTGGTATGCAACATTGACGGATCATCTGTTGCAGCATGGTTACACTTGAGGCACCATTGACCAGACGCTGTTCATCAAGAGTTAAAAGTCCGACCAAATTGTTGTCCAGATCTACGTGGATAATATCATCTTTGGTTCGACTAGCGAGGCCTTGTGTAAAGAATTTGAGCAAGTAATGAAGAAGCGATTCGAGATGAGTTCGATGGGTGAAATGCCGACGTTCCTTTGGTTGCAAGTAAAGCAAAGTTCAACGGGTATTCTGCTTCATCAAGGAAAGTATGTGGAGGATATTCTTGCGAAGTTCAACCTCAAGGATGCTAAAGTTGCTAACACTCCAATGGCTGAGCGACCTTTGCTGACTTCAGACCCAGATGGTCAATCTGTTGATCAAACGTATTACTGTTCTATGATTGGATCTCTAATGTATCTGACGGCCAGCAGACTGGATAACGTTTTTGTAGTCTGCCAGTGTGCTTGACATCAGGCTAATCCTAAATTCTCTCATTTAACTGCTGTCAAACGGATCTTTAGATACCTCAAAGGGAGACCTAAGTTAGGTCTCTGGTATCCAAAGAACCGTGAATTTGATCTTTATGCTTTTTCAGATAGCAATTATGGGGGATGCGACGTTGACAGAAAGTCCACTAGTGCTGGATGTCAATTCTTAGGAGACCGACTGATTTCCTGGTAATGCAAGAAGCAGCAGACCGTGTCAACGTCTACAGCTGAGGCTGAGTATGTTGCTGCATCGGCCTGTTGTTCTCAAGTCATTTGGATGCAACATCAACTCCTTGATTATGGTATGAACTTTCTTGACACTCCCATATTCTATGACAATGAGGCGGCTATTCAAATTGTGAAAAACCCTGTTCAGCATTCTAAGACCAAGCACATTGACATTAAAGTTCATTTTATTTGAGATTGCTTCGATCGAAAATTGATTCATTTGGAAAAGGTCCACACAGATAACAATGTGGCGGACTTGTTCACAAAACCTTTTATTAAAACTCGATTCAATGTGCTGGTCGAAATGCTCAAAATGATACGCTTTGATGACTATTAAATCAGTTCTGTAAATATTTTACTCTATTTTTGTTTAGTTAAATTTGTTCATGGTTTTTACTTCCGCAATTCTCTTCCATGCACAAATTTAGGAGGAGAATTAAAAACAAAACAAAAATTGCAAAACTTTAAAAATACAAAAATATTTTTTCTTTATGTCTTTATTTTAAGAAAATTTAAAAAATCCAAAAACATTTCTTACCCACCGACGACGCACCGAGTTATACCACTCACTGCTGAGGTAACACTTAAGTGCTAGTGATACTTACTGTTACACCATAGTAAGTTTGAAGCACTGACAACCTTTCTTAACCAAATCTAAATGTTTCTTCTGCACACCAACTTCTAGACACTTTGAGTAAAGCCACTCAGAGTCGAGAGTTAAAAATTCTGCGCCGATGGTTAGATTGCGTACCGTAATCTATCACTTGCACATATCCATTCTCAACCACCTCTAACTTTCCGCTGAAAGAAATAGACGATTCATTACTTTAAACCAAGTAGAAATGATATTTCAACACTCTATGCCAGTGATCTCTCCTACAACACAAGTAGTAGATGTGAGGCACCAACAACCATTCTTACCTACAAAGCTTCTAATTCAAGAGTTGGATGATTCAGTGTAATAAACCATGCACTGATGACAGTTCGAAAGTGTAGCCGATGTGTATGTCTAGTAACCAGATATATTACACGCTCATACCGCTCTTGACCTAAACTTCTTCTAAATAAAATGTTCGTGACTCAATGTGATATTACCTCACCTTGATGAAACATCGAAACTCTGGGTCAGTGATCATTGTTGTTTACCACAATAGCTGTGAGACCCCCAACAACTTCACCAGATTCAAATTTGGCACTAGGATGGTACACTCCGTAGAGTTTAGATACCATTAAACGTCTTGCCAAGAGCCTAATCAACTTGTTGACTTGCCAACTGCATTGAGATCTTTGATCAAGGATATGCAGGGGCCTAAATAGAAACGGCCACGAGTAGTTCACCGATACTCAAACAATCGCAGTGCGTTCCCTTGGGTTCACACAGATACTGCGAGAAGTCTCATTCTGAGCCAAGGATGAATCCTTGAACAACTGTGGTGAGAGTTTATAACTCTGTGACCCACCTGATTTTCGGTTATTGTTCGTATTGAGAAGCGTCAGCAAGAAGTGAAGTTTGAAAGTTTCAACACGAACATGTTGTTCCCGAAGAAGGCGAAACTTAATGCCATGTGACAAGCTGCTTGAATTCCTCCTGAGTCAGTTCGTTGCTACATTTGCACCTTCATGTGATCTAGAGTGAAGATGATGAATCATATTCCATGCTCATGTCAAAGTCAAATCAGAAGCTGGATGTGAATTCAAGACTTACGCTGAAGACCGGCTAGTCCAACGAACTTACAAAGTCAAACCTGAAGACAGTCCAATACCGAAGACAAAGTTGTTTCTGCAACGTGCTGAAATCTATCAACATCTATACCTGTTACCTGCTAAGGGGGACATTGTTATGCAAAAGGGAAGATTGTTGAAATGTTGCTGCAGTGTTCAACCGAGGTCAAGTCTAAGAGAAGCCTGAAGATTAAATAAAAGCATTAAACCAAGGGGGAGATTGTTAGAAATTATTTTAGTGGTTTAATCTTTGCATTTAATAGGGACTAAAATAGAAAATATATATTTTAAGGGCTGAATTGGTTTTTCGGTCCGGACCGAAAAACGTCCAGGTTACTCGGTATTATGACCGACAAACCAGAGGTTTCTCGGTGGGCATCATGGTTGTTCGGCTGGGCCTTGTTGTAATTTGGCCTTAGGGTTTAGGCTAGGTGCAGATGGGTATTGAAGGCTCCTTGAGCCGTCATTTGTGTGATGGAGTGCTTTGGGATTTGTGCAACATCAGAGAAAATATTCTTCCTAGCATTCATCAAGAATCTTATGTACTAGGCTATTTTTGAATATGGTGTGCATTGAAGATGGTTTATCTCCTTGTGTTCTTGTGATTTGATTGATACCTTCTTAGATCTTGATTTCTTACCTACCGACGACGCACCGATCCATGCACCAATCCATTCTCAAACACCTCTAACTTTCTGCTGAAAGAAATAGACGATTCATTACTTTAAACCAAGTAGTAATGATATTTCGACACTCTATGCTAGTGATCTCTGCTACAACACAAGTAGTAGATGTGAGGCATCAACACCTATTCTTACCTACAAAGCTTCTAATTCAAGAGTTGGATGCTTCAGTGCAATAAACCATGCACTGAAGACAGTTCGAAAGTCTAGTCGATGGGTATGTCTAGTAACAAAGACATATTACACGCTCATACCGTTCTTAACCTAAACTTCTTCTAAATAAGATGTTCGTGACTCAATGTGATATTACCTCGCCTTGATGAAACATCGAAACTCTGGATCAGTGATCGTTGTTGTTTACCACAATAGCTGTGAGACCCCCAACAACTTCACCAGATTCAAATTTGGCACTAGGATGGTACACTCCGTAGAGTTTAGATACCATTGAACGTCTCGCCAAGAGCCAAGTCAACTTGTTGACTTCTCAACTACATTGAGATCTTTGATCAAGGATATGCAGGGGCCTAAATGAAACGGCCATGAGTAGTTCACCGATACTCAAACAATCGCAGTGCGTTCCTCCGGGTTCACACATATACTGCGAGAAGTCTTATTCTGAGCCAAGGATGAATCCTTGAACAACTGTGGTGAGAGTTTATAACTCCATGACCCACAGGATTTGCGGTCATTGTTCGTATCGAGAAGCATCAGGAAGAAGTGAAGTTTGAAAGTTTCAACACGAGCATGTTGTTCCCGACGAAGGCGAAACTTAATTCCATGTGACAAGCTGCTTGAATTCCTCCTCAGTCAGTTCGTTGCTACATTTGCACCTTCATGTGATCTAGAGTGAAGATGATGAATCATATTCCATGCAAAAGTCAAAGTCAAATCAGAAGCTGGATGTGATGATTCAAGACCTACACTGAAGACCGGCTAGTCCAACGAACTTACAAAGTCAAACCTGAAGACAGTCCAATACCGAAGACAAATTTGTTTCTGCAACGCGCTGAAAGCTATCAACATCTATACCTGTTACCTGCTAAAGGGGAGATTGTTATGCAAAAGGGAATATTGTTGAAATGTTGCTGTAGTGTTCAACCGTGGTCAAGTCGAAGTGAAGCCTGAAGATTAAATAAAAGCAATAAACCAAGGGGGAGATTGTTAGAAATTATTTTAGTGGTTTAATCTTTGCATTTAATAGAGACAAAAATAGAAAATATATATTTTAAGGGCTGAATTGGTTTTTCCGTCTGGACCGAAAAACGTCCAGGTCACTCGATATTATGATCGAAAAACCAGAGGTTTCTCGGTGGGCTTCATGGTTGTTCGGCTGGGCCTTGCTGTAATTTGGCCTTAGGGTTTAGGCTAGGTGTAGAAGGGTATTTAAGGCTCCTTGAGCCGTCATTTGTGTGATGGAATGCTTTAGGATTTGTGCAACATTAGTGAAAATATTCTTCCTAGCATTCATCAAGAATCTTATGTACTAGACTATTTTTGAATATAGTGTGTATTGAAGATTGTTTATCTCCTTGTGTTCTTGTGATTTGATTGATACCTTCTTAGATCAATATTTCTTACCTAACGACGACGCACCGAGTTATACCACTCACTACTGAGGTAACACTTAAGTGCTAGTGATACTTACTGTTACACCATAGTAGGTTTGAAGCACTGACAACCTTTCTTAACCAAATCTAAATGTTTCTTCTGCAACACCAACTTCTAGACATTTTGTGTAAAGCCACTCAGAGTCAAGATTAAAAAGTCTGTGTCGATGGTTAGTTTGCGTACCGTAATATATCACATGCACCAATCCATTCTCAACCACCTCTAACTTTTTGCTGAAAGAAATAGACGGTTTATTACTTTAAACCAAGTAGTAATGATATTTCGACACTTTATGCCAGTGATCTCTGCTACAACACAAGTAGTAGATGTGAGGCATCAACACCCATTCATACCTACAAAGCTTTTAATTCAAGTGTTGGATGCTTCGGTGTAATAAACCTTGTACCGATGACAGTTCGAAAGTCTAGCAGATGGGTATGTCTAGTAACAAAGACATATTACATGCTCATACCGTTCTTGACCTAAACTTCTTCTAAATAAGATGTTCATGACTCAATGTGATATTACCTCGCCTTGATGAAACATCGAAACTCTGGGTCAGTGATCGATGTTGTTTACCACAATAGCTGTGAGACCCCAACAACTTCACCAGATTCAAATTTGGCACTAGGATGGTACACTCCGTAGAGTTTAGATACCATTGAACGTCTCGCCAAGAGCCAAGTCAACTTGTTGACTTCTCAACTGCATTGAGATCTTTGATCAAGGATATGCAGGGGCCTAAATGGAAACGGCCACGAGTAGTTCACCGATACTCAAACAATCGCAGTGCGTTCCCCTGGGTTCACACAGATACTGCGAGAAGTCTCATTCTGAGCCAAGGATGAATCCTTGAACAACTGTGGTGAGAGTTTATAACTCCGTTACCCACAGGATTTGCAGCTATTGTTCGTATCGAGAAGCGTCAGCAAGAAGTGAAGTTTGAAAGTTTCAACACGAACATGTTGTACCCGAAGAAGGCGAAACTTAATTCCATGTGACAAGCTGCTTGAATTCCTCCTCAGTCAGTTCGTTGCTACATTTGCACCTTTATGTGATCTAGAGTGAAGATGATGAATCATATTCCATGCTCAAGTCAAAGTCAAATCAGAAGATGGATGTGATGATTCAAGACCTACGCTGAAGACCGGCTAGTCCAACGAACTTACAAAGTCAAACCTGAAGACAGTCCAATACCGAAGACAAAGTTGTTTCTGCAACGCGCAGAAAGCTATCAACATCTATACCTGTTACCTGCTAAGGGGGAGATTGTTATGCAAAAGGGAAGATTGTTGAAATATTGCTGCAGTGTTCAACCGAGGTCAAGTCTAAGAGAAGCCTGAAGATTAAATAAAAGCATTAAACCAAGGGGGAGATTGTTAGAAATTATTTTAGTGGTTTAATCTTTGCATTTAATAGGGACTAAAATAGAAAATATATATTTTAAGGGCTGAATTTGTTTTTCGGTGTGGACCGAAAAACGCCCAGGTTACTCGGTATTAATGACCGACAAACCAGAGGTTTCTCGGTGGGCTTCATGGTTGTTCGGCTGGGCCTTGCTATAATTTGGGCTTAGGGTTTAAGCTAGCTGTAGAAGGGTATTTAAGGCTCCTTGAGCCGTCATTTGTGTGGTGGAGTGATTTGGGATTTGTGCAACATTAGAGAAAATATTCTTCCTAGCATTCATCAAGAATCTTATGTACTTGACTATTTTTGAATATAGTGTGCATTGAAGATTGTTTATCTCCTTGTGTTCTTGTGATTTGATTGATACCTTCTTAGATCAATATTTCTTACCTACCGACGACGCACCGAGTTATACCACTCACTACTGAGGTAACACTTAAGTGCTAGTAATACTTACTGTTACACCATAGTAAGTTTGAAGCACTGACAACCTTTCTTAACCAAATCTAAATGTTTCTTCTGCAACACCAACTTCTAGACATTTTGAGTAAAGCCACTCAGAGTCAATAGTTAAAAAGTCTGTGCCGATGGTTAGATTACGTACCGTAATCTATCACATGCACCAATCGATTCTCAACCACCTCTAACTTTCTGCTGAAAGAAATAGACGATTCATTACTTTAAACCAAGTAGTAATGATATTTTGACACTCTATGCCAGTGATCTCTGCTACAACACAAGTAGTAGATGTGAGGCATCAACACCCATTCTTACCTACAAAGCTTCTAATTCAAGAGTTGGATGCTTCAGTGTAATAAACCATGCACTGATGACAGTTCGAAAGTCTAGCCGATGGGTATGTCTAGTAACAAAGACATATTACACGCTCATACCGTTCTTGACCTAAACTTCTTCTAAATAAGATGTTCGTGACTCAATGTGATATTACCTTGCCTTGATGAAACATCGAAACTCTGGGTCAGTGATCGTTGTTGTTTACCACAATAGCTGTGAGACCCCAACAACTTCACCAGATTCAAATTTGGCACTAGGATGGTACACTCCGTAGAGTTTAGATACCATTGAATGTCTCGCCAAGAGCTATGTCAACTTGTCGACTTGTAAACTGCATTGAGATCTTTGATCAAGGATATGCAGGGGCCTAAATGGAAACGGCCACGAGTAGTTCACCGATACTCAAACAATCGCAGTGTGTTCCCCCGGGTTCACACAGATACTGCGAGAAGTCTCATTCTGAGCCAAGGATGAATCCTTGAACAACTGTGGTGAGAGTTTATAACTCTATGACCTACAGGATTTGCGGTCATTGTTCGTATCGAGAAGCGTCAGGAAGAAGTGAAGTTTGAAAGTTTCAACACGAGCATGTTGTTCCCGAAGAAGGCGAAACTTAATTCCATGTGACAAGCTACTTGAATTCCTCCTCAGTCAGTTTGTTGCTACATTTGCACCTTCATGTGATCTAGAGTGAAGACGATGAATCATATTCCATGCTCAAGTCAAAGTCAAATCAGAAGCTGGATGTGATGATTCAAGACCTACGCTGAAGACCGGCTAGTCCAACGAACTTACAAAGTCAAACCTGAAGACAGTCCAATACCGAAGACAAAGTTGTTTCTGCAACGCACAGAAAGCTATCAACATCTATACCTGTTACCTGCTAAGGGGGAGATTGTTATGCAAAAGGGAAGATTGTTGAAATGTTGCTGCAGTGTTCAACCGAGGTCAAGTCTAAGAGAAGCCTGAAGATTAAATAAAAGCATTAAACCAAGGGGGAGATTGTTAGAAATTATTTTAATGGTTTAATCTTTGCATTTAATAGGGACTAAAATAGAAAATATATATTTTAAGGGCTAAATTTGTTTTTCGGTGTTGACCGAAAAACGCCCAGGTTACTCGGTATTAATGACCGACAAACCAGAGGTTTCTCGGTGGGCTTCATGGTTGTTCGGCTGGGCCGTGCTATAATTTGGGCTTAGGGTTTAGGCTAGGTGTAGAAGGGTATTTAAGGCTCCTTGAGCCGTCATTTGTGTGGTGGAGTGATTTGGGATTTGTACAACATTAGAGAAAATATTCTTCCTAGCATTCATCAAGAATCTTATGTACTTGACTATTTTTGAATATAGTGTGCATTGAAGATTGTTTATCTCCTTGTGTTCTTGTGATTTGATTGATACCTTCTTAGATCTTGGATTATTTGGGACCTACATACTTGGAAGCATTGGTGAGCCTGGTTGCCGCCAAATGAGAGAACCTAAGGGTGAGACTCGGTCTATGTGAAAATTTGATTAATGTTACACCTGGCTAAGAACAAGTGGTAGTAATTGAGTCGTCAAAGGAAGGCAACATAGATAGAATTGTACCTACATTCTGAGCAAGAATGAGTTGAGTGAAGCGAAACTCGGAGTCATATGATTGATTTTGATACGCTCTCAACAGAATAGAAACAAATCTAAGAAGATATTGTTTGCTATTACTGCACTTTGCGAGTCATAGCATGATTGGATTATCTGAACCGCTTTCCTTAAATGGAAAACATGAGGGTTGCGTGTAAGACACAACCAAAAGGGTTTAGAACATGCCGATACAAAACGTACACAGTCCCTATGAATTATCTAAAGGACCTAGCAGGGAAGGATCTTTGGATTCTCAAAATATGCCAAAAGTTTGGATTTTGTGAATAGCTTGAAAGAGTCCTGCAATTATGTCAGAAGATTTAGATTTTGGATTCTCAAAATTTGCCAAAAGGTTTTGATTTTGTGATGATCTAAAAGAGGCTTATAACCGTGTCAAAGCTAGTGGGAGTATCATTGTAATCTGCCTATATATGTATGTCGGTTACATACTATTTCTAGGAAACGCCTCTTATCATTACAAAGTGTAATGACTTAGCATTAAGAGATGATTCGCTATGAAAGATCTTAAGGAGATACAATGTACTCAGGTGGTCACAAGCATCTATTCGATAGATAAAGCCATTAGTAAAATTCTGCCATTATGAGTATGATCTTGATGAGATCAAGATACATGACTTCGGGAAAGGAATTTTCCTATCATTGCAAAGTGTGATGACTTGACATGAAAGATATGAAGGAAGTACATTACACTCACGTTGTCACAATCATCTATCAGTAGATGATAACACCAGTATAGACCCGGCCAATATTAGTATGATCTTGATAAGATTCAAGATGCATGTCTCCTAAAAGGAAAGAGTTTCTAAAAGTCATGACACAAGGATTACAAGTAATCCACAGGTTCTGAAAGGGTTCAGAATAGAACAGATCGGATTCCATGAGCTTCTACAAATAGATCGATCATAAGTATCAATGGCTTATCCTGATGACTTAATGCTTAGAGCATGGTAAGTTGAATTCAGGATACAACTTGGCTTAGGCTACTGGACAAATTATTTAGACACACGTGAGAAATCATTGAGAAATGATTGGGGGTGAATATAATAATAATTTGAAAAGAGTTTCAAATCTGTAATTATTAACATCAGCAAGTGGTGCTAAAGGACTTCATGGTTAAAGGATTTCATTGTTATATTGATGGAGCGCGTGTGGCTCATCGGCACATCGTGACACCTTGAAATAGTCTTGACACCAAAGGGTGCAGTCAGCTGGACTTAGAACCCGAGAACCATGAAGAGTCACACCACCATTTTCGGAATGGAGTTAGAGAGAGAAAGACAGGATGACACATTCAGATATCATCTGAAAGGTGTCTGATTGGATTATCTGCAATGAAGTGTATCAATGTAAGACATTTTCGATACATAGAAAGACTGAAAGGTCGTTTTTGGGTATATAGACACAGATTTTTTTTATGTTTCACTTTTGCATGTTTTACTTCCCGAATAATTTGATTATTCAAAAGCAATGTTGCAAAACTCGGCCAACTCGGTCGAGTACTCGGCCGAGTACTCGGACTCGGCTAGTTACCTTGGCGATTTTTCAAGAATCGGTCTAATAAATCGGACTAGCTATTACTCGGAATTCCTCGGAAATTCCTCGGATTTCCTCGGAATTCCTCGGAAATTCCTTGGTCAAACCTTATACTCAGTTTGTTGACTGAAAAAAAATGAAAATAAACCCCTAAATTAATTGATATTCATCTATTTTGTTATAAATCTAATGATGTTATAATATTTGTCATATATATAATTTACTAAAAATGAATTTCTTTATAATTTACGTTATCCGAGTACTCGTCCGAGTACTCCCCGCCTAGCCGAGTAATCGCTACTCGCTAGTCCACCGACTAGGGAGCGCCTAGCGTCTTTTGCAACACTGTTCAAAAGTCCACAGTCGCTCATACTTTCAGAAGTGAGTAGTGAATTAAGACTGTCATGAATTGAATTGTAGATTGTCTAAGGAGTTAGACATAACAATAGAGTTGCTGCAATGTTCATGAGTACTTAGAAATGGAGATTTGAGTATTGGACAAACCCACGCTCAGAGAATTACTTCAGGGATTATGTTACGAGTAATTCTGAGACGATAAAATCTTATGGTCTTAAAACAGAGAAATATGAGTTGAAATTTATAAGTCGGTTGTGCATTGATAATGTGTAAACGCATCGGTAACTCGGTGTTATAAAACGTGTTATTGTGCGCGATTTGATGAGTAAAGGATACAAGCATATGAGTCAAAGTTTATTCGTTCCTTTTGCCCTAACAGGAAAACCGATATCTTTGGACCCCTCGGTGATTTGGTGTTGACTTATAGTGCTAGACCCATCTAGGACTGAATTGATGTGTTCGATTAGAAGTCCTATATCATCACAAATCGGAAATCAGGAAACAAAGTATTGGACATTGAGATTGATTACAATCTATGTCTCATGTCCGAATGATATCTTCTTCAAACTGTAGGATAAGGTGTCTAAGCCATGACTTATAATTGTATTTATCTTGTTAATAGAAGCAAAGTCCATTTGGGTTGCCCTCATAGCTGGAGGATAGATGTATAGTTCAGTAGAGAGAATGGTTGATTTATTAATTGTTTAATAAATCAATAGAAAATAAATATATGGTTTATTAATATATTTAAGTGTTAATATATTAATTAGAAACTATATTAATGAATTGAGATTTAATCTAGAATTAATTGGATTTAATTTGGTGATTAAATAAATTAATAAAAGGTGCAGGGACAGGTAAAAACTAGGGACCAAAATGGCGCCACCCTGGAGGCTCCTCTAAGGTTTGGCAAAACCCTAATTAAGGTTTTGGGAAGACTAGTCCAAGTGGTCAAAAGGCTTGTCTATTTGGAGGCTCCTTAGGGTTTCAGGTGTAAACCTAGGAGGCTATAAAAGAAACCCCCTGGGCACCTCATATCTCACGCCATCTCTCTCTCTCTGCTACTCTGCTGAACTGTCTTCTCCATTGCTTTGGGTGTGACTTGCATTTGAGGCAGGATAATTTGCTGCTAGCTTCAAGAACAAGATCAAGAAAGGTTGGTTATTCTTATTTGATCTTTAGAAATTAATTGTTCCCTTTAGGTTTTAGTTTATTATCTTCATAGAAGAAAACATAGATCATATTAGGGTTGCATGTGAACCATAGGAATTTATTTGTTCATTGATTGCTTAGAAACCCTTCAGTGGTATCAGAGCATAGGCTTGTTTTCTTATGAATGATATAAACTGCATGAATTGTTTGTGTCTTTGGTGTTTTTGCGATGAACACCCCAAGGCAAGGCCTTGGATCGACATTTTGGCTAGGGTTTCCTAACCCTAGCCGCCACCCTTATGGTCCCCTCCTTTTAATTGCTTGCCTTTTATAAGTAGGTTGTTATTTTGGTAATTGATTTGATTAATAAAATAACTAGAACTCTTGTGTGATTGGCTTGTAATTTTCGAACCATATAGGGGCCAAGATAGAAAAATTAATTTGATTAATTTCATGAAATCTATCTTAGATTTAATTAGTTTAATTAATTGTTAATTAAAAGATCAATTAAAATCAGCTTAAAGAATTAATTTAAATTTTCAAAAATTAGTTTAAAATTTGCGAAAAATAGGAAATAATTAATTCTAGAATATTTGAGTAAGATTAAAATATATCTTATATATTTATAATTAAAAGTTAATATTTATATATAAGATTAAATGGTTAGTCTTACCGTTAGTAGGCATCATTCACAAAACTGTCTTATAAAGAGGGTATAAGGCGACTGCCTATAAAATGGCAGTCTAATGGGTATCTACTCTTACCCACCGCTCTCCTGGTCAGTCGAGTGTCGTTAGCCGAACGGGTTTGATAGAACCGTTAAAGCCTCTTAAAAGTATAATGCTATAATTGAAAGTACTAGAACCTTAAACAAATCCCAATCTAGTTACTTTAGGTTCAAAAATGTGAATTGGTGCTAATCCATGAAATTGCACATTGCACCTTGTGGAACGTTGGTGGAGCGTGTGTGGTTTACCGGCATGCCAACTGGGGTCCGCAAAGAGTCGCAATAGGTTTCTTGATTTTGTCATTATTAACGGAGCGTGTATGGTTAACCGGCACGTTAATTAGAGATGACAATTGACTTCAAGAGTACCGAGCAATTTGCATGGTTATTCGCACCCGGTTTTAAGATCCTCGGTATCCCAGTCACAAACAGCGGGGCACTTCCGAGATTAAAACATGCTATCGAACAGTTCGGTAAATCTCAAAAGAAACTAGGAATTCCATCATAATTAGATTATTTTTCCGCGGAGGAATTGGCTGAATCGTCATTCGCCTACCTTATAAAATTTACAATAAAGATTACGGCATCCCTTTTCGATATTGTAGATTGTTATTGTAGGATCCTAGCCTTATATTTATTCTTGGGTGAATATAAGGATTATTTAATAAATTTCTAATTAAAACTACCTTCTTCTTATTCAGATGTCTTCTGACCAATCCGTTCCACACTCGAATCCCGGTAATGTCACCTCGATTCTGTCATTGTGCTCAAAAGTGACGTTGGACGACACTAACTACAATGACCGGATCCGTAACATCAACATGGCTCTTAGGTTTGAACACAAAGAGTATGTTCTGGAAACCGAGCTAGTTGAGGTTGACCCAGATACCGCTACTCCCGAGGAAGTCGCCGCGTACACCAAACACTTAGATGATGCGACCAAAGTGGCCTGCATCATGATCGCTACCATGAACCCTGAACTGCAGCATATCTATGAGGACTATTGGCCTTACGAGATGCACAAAGAGCTCGCGGAAAAGTTCTGCAAGCAAGAGCGCATCGAAAGGCATGAGGTTGTAAAAGCTTTCACTAACGGCAAGCCTAAAGATGGAGAGTCCATCTACACTCTTGTGCAAAGGATGCATGGTTATGTGGAGAGGCTTAGGAAGATGGAAATGCCTGTTCATGAGGATTTAGCTGTTGACATAGTGCTAAACTCCTTGCCCAGTTCTTATGACCAGTTCACACTGGCGTATCATTTGAACAACAACCAGGCAACCCTAGCTGAGTTACACCGCATGCTTCGTACTGCTGAAGACGGAATGAAGGGAAAAGGTTTGCTCCCTGTCAACCCGCCTGTCCTGGCTATTGGCTCTGGCAAAGGAAAGAAACGGAAGGGCCCTTCGAAGCAAAACTGGAGGGAAAAAACTCATGTCGGGTCATCTAGAAATGCCCCGAGAGCCAAGTCTTCCGGCATTCCACATGTCCAGAATCCCAAGGAAGTCGACTGCTTCTACTTCAAGCAAAAGGGTCACTGGAAGAGAAGCTGCCCCACGTATCTGCAAGACATCAAGGATGGCAAAGTGAAGCCATCACAAGTAGGTACATATTCTATATCTAATAACTCACATTCTTCCTGTTCTTGGGTCCTTGATACAGGATGTGGTTTTCATATCTGTTCTGATTTGCAGGGCCTAAAGTAAAGTAGGAAGCTGGAGCACGGTAGAATGAACCTGGTCATGGGCAATAGGCGAACGTCACCTGTTACCAAGATCGATGTCTATAGATTAGTGCTTAGTAGTCGAGTCTATTTAGATTTATATAATTGTTGCTATTCGCCTGATATGGCTAAGAACATAATTTCTTTTCATGCATTGTTCAGACAGGGCTTTTATTATGAATTTAATAAATTGAATGGTTCAATTTCTGTTTTCAAAAATGATGTTTTTATATTTAATGCTATGCCTTGTGATGGAGTGTATGAATCTATTATGTGTGTTTATAATTATGGTAAAAATGTTTTAGCTATTGATGCTTCAAGCGATGTAGAAAAGGAGTGTCTGTGACACTGTCGCCTTGGCCATATCAACAAGAAACGCATCGCCCAACTCCAAAAGGATGGAGTGTTGGAATCATTCGACCTCAGGTCGGATGATGTATGCGAATCTTGCTTGCTTGGCAAGATGACAAAATCACCATTCAAAGGTTCCTTTGAAAGAGGTGAAGGTCTGTTGGATATCATACACACAGATGTGTGTGGTCCTTTCAGAACAACCACAAAAGATGGCATGCGGTTCTATGTGACCTTTACTGACTATTTTAGTAGATATGGGTATATCTACTTAATCAAGAATAAGTCAGACACTTTTGAAAAGTTCAAAGAGTTTAAAAATGAAGCGGAAAATCAACTGGGCAGAAAGATAAAGATGCTTAGATCCGACAGAGGCGGTGAGTATCTTAGTATCGAGTTTCTCGATTACCTCAAGGAATGTGGAATTGTTTCACAGTTGTCGCCTCCAAGAACACCTCAGTTGAACGCTGTTGCTGAAAGGTGAAACCGAACCTTGTTGGACATGGTTCGTTCCATGATGAGTCGAGCTTTACTTACAATCTATTTCTGGGGGTATGCGTTAGAGAGTGCCGCCCATATGCTAAATCTTGTCCCAAACAAGAAGGTTGCAAAAACACCGCACTAGATGTGGACCGGGAAAGCTCCCTCGTTAGCACACATCAAAGTCTGGGGCTGTGAGGCTTACGTAAGACGAGAGACTCACGACAAGCTCGCAGAAAGAAGTGAAAGGTGTTACTTCATCGGATACCCGAAACAGTCATTTGGATACTTGTTCTACAGACCGAGCGAGGACGTGGTCTTTGTAGCAAGATGGGGATTCTTTCGAGAGAGATAACTCATTTCCAAAGAGGACAGTGGGATTACAATCGATCTCGAAGAAATTCAGGAGACGGCCGATGAACCAACCTTAGGAGAAACTAGCAACCAACATGAGGAAGAGGTTCCTGTTGGACCCACCGACATCTCATTGCCCCTTAGGCGTTCAAGTAGAGTTAGCATGCCGCCCGAGTTTTATGGTTTCCATATTACATCGGACGGTGACACGTTGGTCAGTGATCGTACACTGACTAATTTGGATGAGCCAGCTAACTACCGCGAATCAGTGGCGGGCCCTGAGTCTGCCAAGTGGAAAGAGGCAATGGACAGCGAGATTAAGTCCATGTATGACAATCAAGTTTGGAACTTGGTTGACAATGTGTCGGGTCGAAAGACAGTCGGGTGCAAATGGATCTTCAAGAAGAAGACCGACATGGATGGTAAAGCTCGGCTGGTTGCGAAGGGATTCACTCAAACCCCGGGGGTTGACTATGATGAAACCTTCTCACCAGTAGCCAAGATTAAGTCAATCAGGATAATGCTTGCCATAGCTGCATTTCATGATTATGAAATTTGGCAGATGGATGTCAAAACCGCCTTCCTTAACGGGAAACTGGCTGAGGATGTTTATATGAATCAGCCAGAGGGTTTTGTAGACACAAAGCACCCTGATAAAGTATGTAAGCTTGAAAGATAAATCTACGGATTGAAACAAGCATCTCGCAGCTAGAATCTTTGCTTCTATGAGAAAGTCAAAGAATTGGAGAAAGGCTTCCGTAGGAGTGAAGATGAGTCCTGTGTATATGTCAAGGCTAGTGGGAGTATAGTCACTTTTCTGGTGCTGTATGTTGATGACATACTACTCATGGGAAACGACATTCCGACCTTGCAAGATGTTAAGGCTTGGCTCGGGAAGTGTTTCGCCATGAAAGACCTAGGAGAAGTTGCTTATATTCTCGGGGTAAGAATACTTAGAGACAGAAAGAGAAAATTGATAGGTCTGAGCCAGTGTACATATTTGGAAAAGGTGTTAAAAAGATTTAACATGGAAAATTCCAAAAAGGGATAGCTACCAATCCAAAGTAATGCCAAATTGAGTAAGACTCAAAGTCCGAGTACCGATGAGGAAATAGCTGAAATGAGTCGGGTACCTTATGCTTCGGCAGTAGGATCGATCATGTATGCTATGAATTGTACTCGTCGCGACGTATCCTTTGCACTGAGCATGTTTAGTCGGTTCCAGGGTAATCCTGGAAAGGCACACTGGATTGCGGTTAAGAACATACTCAAGTATCTGTGAAGGACAGAGAATATGGTATTAGTCCTTGGTGACAGTGATGACTTGAAAGTGAGTGGATATACAGATGCCAGCTTCCAGAAAGATAGGGACAGTGGTCGGTCCCAGTCGGGCTGGGTATTTCTTTTGAACGGTGGAGCGGTCACTTGGAAAAGTTCCAAGCAGGAAACGGTGGCTGATTCAACGTGCGAATTAGAGTACATTGCAGCGAGTGAAGCATCTAAGGAAGCGGCTTGGCTGAAGAACTTTATCGGTGACCTTGGAGTTGTCCCGAGCATTCAGGAGCTGATGGAATTGTTCTGCGATAATGAAGGAGCGGTCGCTTAGACAAAAGAACCGCGAGATCATGGAAAGTCCAGGCATATCGACAGAAAGTACCATTACATTCGACATCGCGTAGAAGAGGGTCACTTATTGGTTAAGCGGGTATCATCAGAAGACAATCATGCAGATCCTTTGACTAAGGCACTGAGTAGGATCAAGCACAATCAGCATGCTCGGAGCATTGGACTGAAGGATGATATTAGTTTTAATAATTAGATAGATTTGAAACTTGTAACAGTGTAAATGTAATTGACTTGGTGATATTATAATGGAGATTTATAAATGAGTACTGTTACTACCTTTGTCAATTGTTTATTATTGTGTTTCTATATTTGCATGTTTAAACTTCCTAAATAATTAGATTATCTGAAATTCCACAGTCGATCACATTATTAGGGAGTAAGTGTGAACAAAGACTGTCTAATGAGTTAGACATTGCAGTGAGACTGCTACAACGTTCATGAGTACTTAGAAAATATAGATTTGAGTATTAGATAAACCCGCGCTTAACAAATTGCTTCATGGATTACATCACGAGCAATGTTAAGACGATAATATCCATTGATCTTTAAGTGGAGAGATATGATCTGTAATTTGCGAGAAAAGTACTTATTGATAATGTCAAAACGCACCGGTAACTCGGTGTTATAAAACGCATTGTTGTGAGTATTCTGACTAGTAAAAGGTATGGACATATAAGTCGAAACTTATCCGTCCCCTGACCCGATGAGGAAACAGATATCTGTAGGCCTCTCGATGATTTTGAAGTTGACTGAAAGTGTTCGTCAACCGGGACTGAATTGATGTGTTCAATTAGCAGTCTTAAAGTCATAAGCAAATCGGAAATCGAGAAACAGAGTATCAGACCAAGATTGATATTAATCCATGTCTTGAGTCTGAAAATATCTTGTTGGATAGAGGATCATCAGATCACTTATCTTTGGACAGAACTGACTGGGTCAGAGTTCATGACAGTTTCTGGAAAACTGACATTAATCAGAAGGTAAACAGACAATTAAAGTCATAGACTTATCCAAGTGGGAGATTGTTGAATTAGGTGTCTAAGCCATGACTTATAATTGTATTTATCTTGTTGATAGAAGCAAAGTCCATTTGGGTTGCCCTCATAGCTGGAGGATAGATGTATAGTTCAGTAGAGAGAATGGTTGATTTATTAATTGTTTAATAAATCAATAGAAAATAAATGTATGGTTTATTAATATATTTAAGTGTTAATATATTAATTAGAAACTATATTAATTAATTAAGATTTAATCTAGAATTAATCGGATTTATTTTGGTGATTAAATAAATTAATAAAAGGTGTAGGGACTGGTTTGTATTTATTCAATAGTTGAATAACTGGCAAGGTAAAAACCAGGGACCAAAATGGCGCCACCCTGGAGGCTCCTCCAGGTTTTGGCGAAACCTTAATTAGGGTTTTGGGAAGCCTGGTCCAAGTGGTCAAAAGGCTTGTCCATTTGGAGGCTCCTTAGGGTTTCAGGTGTAACCCTAGGAGGCTATAAAAGGAACCCCCTGGGCACCTCATATCTCACGCCATCTCTCTCTCTGCTACTCTGCTGAACTGTCTTCTCCATTGGTTTGGGTGTGACTTGCATTTGAGGTAGGATAATTTGCTGCTAGCTTCAAGAACAAGATCAAGAAAGGTTGGGTATTCTTATTTGATCTTTAGAAATTAATTGTTCCCTTTAGGTTTTAGTTTATTATCTTCATAGAAGAAAACATAGATCATACTAGGGTTGCATGTGAACCATAGGAATTTATTTGTTCATTGATTGCATAGAAACCCTTCATAAAGGTCACCTAACCATTTACTTGTTTAGTAACTTGGATATTAGACTTTAATAAATTAATGTTTTAGAAACAATAAAAGGTATTAGTTTTTAAAGACTGAATATTGAAAATACTACATGAATTTTGTTAAAATTTTGTAGATGAAAAAATTCAAACTCATTACCATGCATTATCTTTCTATTGCTAATATGCAAGATATAATAACATTCGACGGATAGAATTTCCACGAATGGTTTTGTAACTTGAAAATTGTTCTCGAAAGGGATCAGAAATTATATATTATTAAAGGCCCTATTCCTAAACAACCCACACTTTTCAATCGATCTAAACATGATACCTGGTGGAAGCGTTATTGTGATGCTGAAGATGTATTTGACATCATACTAGGTATAATTTTTCTCGACTTTCAGAAAGTCCTAAAAAACTTAGAGTCATATCTGTTGTTTTGTCAAGTTAAGCGGATATACCTTCAGAATTATAGAACATGGTTCAAACCAGTTCAAGCATTAGTAGAATGCAAAGCTAAAAAGATTCACACTGTATGCTTTAAAAGGTCAATAGTTCATGGAAAGTATACCTTTAATCCCAAAAAATAAGAAAGACCCATAAAGATGGATCTTGTTTCCATTGTCAAGAAACAAGACAATGGAAGAGGAATTGCCCCTCTTATTTGAGAAATATTGGTTGGACCGGTAACTAAGGTATCTATAAGATTGAACTTATACTTTTCTAATAACATTCAAGTATTTGATACTTTATGTTAATCTAATATTTGGTCGGACCAGTAATTCAGGTATTTATAAGATAGAACTTATACTTTTCTAATAACATTCAAGTATTTAACACTTTATGTTAATATAATATTTGGTTGGACCAGTAATGCAGGTATCTATAAGATAAAACTTATACTTTTCTAATAGCATTCATGTATTTGATACTTTATGTTAATCTAATATTTGTAAATATTTACAAATATTCAAGAAAAGTGAGCAGTTGAGAACAAACAAGTTGGAACGTCACTGGAAGAGGAACTACCCCTTTTATAGTTAACAAGCTTTTATTATGTGTAATATGGTCAGTAACACTAGAATTGATAATCCAAAAGCTAAGTGAATCTCCTTTACTGACCATGGTTTTAGAGGGCTATGTTCGACTTTAATACCATGAAAAAAATTAGAGATCATAATTATATTTTTTTATTATGTAATTAATTGTATCTTATATAGGAAAGATGCTTATTCTTTAAATAACAATACAAAAATAGGAAAATAAGAAAAAAATACAGACAACCAAAGAAAAAGGAGATAATCCATATGCTTAATGAAAAAGATAGACGTGAAAATATTATCAAATCTCAACAATATATATATATATATATATATATATATATATATATATATATATATATATATATATATATATATATATATATATATATATATATATATATATATATATATATATAATAAAATGGATCATAGTACTATATCGGAGAAAAAAAAGATTCAAAAAAAACTTTTGGATCATTATTTTTTATAGTGAAATAGTGATCCAAAATAAAAACAGAAAAATTGAATCATTGCGTTTTTCAATGTTCCAAACTTTTTTTTCAAATTTTTTTTAATAATGATATAATACTATTCTCGATTTTGTGATTTATTTTTTTATATATATTTTTTTCAATTTTTTTAAGGTGTCCTCGCGAGTCCTCACCGAAAAAAGAGTCCTCACCCGATCCTGATTCTATATATACATATATATATATATATATATATATATATATATACATATATATATATATATATATATATATATATATATAAAATAAAATTGTTAATTATTGTGTGATTGTAAGACCATTCTTAGACCATTAGATTGAAAAAATGAGTGGTTGTGATCATGGTGACATTTTTGTAAATAAATCAAAAGAAGAAACACGCTTCCTGGAAAAAAACGGGCGTAGAAGGGTATAAAAGTACTTTTGTGAAATCAACGGGATATGCGGTATCTTCTAAACACATCACGCTTACTTCTTCTTCATTAATAACACCTGCGATTCAAATTAAATTTCATAGTCAATCGTTCGTTGTTAAATTCCGATATCTCGATTATGGTTAAATTCTGATTTCTCGATTTCTTGATCATAGTCTTCGATGTTAAATTCCGATTTTAGTCTTCGTTGTTAAACAAATGATTTCTCGATTATAGTATTCGTTGTTAAATTCTCAATCATAGTCTTCGATTTCTCGATTTCTCGATTTCTCGATTTCTCGATCATAGTCTTCATAGTTAAACAAATAATTTCTTCATTCTCATATAATGTCAACAGATGCTTTGTAGTGGATGCTCTGTTAAGAAAATAATTTCTTCATTCTCAGAGAATGTTATAATTTCTTCATTCTCAAAGAATGTTATCATACTAATATGTTATTACTCATAATTGATACTGCATAACGTACTCTTAGCTCTCATACAATCAATGCTTTCAATATACGCATGTTTATATTCTCAGAGAATGAGTAGTTGGTTGTATTCTCAGAGAATGAATGTGCTTATGTTACAGAGAATTTTTTGGTTGTATCGTCGTATTCTTAGAGAATGAGTAATTCATTGTTGAACCAATGAAAAGGAACCTCTGTGTATGAAACACGTACCTAACATTCTCCAAGAATACAAATAGATGTTCAAAACAAACAAACCATTCTCTAAGAATGCTTTCTAAGTATATGTGATTGTTTAGCATAAGAGTTGTTCACATCATTCTTACCGGTAAATCACCACTTTTGTGAATAGGTGGTGCCTCCTTTTGCAAGAGGACAAGTGTATTCGATTCATGTCCAACACATAATAAATGTTGCAATTGATGACGATGAAGATTTATAATCAGGTATTATAATTCCGTTGAAAAGATAAAAGTTATATATTAGTTAATAACTACGGATAATAGTTAAAGTGGTAAGAGATCGATTTCAGAAATATAAAAGAATAATGAATTGAAGCGATAAGTGGCATTCTTGGTGGGTTAGAAGATAATATCGTGTGGTGATTAGTTTAAAAAGATGAAGATATTGTTTTCGAAGCTAAAACCGACTTTATTGGAGGGCTGGACGAAAATACCCCTAGGTGAAGTTTTACGCTGTGTTCCCGAGTTTTAGCATGGAGAGAAAAGAAAAGAAAAGAAAATAAGGAGAGAAAAGAAGGGAAGGGAAAGGAAATGAAAGTTATATTTTCGTGTTCCCGAGTCGAAAGAAAATTAAAGGAAAGAAACGTTTTATATGTTCCCGAGTGGAAAGGAAGGGAAAGGAAAGTTATAATTAAGTCTTATTTTTACCAGTAATTTCCTTTCCTTCCAAATCCTTCCAAATCGGAAGGAAAGTTGGGAGAGAATATTAACCCTCCAATTCCTTTCTTTTCTTTCCACTTCCTTTCGTAAAAAAACCCGGGAACATAAAAACTTTTCTTTTCCTCCCAGCTCCACCCAATTCTCTCCCTTTCTCTCGTTAAATGAGACTCGGGAACACAGCGTTAGAGTTCTGTATTGGCTTCCAGTTTCTTGGGTTGGACATTTTGTTTTGCATGGGTGCAGTTCGCTTCTGTAGCTTTTTTTTGGTAAATTTTGTTTTACCATATCCAATTATGGTTTAGTCTGTTTGTAGCTTTTAATCTCATTTATTTTGGTCCTTGTAACTATATCATATATCTCTGGCCAATTGCCTTCTGGCTTTTTTTTTCAATAAATTCATGTTGTTCTAAAAAAATAAGAGGGAAAAACTTCATTGCATTCTTTTGTATTATATAATTAATATCAAAACCAAGTAATAAGAAAATGTTTTTCTAATATGTTAAAAGTTAAAATAACTTTATTGATTTAATCAAAATAAAAAGTATTGTGATGCTGAAATTAATAAATGACGCAAATATAGTGCAAGCACGGCCACAACCATTTGACCAATTCTGTAGTTTTATTGTTTTAAAAATTTTCACCAAGTTTATGTAATAAAAGCAATTATCATACACTTTCTTCAGTTATTTACAATTCAAAAAAAAAATTAACTGTTAAGTTTCAAGTATAAGATTCTTTGTTACAAATTACAGTTGAAGAATGTGTTATTTTACAAAGTCGACATTGGTTACATTCTCTGAGAATGAACAAATATACCATTCTCAAAAAATGCCTATAAAAAAAACAGAGATGAAGAGATGAAGGCGAATCGCAAAAACGCAGACCCAAAAATCAACAGACCCAAAATCAATTACAAAAAGTGGCGCTATCCCCGCTTCAACGCTAACCGATTTCTAATCAAATGTGGTGCTTGGGTCCGGCGCCTGGGCGGTGGTGGTCGACGGCGGTGGAGCCGGCTTCTGTTCTATCAAAAAGACCATCGCCGGCAGCGGTGGTGGATTCCGGCGACAACGTCGGGTGCAGGTGGTCGGCGATGGTATAAGGCATCGGTCGATTTTGCTAATTACGGCTTGGTAGATGTTCCTGTATAAAAAGAGAAGAAGAGGAGAGAGAAAGAGAGACAAATTTACTATCATAGCCTTTATAAATGAGTGGACCACAATTGGTCTTACAATAATACAATATTTAAAAAATGTATTTGAACCTACATCTATATATATATATATATATATATATATATATATATATATATATATATATATATATATATATATATATATATATATATATAATTTTTTTCTATTAGTAAAATTCTATTAAAATAATTATTAGAACAATGATACTTTTATATTTTATAATATTTTTTTAATGTTAAAAATGAAAATTTTAAGGTTATATATTTTTTCATTAAACTTTTCTTTTGAATTGGGCCAATTTTCGTATTTCTTTATTTAATTTTGACAATTTTTAGATTTTTTGACTTATTTCGACTTTTTTGATAATCTTAACCATATGATGTTTTGACTAATTTTGTTCGTGTAGACCGACACATGCATGTCTTATTGATGATGTTTTTTCTAGGATCACTATATACCTATCTATCTAGAATGCAATTCATACCTTAATATCCAATCCTTTTCTGATTGGTAGAATATTTTGACACTTCATTCTATTTTATAATGACACCCTACTCTTTATTTTGACCAGTTTTTATTGGTGTATTTAAAAATTTTCTGAAGATTATTAGATGACTATTAGATATGATTAGCTAATGATTAAAATATTCCTACCTACATATCCTAGACTGGAGTGTTTTTAACAACACCCTTTCTGATTTTGTTTCTTTATAAAATCCCCTGATAAAAACAATCTTAAACGCAATCCATATATTGGGAATCAAAAGAGATTGCAATGTAGGTCTAGTCAGTAGTCATTATGAATTAATGACATAATTGATGTTGTAATTACTAGATCAAAATCCAGTCTCTATACGAAATTAGATTTGGTAAACGACCGTGAGTGATGGGGGACAATTTAGCTCTCGTGCAGGAAATCCTAGTGCCAAAAGAGAATGACACCGTTACGACAAATTCTACCTCTCATTTTCAACTGGTTTATAGATCTCTCACCACCCACCCCACCAAAACAAAAAAAAAAAAAACTGTCACAATCCATGTAATTCTGCATGTTCTTTGTCTTGAAATAATATCAATTTTATATATCCAATCCAATAACTAAAAAATACAAATAAAACTAATATGTGAATCGTGTTAAAAAAAAGTTAAACGACCAACTGCATAACAATATTTTAATCGAAAAATCACATTTCACTAGAAATCTATCTAAGTATTTAAGATACACGCATTTAATTTCGAATTTCATTTACTTAGTTAGGACATCTCCGATCCTATTTCAAACTCCATATTGTTCATTTAAGGCCATGTGATATACTCTTCACGGAGTTACCGTGATGACAACTTGACATTCCATTACATCGGTGAACACCACCTCAGGTAGTATATGATGACTAGTGATGAAGTCTTATGTGATGCATCGTGAATTTCCATTATATTTCATCACATCCGATCAGATAAAAGTCTTAATTTACCAACCAATCAATAGATGTCATTTCATTTTATTATATATTTATTTTTTAAGTTGAAAATAAGGATAGTATACTAAGGTCTATGTGATGTTTGTGTGATGGATAATGTCATGATACCCAATTACAAGATGTGAAAGTGATGTGACATCCATCACATGTGATCATGTGATGATTATACATGATGGTTTAAATGAACTTAAATAATCACCAACCTTATTTTATCGCCAACTCCATTTTAGAGAAATGAATAATATATAACTCCAAATATGAAATTATACCCTTTTTTTTTTTTGAAGGAGTTGATATTCGTCAAATTTAGTCTTTCGTATTTCTTGTTTATCATTTTTCAAATCTTTAATTACCTAATTATAATTTAAATATATTAATTGAACATAAATATAAATTTCAATATTTGTGTTGCTAATTAATATAAAATATAAACATGTTTTATAAAACTAAGATACGATAACAAATTTTATACGAACCTAAAAATGACATATTTTCGGATGGAATAGAGTTGAAAATGAAATACTATTTATTCTATTTTTTAATTTCGTTTTAGAAAAAATAATAAGATAGTTGAAGATCTTATGGTGAGAATAAAATCATAACATTTACGTGTCTAAAAGCATGAGATTTAGGTAGTCTTGATTCGAGCCTTTTTCTATTTTTAGTTTTTTTTTTTTTTTTTTGAAACGACAATAATTTATTAAAAAAGCAAACAGAGAACTTGCACAACAACCAACAAGAGAGTCAAAAACAACAGAAAAGAAAACAACAGGAAATCAGGAATGCTAACAAAGCTAAAACAACCCAACCAAACAAAAGGAACGCTCACTACAAACAAGTGGCAACAAAACAGCACCAAGGGAAAGGAAGTTACTAAGATAAACAGCCACCAAGCTAACCAACGGGGCAAAAAAAAAAGGAGCAGCATCGGCATCTAAGGAGAAGCATCAAGCTTAACGAAATAACTTTAACCGCCAAAACGGGAGCACCACCAAGGCAAAGGCAAAAGAGAACCAAGAATCTGAAACCATGAAGCAGGCTGCAACCAAACAGGATCGTTGAACCCAGCCAGGGGCAAAAGAGAACAAATTCTCTGAAAGAACCGAATAAGCCGACAACACCCAAACTATTGTGAACAAGGGGACCTCCAAACTTCTTTGGAAGCAAAGCACCAGGAATAGGAACGCAAAACCTTCCAAACCGCCACTAAAACACATCCCCAGAGTAGGAATTGGGAACTACAGTTGAAGATTCCATTGAAACCACTACCAATCAACAATATCAGTTAACTTCATCTTTGGGAGAACACATCAAAGCTGAATTCACCATATGAGAAGGAACAGAGTAGACCAGAAAAACCAAAATTGCAATATAAGTACTGACACACAAACACCCTAAAAGGAGAAAAGCAAAAAACAAACACACACCAAGATCCCCACCCAAACACAAACCACCCGAATAAGAGAAAAGACACAACGCACACGAAAAAATGTGCAACCTCACAACAGAGAACACACCGGCACAGAAACGACTGTCACACAAACCTAAATAGCAACCTACCCTAAAAAAAGAGACACCAATAAAAAACGACACCTACACAAGACTCTTATGAAACTATTGCGAGGAGCACTACACCAAGAGAACCCAAACAAGATTCCAACCAAACCCCAGCCCCAATGATCAAACTGAGACAGCCTACACCAAATTTAGAAACAAAGGGAAAGATATAGAGAAATTTGTCAAAAAGTCCTTATATTTTGGTTTTATTTAGGAAAAAGTCCTGCCTGAATTTTATTTTGTGATTTAATCCTCTAAACCTGCAAAAATTTGTGAAAAAACCCTTTTCACCTGATTTAGCAGGTCAAAGGTTAATTTGCAAGTAAAACGATTTTACAGGGACTTTTTTGCAAATAAAATGACTTTTTCTTCATTTTTGTAAGTGGCATAACTTTTACATATGATGTCGAAATTTTATAAACTTTATATCCCTAGAAACTTGGTAATTAGTACTACAACAGACTTTTGTCTGAATATGTTAAGATCTTTTGCTACAATCCCTTAAACGTGAGCACAAACTCATTTATGTCACTTTTTAGTTATTTTCAAACACTCATAATGCGTATAACAAAATATATGCTTATTTGAAAATAGGTGTTCATACACATGAAATATTGAATTATTCTGAGATGCAATGTTTATAACAATATATCTCAAAATCTATGTGGAATTGGAAAAAGTCATCATTTAAAAAAATGTATTATTTGAAATAATAAAAACATAGGAATAAGATTCAAGTTAATTGAAGTTATAAAGAAGGAGATATGAATGTTTGAAAATAACTAAAAAGTGACATAAATGAGTTGATTTTGTACTCACGTTTAAGGGACTGTAACAAAATATCTAAACATATTCAGAAAAAAATTATCTAAAACAAAGTTGTAGTACTACTTACCGCGTTTCTAAGGATATAAAGTTTGTAGAATTTGGACATCGTATGTAAAAGTTATGTCACTTACAAAAATGAAGAAAAAGTCATTTTATTTGCGAAAAAGTCCCTGAAAAATCGTTTTACTTGCGAATTAAACCCTGACCTGCTAAATCAGGTGAAAAGGGCTTTTTCACAAATTTTTGCAGGTTTAGAGGATTAAATCACAAAATAAAATTCAGGGAGGAATTTTTCCTAAATAGAGCCAAAATATATGGACTTTTTGAAAAATTTCCCAAAGATATAACAGTGAAACACTCTCTCAAACATTGAATACCTCACCAAAATGTCCTCACTCACTTAAGATAAGAGACCAGAGTTGAATGGATGGCAACACCATGAGAACCAGTCCAAGGAAAACATTTTGCCACGAAACCTGACCCAATTGAACAGGGAAAGTTGTATCTCATCAACTACCTTCGGCGGACTACATTTTACATGTTAAAGATAGCATCATTCCTTGCTTTCCAAATTGCCCAACAAGAGGCCTACAGAAGAGCTGAGAGTTTTTTTCTCCTTTTCAGATTTAGCTAAAGAAATGACTCCTATGGATAACGACTTGAGACTATCGCGACTATCCATGTTAACTCCACACCATTTACATAGCCAACCCCACACCCTCGCAGTGAATTCACAACTAGCAAAAACATGGTCTACTGTTTCATCTACTGTAAGAACTCGCGAAAAAGTTGTAAAAGGGTAAAACGGTCTTTTGACACGTTATAAGACTATTATGTAAAATAATATGTATTTGTGAAATAATAATATAAGAAATAAGAGATTATGTGAAATTTGGAGTTTTACCGCGTGAATAGTGAAATTTGACCAAAAAGGGCAAAATGGTCATTTGACATGAAAATGACCAAATTGTCAAGAAAATGTCAAGTTAGAAGTTAATGGAAACTTGGTTGCAAAGTTATGGGTCTTAGGACCATTTTTGAAGAAAAGTTTGAAAGCTTGGGGACTAAAATGTAAATGTTTATAAATATTAAATATATATATTATATGATAGTTATCCTCCATCATTTGAGAACCCAGTAGAACATTTCAGAAGATACGAGAGAGAGCTAGAGAGAACGAGAGGAAGAACACGGGGAGATCAAGGAATTGCCAAGAATCAAGAACCAACCTTGGAATTAGTGATTCCAAGCCTTGAAAGGTAAGATTTCCTTTGTTTTAACCTAAGTTTTGGGTGTATTCTTGAATTGGTTCTTGGGTTGAATTGAAACTGAAATTTCAGTTATTAATCATGTGGTTTAAGTGGCTAATGCTTCCAATAAGTCATTAGTTAAGAACATAACTCAAGAACATGGAAGTAGATTGCTATTCTTGAGAATTTGCAATTTTGATCAAGAACTTTAATTCCTGCATTTGATTGATTGAATCGATTATAATGGATTAAAACCTTGTTTTAATGGAGGGTTTTAGTCAGGGAACAAGCCCCATATGATTAAGACCTGGATTAAGGACTTAAAATGTCAAAACTGCGTGCTACAGTGCCAAATCGCGACTGATCTGGAACCCTGCCCAGGCGTCAGGCGCAGTGCACCCAGGTTCCTGGCGGGGTGCGCCCAGGCGCAGTGCGCCCAGTTCCTGGCGCAGTGCGCCCTCCATACAGGGGACTTCAAAAGTTAGAAACCATAGCTAGGCATGTCCGTTTGGTCTGAAATTTTTACCATAGCCTTAAAATGGTATGAAAACATATAGGAAATTTTAAAACTAGTAATCCGACCTTGCGGAAAAACCACTGTAGCGGCAGTGACCAAATATGAAGTTTATGTTAAAACTTGATTTTTGGAACTTGAGCTAGACTTGTCCAATTGACTTCAAACTTGAAACACAAGTCTAATATAGCATAAGACTTCATGGAAAAGTGTCGGAATTGAAATACGACCCCTCGGGGGTACTGTAGCAAAATACGCGTATTTCGGAGAAAACTATAAAACGAGTTTATTAATGGTTATACATTTGTTATAACCTGAAGTTGTGTTATAAGAGACTCCTAAGCTATAGAAATAGTCATAGTACATACTTATTAATTAAGAAAATATATATGTGAAATATGTAGGAGGTGCTTCAAATACCATTGAGCACGGAAAAGGAAAAGGCGTACGTGAAGCTTAGAGATTTGTAGCTACATCAAGGTGAGTTTTATGAGGATTTCTATAGTACATAGCAAAATGACATTTTCAGAAAAATAAGATTTCCAAATGTTTGCTAATATTAAAGTTTGGAAAATAATTTTTAAAGCAGCTCTATACAAGAGCTAAGTGTTTCAAGTAGATTCTTTAAGAAAGTAAAGTTTGCAAAGTATTTTGAAAGAAGTTCCTTATGTGAGCTAAGATGTCAAAATCATTTTTGAAAGTATTTTTAGTAAAGAGTTATAAAGTGTATGAGTATGAGTTATTTATAAATTGTGTCCCATTTTGACCAATTTGAGATGTAATGAAGTAAGAATTAAAGAAAGAAAGAAGTAAGAGCCAGTTGTCTGGACTAGGATCACCCACATAATTGGGGGATCAGAAGACACTACTGGGATGGTACCTCCCGTCGCGAAGTAGTTGTCTAGCTTAGTATACCCTTGTGCTTGAATCCGTTCCAAATCACAAAGGGGAGACAGAATGAGCATAACCTAGCGGGCGGATCTGTTCTGTCCCGCAAGAGGAGCTAGTAGAATGAATTAAAATAACTTAATTCATGAGTTTCAGTTGGTCACCAGAAAATGAGAAAGAAAGCAGTTTTGAGAAAGAAAGTATTTTTAGAGTTTGAAAGTAAAGAAGAAAAGAAATTTTGAGATTTATGACATAAATGAGTTTTCAGCAATTTTACTTGTAATATTTCAAGTTTTGAACAGAAAAGTTTTTGGGTCTAAACCCATATTACTCACGAGGCTTTATGTCTCACGTATACTATTTTTAAATGCTATGTACTTAGGTGAAAGGAGCGGAGGTTGCAGTTGGGACCAGTTTATATACTGTAAGTTTAAATGATGGTTATCTGTATTGAGTCTGTAATACCCCCTTGAGTTTAAGTATGTAAAATAAAAAAAAATTTAAGTGGCTACTTTATAGTCACGAGTTGTAAAATATGTTTGTAACGTAAATTGTATTTGTATTTAAATATGGTTTGAGAAAAGGGTTGTTACAGTTTTGGTATCAGAGCCATAGTTTAAACGAATTAGGTTGGAATATCATCCTAGGCTTAAACTAGCAAGAGTAGTAGAAAGGTGCCTTAGTAATGTAGAGGTACACTTAGACTTATAGAAGTTATAGAGCGAGTATGACTGCTATAAAAGTGTAGTCAAGATAAGGAGATAATATGCTACTGCTTACAAAAATACTATATAGAATTGCGTATTAAACAAACATTTTGTTTATCTATATAGTAATGGAAGGCGAAAGACAAGCTGACAGGGGTGAGGGCAGTCACACTTCTTCAAGAGGAAGTGGACCACATGTTATTCGAAATGATGAGGCCGAGCCAAACCCACCACCACAACCTGTCACTATGGAAGCAATTCAGTATCTAATCAATAACTTACGAAATGAGCTGAAGCAGGATGTGAATAACATAATCGATAGCCGAATGGGTGAACCTAGTGCCCATTCTTCACAAGAAGTCTCTAAAAAGACGACCGATGAAGAAGCTAGCGGAGAAAACAGAAGGAAGGAGAAGGGCTGTTCCTTTAAGTCCTTCATGGCTTGTAAACCGCCCGAGTACCATGGCAGTTTTGAGCCAAAGGTGACAATGAGATGGGTCCGAGAAATCGAACAAGTGATGCAAGCAAGCAAATGTGACGAAAAAGACCAAGTCAACTATGCCTCTCGGCAGTTGAAAGATGATGCGTTAGTGTGGTGGAATACTAAATACGAGAGTTTGGGGAAAGACGTTGTGTATGGCTGGTCATGGGCGGAGTTTGTTTCGTGTCTCAAAGATAAATTCTGTCCCATAAGAGATTTAGAGAAAATGAACGAAGATTTCTTAACGATAAAGAAAGGAGACTTGACGGTTGACGAATATACAAAGAAGTTTTGTGTCATGCTGCCTTTTGTGGGGGAATCCTATCCCTCTGAGCGGTCCCGAATTAACCGCTATGTCCAGGGTTTGCCATGGAATTATGAGCTAGAAGTAAAGAGAGCTGAAACATTAGACGGGGCGATCAATGCTGCCCGAAACGTGGAGGATATTGGGAAACGATGAAATGACGAAAGACCAAGTTTTAGTGACAAGAGAAAGACAGTGAGCAGCAGCGGAAATTCAAAGAAAAAGGGGAAAACAAGCCTGAGTCAGACTCGACCGGGAAGTGTAAGAAAGTGTGAGAAATGTGGAAAAGAACATAGTGGCGAATGTCGTGCGGGATCAAACGCCTGCTTTAATTGTGGCGGACTCGGTCACAAAATGAAAGACTGCAAAGCAAAGAAAGCTAGTGAAGTGGAGTGCTTTTCATGCCACCAGATGGGGCACTATAGTTTCAACTGCCCAAACAAGGGAGGAGAAACTATGGTGTCAACAGCTCAGAAGAAGACAGAACCCCAGAAGGTGAAGACTAGAGCTTTTCAGATCACCAGGGAAGAGGCAAGGGAGACGCACGATGTGGTCTCAGGTATACTACTGATCAACTCGACACCTGCATATGTGTTGTTTGATTCTGGTTCTACATATTCATTCGTGTCCCATGGATTCGGAGCTAGATTGAGAGTTCCATTAGAATTGTTAGATCTAGTTTTTGAGGTAGAAGTGGCAGACGGGAAATTTGTTGAAGTTCAACATATATACCGAGATTGTGAACTTGACATCAACGGCAAGAAGTTCCGACTTAATCTCCTTCCTATTGGAATTAAGTCCTTTGATATGATAATCGGAATGGATTGGCTTGGTGCAAATGATGCGAAGATAGCTTGTGGACAGAAGAGGGTGTCTGTTAAAACCCTAGGAGCTAAAGTGTACGTGTATGGAGAAAGAAGCAAGCATGTGCCAAGTCTCATTAGTATGGCAAAAGCCCGTAGATGCATCAGGAAAGGGTGTGTATCTTTCCTGGCCTATGTGATGACTGAAGACAAAGTAAAACAGACGTATAAAGACATAGAAGTAGTAAAAGAATTCCCAGAAGTTTTCCCAGATGAATTACCAGGCTTGCCACCAGAAAGGCAGGTTGAGTTCCGGATAGATCTTGTTCCAGGAGCTTCCCCAATAGCACGAGCCCCATACCGGTTAGCACCAACAGAGATGCGGGAATTAATGTCCCAGTTGCAGGAGTTATTAGATAAAGGTTTCATCAGGCCTAGTTCTTCTCCGTGGGGTGCTCCAGTCTTGTTTGTAAAGAAGAAAGACGGCTCAATGCGGATGTGCATTGATTACAGAGAATTGAACAATATTACTATCAAGAACCGTTACCCGTTACCCAGAATAGATGATTTGTTTGACCAGTTACAAGGTGCAGATTATTTCTCAAAAATTGATCTGAGATCTGGGTATCACCAAGTCAGGGTAAAAGAAAGTGATGTAGAGAAGACAGCGTTCCGTACACGATACGGTCATTACGAGTTCCTAGTAATGCCATTCGGTCTTACGAATGCACCAGCGGGTTTTATGGACTTAATGAATCGAGTCTGTAAACCATTTCTAGACCGATTTGTTATAGTGTTCATAGATGACATACTGATATACTCAAAGAATAAAGAAGAACATGTGAATCACTTGCGAGCAGTGCTTGAGACCTTGAAGTGAGAACAACTATATGCAAAGTTCTCCAAGTGCGAGTTTTGGATGCGAGAAGTACAGTTCCTTGGACATGTTGTTTCTATCCAAGGTATAAAAGTTGATCCAGCAAAAGTTGAAGCAGTGATGAAATGGGAGCCACCTAAGACGCCAACAGAAGTTAGAAGTTTTCTCGGTCTTGCCGGGTATTACCGGAGATTTATTCAAGATTTCTCCCGTATAGCAGTGCCACTTACACGACTAACCCGGAAAGAAGAGAAATTCAGATGGCAAGAGGAACAAGAAAGAGCTTTCGCTACTTTAAAAGAGAAGTTGTGTAACGCGCCTGTCCTTACGTTACCAGACGGGATAGAAGACTTTGAAGTGTACAGCGATGCCTCGCATCGGGGGCTTGGCTGTGTGTTGATGCAAAGAGGGAAGGTTATCGCATACGCTTCCAGACAGTTGAAAGATCCGGAGAAAAAATACACAACCCACGATTTAGAGCTTGCAGCAATCGTGTTTGCCTTGAAGATTTGGAGACATTACTTGTATGGTAAAAAGTGCAAGCTATTCACTGATCACAAGAGTTTACAGTATGTGTTCACTCAAAAAGAGTTGAACATGAGACAGAGCAGATGGCTTGAGCTAATCAGTGACTATGATTGCGACATTGTATACCATCCAGGTAAAGCAAATGTTGTAGCAGATGCATTAAGTAGAAAAGCTCCTGAGAAAAGAATCAAGGCAAGGTCGATGCGCATAGAATTGGTGTCCAGCATTATAGAACAGATTAGAGCAGCTCAGCAAAAAGTTGAAGAAAGTGGAGACTTAAAAGATGAAAAACTAGGAAAATATATGCAGTTTGAAACCAACAGTCAAGGGTTGAAGACTTTCAGAAACCGCATTTGGGTACCGAAGGCAGGAGGATTGAGAAAACTGATTCTAGAAGAGTCACATAAGTCAAAGTATTCCATACATCCAGGAAGTACCAAGACTTATCAAGATCTGAAAAGACAGTACTGGTGGCCTGGAATGAAGAAGAGGATAGCTAAGTACATCTCCAAGTGTGTTATTTGTGCACAAGTCAAGGCGGAACATCAGGTCCCGCATGGAGATGCTCAATCATTACACATTCCAGCCGGAAAGTGGGAAGATGTAACCATGGACTTAATTGTTGGGTTACCGAGAACAAGAAGAGGTTATGATAGTATATGGGTCATAGTGGACCGGTTGACCAAGAGTGTACTATTTCTAGCCATAAAAGAAACTACTCCATTGGAGCAGTTAGCCCAGTTGTATATAGATGAAGTATTTAGAAGATATGGTGCACCGTTGTCTATTGTGTCGGACAGAGACCCCAGATTTACCTCTAACTTTTGGAGAGCCTTACAAGAGAAAATGGGAACGAAAATCCAGCTAAGTACAGCGTATCATCCACAAACGGATGGCCAGAGTGAACGAACGATCCAGACATTAGAAGACATGCTACGGTCATGCGTAATGGATTTTAGAGGCAGTTGGGATGAACATTTACCATTAGTGGAGTTTGCATACAATAACAGCTACCATTCTAGCATTAAAATGCCACCTTTTGAGGCATTGTATGGTAGAAAGTGTAGAACTCCTTTATGCTAGTTAGAGGCGGGTGAGACGAAGCTTACAGGACCAGAGATTGTTAGAGTGACTAATGAGAAGATTGGGGTAATTCAAACTAACATGAAAGCAGCACAAGATCGGCAAAAGAGTTACTCGAATCTAAAGAAGAGACCGTATGACTTGCAAGAAGGAGATTTGGTGATGATAAAAGTGTCGCCATGGAAAGGAGTGGTCAGATTTGGAAAAAGAGGGAAGCTGAGTCCAAGATACATTGGACCTTTTAAAATCTTGAAGAGAGTTGGGTTACAGGCATTCAAGTTAGAGTTACCACCAGAACTCAGTGGAATACATGATACCTTTCTTGTATGCTACCTGAAGAAATACTTTGGAAAAGAAGAGCTAGTTATACCGTATACTGACTTGAGGGTGGAGACTCCTAGCAGACTGATTGAAGAACCTGAAGCGATTCTAGAGATGCAGACTAAGAAGCTAAGGAACAAGGAGATTGACCTAGTACTAGTCAAGTGGAAGCACCCGTTAGGGTCAAACCTAACTTGGGAGACGCTAGAAGAAATGAAAAGAAGATATCCAGATTTCACAGATTACGAAAAGATTCTGAGGACGGAATCCATTTAAGGAGGGGTGACTGTAAGAACCCGCGAAAAAGTTGTAAAAGGGTAAAACGGTCTTTTTAACACGTTATAAGACTATTATGTAAAATAATATGTATTTGTGAAATAATAATATAAGAAATAAGAGATTATGTGAAATTTGGAGTTTTACCGCGTGAATAGTGAAATTTGACCAAAAAGGGCAAAATGGTCATTTGACATGAAAATGACCAAATTGTCAAGAAAATGTCAAGTTAGAAGTTAATGGAAACTTGGTTGCAAAGTTATGGGTCTTAGGACCATTTTTGAAGAAAAGTTTGAAAGCTTGGGGACTAAAATGTAAATGTTTATAAATATTAAATATATATATTATATGATAGTTATCCTCCATCATTTGAGAACCCAGTAGAACATTTCAGAAGATACGAGAGAGAGCTAGAGAGAACAAGAGGAAGAACACGGGGAGATCAAGGAATTGCCAAGAATCAAGAACCAACCTTGGAATTAGTGATTCCAAGCCTTGAAAGGTAAGATTTCCTTTGTTCTAACCTAAGTTTTGGGTGTATTCTTGAATTGGTTCTTGGGTTGAATTGAAACTGAAATTTCAGTTATCAATCATGTGGTTTAAGTGGCTAATGCTTCCAATAAGTCATTAGTTAAGAACATAACTCAAGAACATGGAAGTAGATTGCTATTCTTGAGAATTTGCAATTTTGATCAAGAACTTTAATTCCTGCATTTGATTGATTGAATCGATTATAATGGATTAAAACCTTGTTTTAATGGAGGGTTTTAGTCAGGGAACAAACCCCATATGATTAAGACCTGGATTAAGGACTTAAAATGTCAAAACTGCGTGCTACAGTGCCAAATCGCGACTGATCTGGAACCCTGCCCAGGCGTCAGGCGCAGTGCGCCCAGGTTCCTGGCGGGGTGCGCCCAGGCGCAGTGCGCCCTCCAGACAGGGGACTTCAAAAGTTAGAAACCATAGCTAGGCATGTCCGTTTGGTCTGAAATTTTTACCATATCCTTAAAATGGTATGAAAAGATATAGGAAATTTTAAAATTCGTAATCCGACCTTCCGGAAAAACCACTGTAGCGGCAGTGGCCAAATATGAAGTTTATGTTAAAACTTGATTTTTGGAACTTGAGCTAGACTTGTCCAATTGACTTCAAACTTGAAACACAAGTCTAATATAGCATAATACTTCATGGAAAAGTGTCGGAATTGAAATACGACCCCTCGGGGGTACTGTAGCAAAATACGCGTATTTCGGAGAAAACTATAAAACGATTTTTATTAATGGTTATACATTTGTTATAACCTGAAGTTGTGTTATAAGAGACTCCTAAGCTATAGAAATAGTCATAGTACATACTTATTAATTAAGAATATATATATGTGAAATATATAGGAGGTGCTTCAAATACCATTGAGCACGGGAAAGGAAAAGGCGTACGTAAAGCTTAGAGATTTGTAGCTACATCAAGGTGAGTTTTATGAGGATTTCTATAGTACATAGTAAAATGATATTTTCAGAAAAATAAGATTTCCAAATGTTTGCTAATATTAAAGTTTGGAAAATAGTTTTTAAAGCAGCTTTATACAAGAGCTAAGTGTTTCAAGCAGATTCTTTAAGAAAGTAAAGTTTGCAAAGTATTTTGAAAGAAGTTCCTTATGTGAGCTAAGATGTCAAAATCATTTTTGAAAGTATTTTTAGTAAAGAGTTATAAAGAGTATGAGTATGAGTTATTTATAAATTGTGTCCCATTTTGACCAATTTGAGATGTAATGAAGTAAGAATTAAAGAAAGAAAGAAGTAAGAGCCAGTTGTCCGGACTAGGATCACCCACATAATTGGGGGATCAAAAGACACTACTGGGATGGTACCTCCCGTCGCGAAGTAGTTGTCTATCTTAGTATACCCTTGTGCTTGAATCCGTTCCAAGTCACAAAGGGGAGACAGAATGAGCATAACCTAGCGGGCGGATCTGTTCTGTCCCGCAAGAGGAGCTAGTAGAATGAATTAAAATAACTTAATTCATGAGTTTCAATTTGTCACCAGAAAATGAGAAAGAAAGCAGTTTTGAGAAAGAAAGTATTTTTAGAGTTTGAAAGTAAAGAAGAAAAGAAATTTTGAGATTTATGACATAAATGAGTTTTTAGCAATTTTACTTGTAATATTTCAAGTTTTGAACAGAAAAGTTTTTGGGTCTAAACCCATATTACTCACGAGGCTTTATGTCTCACGTATACTATTTTTAAATGCTATGTACTTAGGTGAAAGGAGCGGAGGTTGCAGTTGGGACCAGTTTATATACTGTAAGTTTAAATTATGGTTATCTGTATTGAGTCTGTAATACCCCCTTGAGTTTAAGTTTGTAAAATAAAAAAAAAAATTTAAGTGGCTACTTTATAGTCACGAGTTGTAAAATATGTTTGTAACGTAAATTGTATTTGTATTTAAATATGGTTTGAGAAAAGGGGTGTTACATCTTCAATACCGCATAAGGGGCATATAACTTCAGCAATGCGGACTCCCTGGCTCAAGAGGTTACAGCTGACCGGAATTTTATTTAAAGCTAGTCTCCAGTAAAAACAGTTTACTCTGCAGGGAACCCACATATTCCATTTAAACATGTTGTGGATATCTTCTTTTAAGGATAGCTCTAAGGCTTTCCTTAGGGATTTGACAGAGAACTTCTCATGATTTTCAATAATCCAACCCTAACTATCAGATTGATCACAGATATCGAATTTATTAATGGCTTCCAATCTGGGCAGTTAATTGCGCCGGTATATCGCCGGTATCGCGGTTCGTGCTGGTTGTTATAATAGCGGTTTATTTTCGCGGTTAGTTATCGCGGTTCCACTATTTGCGCCGCTGTTTAGCGCGAGAACCGCAATACCACCGCTATACTACCGCGATTACATATTAATTCTACTATTAAAAGTATAATATATAAATTTTACCTAATTTATACATATTACTAAAAAGCCGCTATATCACCGCTATACCACCGCGAGAACCGCAAAATTAAATATCGGTCGGTTACCGCGATTACAGCTTTGACCGCGATAACTGCATAGCTTCCAACATTTCCTGAAATTCCTTTTCTTCCAATTTCGACATAGTCAACTTCTTCCAATTCCAATTCAGCTCCACTCCCGAATCAAAGTTGAGTATCACTCGATCCATAGTCAGGCAATTTTTTTTCAAATTCCAATTTATAGATCTTGGGAAATCTGCCTTTTAGTGGAGTGCTAGTTAACCAAACATCTTTCTAAAATCTTGCCTTCTCTCCTTTCCCCACTTTCCTTCTGAACAGATCCCGTAAGCTAATACCAACTTCCAAGAATTCATTTTCAATTTCAGTGACATTCATCCGTGGTCCATTGTAGAACTTTTTTGCAAGTTTACGGTCATCAAAATCCCTAATCATGTGAATGCTACGGATCACCTTGGACCAAATTGAGGACGCATCATCTTTCAATTTCCACCACCATTTAGCCAGGAGACATATGTTGAAGTTTTTTTCGACCATTGACACTGAGCCCTCCTATAGATTTGGGAGTTGTAACTTTCTCCTAGGTCTGCCAATTAATACATCTTTTTTTTCCGAACCCTTCCATAAGAATCTTCGTCTGATACACTCTAAGGTTTCAATTACCTTAACTGGGGCTTTGAAAATAGAAAAGTAATATAGGGGGATGCTGCCAAGAACCGAGTTGACCAAAGTCAATCTGTCCCTAAAAGAAAGGAAAATTTTCTTCCATGCATTCAACTTATTTTTGAACTTCTCAATAATGGTACTCCAATTCTTTGAGAGATTCATATTTGCCCCAATTGGAATCCCAAGATATGTGAACGGGAAGCTGGCTGCATCACATCACAAATAATTTACCAGCCTAGATAATTATTCTTTTTCAACCTTAATTCCATAAACTTTACTTTTATTGAAATTCACCTTAAGACCTAATGCTAAATGGAAGCCTCGCAAGATACGCTTTAGGTTAATGAAGTTGAGCGGGAACCACTCACCAATAAACATGATGTCATCTGCGTATATTAGGTGAGAAAGGGAGGGTCCGTTACCCGGAAGCCACAAACTATGAAAAAGATTTTTTTCACAAGCAGTTTCCATAACCACGTGAAGGCCCTCCATAGCAATAATGAACAGGAATGAGGAAAAAGGATCACCTTGACGCATACCTTTCTGAAAATTCCTTTGTAGGGGCTCCGTTCCCTAAAACCGACCCTCTGCCTGACTGTAGCAATCCGCTGATTTAGCCCCTCCATTTTGAGCCAAACTTCATTTGAGCGAGAATCGAATCAAGGTAGTTCCAATCAACAGAATCAAAAGCTTTTTCCATGTCTATTTTAAAGAGCATGGATTTTGTATTTGATTTCTTTACCCAATTGCACACCTCGTTTATAATAAATGGACCGTCTAGGATATTTCTCCCACGAAAGTCGATTGTTACTCAGTAACAACCTTATGAATTACATTTTTCAATCTTCGAGCCAATATTTTGAAGATGATTTTCACAAAGCAACCAATTAAGCTTATTGGTCTATAATCTTTTAACGTAACTGGGTCCCTAATTTTTGGAATCAATGAGATAAACAAGGCGTTGCAACCCCTACTGATCTCTCCAGATTGCTCAAAACGTTTTACTGCATGAAAAACCTCCATGTGAATGAGATCCCATAATTCTTTCAAGAACTTGAAAGTGAACCCACCTTGGGCTTTATCTGAGGAGCAAGCCCAGACAGCATCTTTAATTTCCTCAAGAGAGAAGTCACATTCAAGAGTAAGACTTTCTTCTAAGGTGAGGGTTTTGAATTTCTCACTGACAAGAGTACACCTCGAAGTTTGGACAGATTTGAATTTGTCTGCAAAGAAGATTAATACGCTGTTTTTAACTTGAGAGGGATCATTAATCTAGATACCATTAACCATGACTCCATTTATTCTGGATTTTCTTTTGTTCCCATTTATGATGGCATGAAAAAATTTCGAGTTCACATCGCCTTCAATGTTCCATTTGATTCTCGATTTTTGTAACAGGTCTTGCTTATTCATTGTTTCAATCTCCAATAATATACATTGCATAATTTCCATTAAAGACATTCTTGGGAGTTTAATTGCCTGCTATCAGTTACCAACTCTAATTTCTCAAGGTCTTTTTTGACTTGGCATTGCTCTCTGTTCTCTTCACTTTTTCGATTCGAATTCCACTTTTTAAGTTCATATTTGACTGTTTTTAGTTTTTTAAGGAGAATTGAATCAACATTCTCGGGACCAACGTCTTCAATCCATGCTTTTTCAACAACCTGTTTGCAGCCTTTGATCGCGATCCATGAGTTGAAGAGCTGGAATGGGTACGGCCCGAAGTCCACGTTCTCACCAAGAAGAATAACTAGGTTATGATTAGAGTATTGCTTAGGAAGCACCATAACATTGCCAGAGTTTCATTTGTAAAGGAATTGGGTACAGACAAGGAATCGGTCTAGTTTGCTGAGCTTTTTCCTGTCATTGTGACATCGCAGCGGTCGTCATGCGGTCAAAAATAAGAAAACCTAACACACACACTTAGCACAGTGGAAGTCAGGGTCGATCCGCAGGAGTTACGTGGTCAAGTCAGGTGATAGATTACCAACTATAGTGTCACACTATAGTCAGAGGACTTAGTTCCTACACTTTTGACTACTGATCCCAGAAAACATAAACCAAACAATGTCAAAACAATCATAGACTAAGCTAAGCTTCAAACCAAACCTAGTTACTTTCTGAAATCAGAGGTACGTCTCTAATTCAGAAGCAACAAAGGCAAATAACCAAACATAAACCAAGGTATAAACTAAACTAATGACTAAAAGTCTAAATGACCGTCACTGTCTAGAGTCCAAACCTAAAAGCTAACCTAGTTGGCTACTGAAATCAGCAAAGGAAAACAGTCCCAACAAGGTCATAAACACATCCAAACATCAAACAAACAAACACAACCCAATATCAAGCATCAAACACCAAAAAACCAATATTACTTGTAACCAAATGATTATTATAAACCCAAAATAGGTTCCAATCATCCAATACAGTAACAAAGACTGAAAAACAGTAACTAAAATGCTCAAGGTCAGTGGTTGTCACTCCCAAAGACCCTAGCCACTAATGCTAACTATTAAACTAAAAGAAATTAAACATAAAAAACTTGAAATACCAAAAGGTAGTTGCTGGAAACGAGTTCTTGGAGTCAAAGAGCCTCTACGGTCGATTTTTTACCAGGGTTTTGCTCGGGTTTTCGGCTGAAAACACCTCTATTTATAGTTGCAAATTTTACGCAACCGCGCCGCGCATTTATGGTTTCCGCGGCGCGCGTAGGGTTTTATCCCCGTTTCTTCGGACTTTGAATTTTGTTCCACCGCCTTGTATCCGCGTCGCACCTTCTTGATTTCCGTGGCGCGCATACGTATTTTCCTGATTTTTCCTTCTTCTCCAAACTTCCTCCAATTTGTACACTTTTGGTCCTTGTTTTCATTATTTTCTTCCAAACAAGTATTGGCACGAAAAGTGAAAATACCACGATATATATGATATAATTTCACTTAGAATAGCACTCAACAATGACTAAAATATGTAATATCACTAGGCGTTGTCAAACACCCCACACTTGTGCCTTGCTTGTCCCCAAGCAAGAGAGTTTTTAATAAATTCTAACTAAGACTCATATAATTTTTGACTGTGTTCAGTTTCAAAGTTTATTGCCTTATGAGTTAGAGTGAAATAGTTCGTGAAAACATAATTAGAGTGTTTTTTGGAATTCATGGCTTTCTAGAGAACCCTTGATTCCAAAAATTTCTGTCCACAATGAAGTGTACTTACTCATTCAGATTCTAAAGGCCATTAAGGAATTGTCCGTGACTTTCGATGCTGTCCGTGTAACGAGCTTTCGAAAATACCATCCCAGACCAGATGATCTTAGGTGGTAAGGTGCATAAATGCCTCTTCGAGGCCACCCTTTTCAGACCTACCGGCTCGAACAACAAAGGCCACAGATTGACATTTCCTTCCTAAATTCCAATCCTAAAACACTCTAATCGTCTAACTCCTAAAACTCAACTTGTTTGACTAAACTAATAGCATGATAACAACTACATAGTATCTCTTGAAAAATACTAGTGCTATAAACAATCACAAACCATTCGTTTCAAACTTACAATTTATTAAAAAAAATTGAAAAAGTTGCTAAAAATTTGAAAATTCGGTCATTTCTGCAAAAATTTCAAAAAATAATCTTTCGACCGTCCACACCCCACACTTAAACCCGTACAACGTCCCCGTTGTACAAAATTTATTTAGAACAAGGGAGAAAGAGTTACCCCTTTCGACGGTAGATTTCTTGGTTGGTATTCGGTATCACAGGTACAAATTCGAACAAAAAGGTCCTCGATTTCGCGTTCTGGAGTTGTAGCACAACAGTAAACACGCTGGTGGTCAAGACAAGTGGAGGGGGCACGGTGACCCCACACTTGTCTAAGACAACTCCTTCCCATTTGGCATAACATACATGACTCAACAAAACATTAAATGCAAATATAACAAATAAAATATACACAAGCAAAAAGATAAAAGTGTGTCATAGATTCGGTACATATATCTCAAAAAATGAAAAAGAAAAATAATACATCAAGTGCCACCTGGTGGCCTGGAAGGTCCAGCCTCATGATCGTGAGCTCGTGCTGGGAATGGTCGGGGGCGCCATCCCTGCTGTGTGGCTAACTCCAAAAGTACCTCCCCGATCCACTCCAGCTGGTCCTCATCCTGGCGACTCGATCCTGCAATCGCCTCAGCTCAGTCACCTCCTCCTGCTGTGGCTGTGGTGCTGGCTTTGCTGGTGCGGGCTGCCTCCTGCGCCTCCTGCCAGGCTGGGCGTATCCTGGCTGGGGGTCCTGGACAGCCTCTGTCGGTGCCCTCACAAACTGACCGGGCCGCTGCTGCTCGATCAGACCCATCTTCTCCAGTGCCCGCGCTGTAGTGCTGACTGGAGGTATAGCAGTCAGGGATGCTACAACCGGAGCAGTAAGAATCCGGTACGACCGGGCCAAGCGGGTGATGAAATACGCACGGCCCAAGGAACTGCCAGCGGATGCGCCCGTCGCACGGGTGGACAGGGCGACGGCTAGGGCAAACGGTAGGTGAAGGAACCTGGATGGGTCGAGGAGGACCCAGAGATATGTCATGTCCTCGCTAGACACCTTCTCGCTTCCCTCCCGATGCATGATGGAGGTGGAGACGATCCGGTGCATGAGTCTATGAAGTGGGTCGCGAAGATGACTCTCTCTGGATGTCCCCGCCTCGTAATATACGTTGGACAGCGGTGTCCAAACCTCCGTATTGGCAGCCCTCTCGGGCTGCCCCTGAGTACATGGCTTAAGGAACTGCATGAAGTGGCGGTGCTGTAGATCCGCCTCCGTGTATATCCCAGTACGCCTCCCGAACTCCCGGAGGCTACACTCCCTGTGTACACCCCCCAGTCTGAAACGTACAAGCCTGGAACGGGCCTCCTGCGATCCCGGTGCATAGCGCATAGTAGAAAGGAACTCCAGAAGGAGCTCGGTGTACACCGTATCATCATGTGTGGCCATGAGCCTGTCCCAGCCACGGCAAGTGAACCTAGCCTCACCGTCGACCCATGTGCGATGCAAAAATGGCTCTATCTCTCCCCAGAGCCCGGCGTCTCGGAGAATGTCTCTGTCGATGACGGTCGCCTCGAGAACCCGGCGACTGACGAGGGCATCCCTCCGTGATATATACTCCACTGAGCTATCGAGCTCGGATGGGAACTGGAGGAACTGGTGGTCCAATCTGAATGCCATCTGCACAAAACAAAATTTTTTGCAATTTTAGTCCTTTGTCTTCCCCACCGCACCGTGACGCGGCCCAAGAACCAGGCGCGTCGCGCCGAGCGCCTGTTTTCAAAATCCGCACCCAATTCGAGTTTTAACCTGTTTAAACTCAATCCAAATACACCACAAGGTAGCCTAAGTGCCGACTAACTCATCTAGGGTGTCTATTTGGCACAACAAACACCCTATGAGTCAGCATTGGCAATTTCTAAGTTTTGAAGTTTTTGGAGAAATCATCCAAATTAACCCCCTAATCACTAGTTTTAACAAGTAAAAGCTAGTTAGAATGACGTACCGTAGTAGTGGGAATGAAATGAGCAAGAAAAAAAGCGAGAAAGTTTTGGTGATCAGAGCTCCGAGTCGTGGTGTGTGTGAATAGTGTCCCGGCTTACTTTAATATCGAAGGAAACCGACCGATCGCTTCCCACGTCGTGCATATGCACAACCCGCGGCGTGCGTGTCACCAAATCAACCCTTGCGCATCGGGTTGGTTTACGATCCCGCGTCGCGTATATGAACAAACCGCGGTGCGGTCATTAAAATTTTCAAATTCTTCACACGACCCCACACTTGCCTTGGACCACTAGTACCTGCAATTAATGATGATATTTTTCCTAATTATTTCTAAGAAATACAAACTCTATTCTATGACACGATGGGTTGCCTCCCAACAAGCGCTAAGTTTAACGTCTTCAGCCAGACGTGGTACTTCTACCCCTATTCTTCTTCTTGAACTCCAGACGACATTTGCTTGAACTCTGGTATGAAATTTTGGGCCATCATTGACAATAAGGATGTGAGTTGAGTCATCCTATCACTCACTCCACTGATCCATTGCTGCTGCGATTCTAGAAGCTTGAAGACTTTTGCTTCCCTTTCTCTGGATTCTTTCTCATACTGCTGGTGTCTGGCCTCTAGCATCTCCATCATATCCAGCAATTGCTCCTTATCAATAGTGGCCAACAGGTGATTCTTTGTTTCCTTTAAAATCTCCTCCTTTCCTCCTTCTCCCGTTCGCGTCCATATTTTTTCTTTGTTCCTAATTCCAGGCTCCATTAGCACATTTTTGTCTGTTTGCTTGTCATCATTCCCTGGAGGTAAAGATACAGGGTTTCCGAACATATTCAGCCTCCTTTTTCGCATCCCAAAGGAGATGTCCACATCCCCCGTCTTGCAGTCAATCACAGCGCCAGCCGTAGCTAAAATGGGCATCCTAAAATGAGCGTAGGCGCGTCATCCAAACTTTCATACTCCATGACTAGGAAATATACAGGGTAAAAGAAGTCTCCAACCTTGACGATGACATTGGTCAATTTTCCCCGGGATACCTTTGTTGATTGGTCAGCCAGCTGCAGTACAACCTTTACTGGCTCTAATTCTTCATTCTTGTACTTGTCATACAAGTACCCCGGTAGCACATTTACACTTTCTCCTAAGTCCAGCAAAGTGTTCCGAATGACCACATCTCCTACAGTAGTAGTGATCAATGGTGATCCGGGATCCTTCTCTTTTTTAGGCAGTGTTCCTAAAAGTGCCTCACTTGCCTTGATTGTCAATCTAACAGTGTCCGGTGTGGGAATCTTACCTTTTTCATTTCGCTCGCACATTTCCTGAAGGATCCTTGTGTCCTCAGGAGCGTCTTTAAGTTCATCCCACAGAGGTTGGTTCATCAATGGCCCTATCGATTTAGGCGCTTCCTATTTTTTTCTTCCCTTTCTTATCTTTCTTTCTTTGCTTAATTCCTGCTATCACTGACTGCTTTTCTTCATGGACCTCCTTGTCCACCTTTGGTTGAGTTCCCTCCTCAACAGGAATTTCCTTTTCTTCCATTCCTTCCTCTTTACTCTCCGCTTTCTCCTAGACTTCTTCTTTCTTCTCAAGTTCTGCCTTACTTCCTGAATCTAATAAGTCCTCCAAGGTGACCTTTCTCCATTTAGCCTCGACAATATTGACGTGTTCCTTCCCAGCTCGCTGATTATGGGTTGGATTAACTTCTGTGGCACTTGGAAACTTTCCATTGTCCCTTTTTCGCTGATCCTCGGCCATTTGTCCAATTTGCCTTTCCATGTTTGCAATAGCTTTTGCATTGGCTTGGGACTGCTGCTGAGTAGCACTGAACATCTCATACATTTTTGCAACCAAGTCCTCTTGCGTTCCTGGGGCATTGTTGACAGCAGTGTCGGCCCCCCTATTATTGTTGTTGCTACCACCCCCATTCACATTTCCATTATTGCTTGCGGGTTGGTATGACCTAGGCTGATTTGATGATTGACCTTGGTGGTTTTTTTGCCTCTAGTTGTTGTAATTCTGCTGCTGCCCTTGATTATACGGTCTGTAGGGTCGTCCATTGTTATACTGACCTTGACCCTGGCCATAAACTTGGTTTACCTCCTGAGTTTTCGGTCCTCCTTGACTTCCTTGTGGTTGACCTTGAGGTCCATTCTGCAGCGTTGACATAATTCTGTCAAACTTCTTATTTAATTCGCTTATTTCCTTTTTTACCTCCTTCATCCAATCAGCATCAGCTCCCACTGCTGCTGCTGTGCCTACAGTTTTTCTCGTAGAAAAGTTCGCTTTGGATCCATTGCTCAATTGTTCCAAGAACTGCCAAGCCTCTTCCGGGTCTTGCCACATAAATATCCCACTTGACGAGGCATTTATCATCGCTTGGTGTGTTTCGCTGACTCCTTCAAAGAATAATTTGACCAACTTCCATTTGGGAACTTCATGGTGCGGGCAGGATCGTAGTAGCTCCATTAATCGATCGAATGCTTCGTGGAAAGCTTCTCCTAGTTTTTGCTGGAAATCCTGAATAACCCTCCGAATCTCCGTTGTTTTGCTTGCCGGATAGAGTTCTTGTAGGAACTTGGCCTTGAGCTGATCCCACGTGGTGATGTTGTTTGTTGGTAAAGACGTAAACTAGTATTTGGCTTTGTCTTTAAGAGTGAATGGGAATAACCTAAGCTTAAAGATGTTCCTATTAGTATTCCTGGGGTTATTAGCATTGGCAATCGCTATAAATTCATACAAATGGTTGTATGGGTGACAACGCCTAGTGATATTACATATTTTAGTCGTTGTTGAGCCCTATTCTTAGTGAAATTATATCATATATATCGTGGTATTCTCACTTGTCGTGCCAGTACTTGTTTGGAAGAAAATAATGTAAACAGGGACCAAAAGCGTGCAAATTAGAGAAAGTTTGGAGAAGAAGATAAAATCAGGAAAATACGTACGCGCGCCGCGGGAATCAAGAAGGCGCGACGCGGGTATAAGGCGGTGGAACAAATTCAAAGTCTGAAGAAACGGGGATAAAGTCCTACGCGCGCCGCGGTTTACTTAATTGCGCGGCGCGGCTGCGGGAAAATTGCAACTATAAATAGAGCCATTTACAGCCGAAAACCCTAGAAAAGACCCGGCGAAAAAACGACCTGAAGGCTCTTTGACTCTGTGATTAAGCATCAGCAACCTCTCAATTGGTATTTTATGTTTTAGAATATAATTTCATTTTAGTATTAGTTAGCAATAGTGGCTAGGGTCTTGGGGAGTGACAACCACTGACCTTGAGCACTTTAATTTACTGTTTTTCAGTATTGGTGACTGTCTTGGATCATTGGAATTCATTTTTGGTTAATGAGAAGCATTTGGTTACAAGTAATCTTTGTTTTTCGGTGTTTTGATGATTGTTATTGGTTTTGCATGCTTGTGTTGTGTTTGGATGTTTGATTTGACCTTGTTGGACTGTTTTCCTTTGCTGATTTCAGTAGCCAATTAGGTTAATCTTTTAGGTTTGAACTTTAGCCAGTGACTGTCCCATTGGATCTTAGTTATTAGTTTAGTTTATGCCTTGTTTTGGTTTATGTTTGGATTGGATGCCTTTGTTTACTTCTGAATTAGAGATGCACTACTAATTTCAGAAAGTAACTAGGTTTGGTTTGAAGCTTAGCTTAGTCTATGCTTGTTTTGGGATTGTTAGTTTAGGATTTTTGAGTTTTAGTGGCAAGGGTTTGGAAACTGAAGTCCTCCGACTATAGCGTGACACTATAGTTGGAAATCTGTCATCTGATCTGACCACGTAGCTCCTGTGGATCGACCCTGACTACCATTGTGCTAGTGTGTGTGTGTGTTAGGTTTTTCTTATTTTTGACCGCACGACGACCTAGGCGTGTCAATGGGTCATCCTGCTTGTACCCCCTAAACTCCGGTAATATTCCTAACAATTGAGGCCTTATTTCTACTTGATATTCAATATTGTCAGGAATATAAATTGGCGACGAGTCATCATATTCCCGTGGCTGGAAATGTGATGCAACCGATTGCCTTCTCGGTTGTGCAAAATATAAAGGTTGATCAGGGTTACCATAGAAATGCTGATCGTTATACCCATGCTGACCTGGTGGTTGTTGATGCTGCTGTGGTTGTTGATGCTGCTGTGTTCTTCTGGGAGGTCCCCGACCTCGGTTCCACGGTTGTTGTGGCGCTGGTGGAACCCATCATTCATCTTCCTCATCGTATCTCTCCTTAGTCTCTGGATACTGGTACTGTTGTTGAGGAGGCTGCTGGTATTGTTGCGGTTGTGTAGGTTGAGGTTTGAAAAGTACTGGTTGTGGTTGTGAAATTGGTTGTGAAGTAGGTGTCTGTTGTCTAGAAACTGGGGTGCCATCACGGGTCGGCGCTCCCCAAGACATGGCAGAGATGAATGGATTTGTGGATTGTGGTTGTGATACTAGTGGGAATGGTAGAATCGATGGCGGAGTGCATGATGGTATTGGTACAGGGGCTGAAACTGCACCACCAGAAGCACTCGTGCTCCCGAATTGAAACTCCGAAATCGGGGGAATAAAAGACATCCCCGTTGCCTCACTCGAAGGTTCCTGGGCAACATGCTCTGGACTACTGCTAATATTACTAAAACTCATGATATTGTAATGCCTACGTGCACGTTTTTTGCGCGCGGTTCGCTTAATCTCAGGATCAAAACGCAAAGGGGATACTTGCTCACCCCTGCGGGTACTCATGCACTAATGCAACACGCCCACAAAATCAAAAAAGCAAAATACTAACCAAATGAAACTCACAAAAGAAAATCAGAAACTAAAGCTCCTACAAATCACCTAATCTTAAGCTCACAACTCCCAGGCAACGGCGCCAAAATTTGACATCGCAACGGTCGTCATGCGGTCAAAAATAAGAAAACCTAACACACACACTTAGTACAGTGGAAGTCAGGGTCGATCCGCAGGAGTTACGTGGTCAATTCAGGTGATAGATTACCAACTATAGTGTCACGCTATAGTCAGAGGACTTAGTTCCTACACTTTTGACTACTGATCCCAGAAAACATAAACCAAACAATCTCAAAACAAGCATAGACTAAGCTAAGCTTCAAACCAAACCTAGTTACTTTCTAAAATCAAAAGTACATCTCTAATTCAGAAGCAACAAAGGCAAACAACCAAACATAAACCAAGGTATAAACTATTGAGTAAATTTGTGTTGAAGTGCCCAACCATCCGAAGTCTTTCTACTCATACCTCCGAAGAGAATAAACTAACAGAAGACCCCGAAGTCTGAAGACTCCGAAGTGCTACGCATGAAGGATCCGAAGACTTCACAGCCTGTCCTTCTGTCTTTTGTGTGCACGCGTATAGTACAATACGTGTTGCATGAATCTTCAATCCTATTGGCTAGTACACTGATAGGATATTCTCTGTAAAAACTGTACTATTGGTATCACTGATTCAATATAAATATCTGTGATACCTTGCCGTGTAGAATGTGAGATTACGAGATAGAAAAACCACAAACATAGAAAACCCAATTGTAAAACCTTATCTTATAATCATGCATTCGGCACAAGTTATCCATTTCACATTGTTCTTTCATCTTACTTATATTATCCTTGTGTGATTGATTGTGTTATTGGTATAATCTTTGTTTTAATTCGTCTATTAACTGATTTCAACACCCAACAAGTGGTATCAGAGCAAGTCAGCTCAAAAACCTGATAGTAGAGCTTGAAATTCATTGCCTCAGTTCTAGATCTGACTCGATTCTCAGATCTAGGTTTCCACAACTGTTGCAAATCTCTATTACCCGTTTTTACTGAAAAGATCCAGTTGAAATACATCAAGATGACTGATTCCACAACAACTTATGCCAATATGCTTAATTATGCAAACCTCATCGGTTCTGCAACAAAGGCCCCTGTTCTAGTAACTTCTTACTATGATTATTGGGCTGGTCGAATGAAGGATTATCTTATTGGACTTGACAAAGATCTATGGAGGTATGTAACTGACGGTCCACACACAGACATTGCTGGTCGATTCGTTGTCCCTGACGGAGAAGAAGTCGTTATCCTCAATGCTGCTGACATGAAGAATCTTGAAAACGATGAGAGGGCCATGCGTGAACTGCGAAGTGGCTTAGGTCCTGATGTAAGCCACCACATTGCTGATGCGAAATCTGCAAAAGAGATGTGGGACAATCTCGAACTCCGTTTCGGAGGAGATAAAATCCTCCATACTAGCAAAGTTCAAGAAATCCTTGCGGACTTCGGGAACTTTAAGCAATAAGAAAATGAGTCCTTAGAAGCCTGTTATGAATGTTTGAGCAATATGATTTATACACTGGATAAGTATGGGGAAACAAGAAGCCAACAAGAGATAAATATCAAATTCCTTTATAGTCTTCGCAAGGAGTGGAGGCCAATCATGCTCATGGTCAAATCCTATGAGAATATTGAGAAATACAAGCTGGCTGCCCTATACAATCTATTGAAATCACACAAACCTGATGTGGTGGGTCGAAGAAGTGAAATGGCTAGTTCATGACCACTAGCCCTCGTGTCAAAAGAAGAGGAAGAATCAAGTGATGAAGACATTGCTACCTACATGGTAGATGATAATGGAGATACTGTTGCTCTCTATGCCGCCAACAATCGTAGATTCAAGAAACCCTTCTTCAAAAACAACTCTGGGAAGCCATTTGTGAAAAACTTTAACAAATCAAACTTCAACTCCAAGCCCAACTGACAAACCGGCTTCGGAGTCATCCAAAGAAAAGTCCGAAGAAAAGAAAATCTCAGGCGATTCTGGTTATGATTGCAACTATTGTCATGGCAAGAATCATTTTGCAAAAGACTGCATGCTTCGGAAGCAAAACGAAAAGAAACCACAAGTAAAGGACAAAGCATACTACGTAAGAAAAATGGAGGAAGTTAGAGTGAGGACCAAAGATCTAGCTCTAATGGCTGCTGATGATCGTCAAGGATCTTATCAGGTTTGGTCTTCGGACTCAGATGATGAGGAAGTGAGAATGCCATCTCATAGTGCTTTCATGGCCTATGATGTCGGTAAGAGCTTTCTAAAGGACACTTCGGAGAAGTTTGGTGATGAAGAGAAGCTGGAAGTTGAAGCAACAACAGGTCTTGGTTTTGTGACTTCGGAGGCACATGAGATGTTTGCTGTTGGTACTACGAAGACATGGTTTGAAGACTCTTCCGATGACGAGGAGGAGGTATGCTTGATGGCAAACGACACTCGCCTAACGATCCTAGAACAGGTATCAAAACTTCTTTCATCTTTTAAAATTCCCAGTTCTCAATCTACCCCAATTATAAATGAAATAACTCGTGATTGCTCTGTTATGCACAAATTACTTGTTGATGCTAAAAATAGGGAAGTACTCACTGAGCAGGAGCTTCTAAGCTTGAGGGGGACAGTAGAGAGCCTCAAGCTAGCATTAGAAAAATCCAATCTTAGAATCTGTTTGTTAGAAGAAACTAGAGAAAAACTTTCAAACAACAATGATGTACTTTTGAAACAGCGAAACATATTTTGTGAAACTGCTAGACGATTGTATGCTCACATTACCAGTATTTATCATTCCGCTGATGTTTGCAATGTGCAACATAGAAAACTGCTACCCTTCATTGAATTCAAGCTTAAGAATGTTGATAATGTTACATACGAATGTGAATCCATAGTCTCATATTCCGAAATGACTAACCCTTCATACAAACATGGCTTAATCTCTGTTGAAAAACACTTAACAGCAGATAATTTGTTAACACTGCTGCCTCAAGAGATTCCAATCTTGAAACAACACGTGCCTCAATGTGAAAACAAATATGATGTTGTGGTAGAAACTGCGTCTGAAAGTGATTCTGAATCTGATTCGGATTTGGAGGAAGTTGACTGTTCAACCTTGTCACTGCATAAATCATCCTCCACATCTGCATCACCATCCGAAGACATCTCACAATTGTCTTCGGAGGATAAAGGCAAGACTAAAATTGATTGTGAAAATGAAAATTCAGACAACTTGGAAATTGTTAAAACTAAGACTCAAATTTCTGATGAATGTGAATCTTATGAAGATTATCTCAAAAACTCTTCCAAAAGACTAGTCCATGTTGCATGTGTTTATCCTAAGATTTCTTATTTCAAAAACTCTATCTTTGTGAAACCTGGTGGTGCTCTTTTATTTGACAATGATTTACAAAAGATGGTAGATAAGGATAACTCCACAGTAACTGAGGAAGGATTCTTCTCATCATAAAAAATGTTCGAAAATCAAGTAAACGAAAACATGGAAGTAAAAATCAACATAAGAAAGCAGGAGTTGTATGGTCACAATATTTACAACCGCTTGTGCTATGAAAAGGAGAAAATTCCAGAGAATTTGAAAAATCTTTTGAATACTAAAAACAACAATCATGTTTACACTAATCGGAACTACAAACAAATTCAAGTTATGGAAAAACCCATAATTCCGAAGATGGATGTTTTGCAGTTAATGGAATCTTGTGAGTGTGTACCTTTATCACCAAATTTAGAAAATGCAATGTCAAAACCAAAAGAATTTACCAACAAAACCACAGCACAAAAACATCAAATTTTAAAAAGACCACAAGTTCCACAAAAATCAAAACCAACAATAATAATTTCAAAACCAATTCAAAAACCTATTGTTGTGAACTTGAAAACCAAACCAACCTTGAATCTCGTGAAAAGAAAAATTCCCTTAGGAGACTTGAAACAAAATGAAGCAATTGCTTCCACTTCTGGCACAAAACTCGTTTGTTCAAAAATCTCAGAAGTCAAAGATCGAAATGAAAAACCAATTTTTAGACCAACGAAACCTAACTTTCCAAATCCAAAATTTCAAAAATCCACTCCGAAAACTTTCTCAAAAGGAGATAATTTGATAGATACATTCCACCAATGGCTGGACAAAAATTTGGATCTATTTAAAGATAAAAATCTTTCACTAAATGACTTCAAAATGGCATACGAAGAGTATCTTTGTACCTCTATGCTGTGCAGCTCAATTTCAACGAAGTCAAAAATTGAAAAACCAAAACAAAATTGGAAAAGAAATGATTTGAAAGAAAATCTTACCATTAAAACCATGTCTTCAAAATCATCATCTTCTAAAGCTTCAAAATCAAAATCAATCAAACAAATATGGGTTCCGAAGTCTTGCACCTTGTCAGTCTCTTCGGACTCATCCGTTTTGTCAAAAAGTCTTTCAGAATCATGTTCAAACTCTTCGGAATCATGCTCATCCCATGAGGCTTCGGAGAATTTAATAAACTTAAATGCAAATGAAATTACCGAAGAGGCCGTAGAAAAGTGGATTCAAGAATCCTTTGCTTACCCTGAGGACACAAGATTGATTGGGTACCAACTTCTTCTTGATTGATTGCAGGTTATGTCTAATGAGCGGTATGATTCAAAATGGTACATGGATAGTGGCTGCTCAAGACATATGACAGGGAAGAAGGAATATCTCAAGGACTACAGAACTTTGGATGATGCTGGAAACGTTCGCTTTGGTAATAATGAAACATGTCCAATTCGGGGATATGGCAAGATAACAAATGGCCAATTCACTATCAGCCGAGTAGCATTTGTTGAAGGACTGAAACATAATCTTGTGAGTATATCTCAATTGGTGGTTGGAACAGGCAATGCTGTTACATTCAACAACCAAAGGAGTGTAATCACCAAAGAAGCAACAAATGAAGTCTTATTGAAAGCCGAAAGGAAGGGATCAATGTTTCCCTTAAATCTAAAGCTAGTGACCGGTGGGCAATCCCTATGTCTTCTCTCCAAAGCCAACTCCGATGTCAGTTGGTTATGGCACCAAAGACTTGCCCATATGAACTTCAAAGACTTGAACAAATTGGTGGCTATGGATCTGGTTCGAGGTATGCCTGCTCTTAAATTCGATAATGACTCTCTTTGCTTTGCTTGTGAACATGGCAAGCAGACAAAACAATGGCATCCTACAGTGATCAACCCCAAAATCACCGAACCCCTTTCATTTCTCTACATGGATTTGTGTGGTCCGTCCGCAGTGGAATCAATAGGAAAGAAGAAGTATATTCTTGTTATTGTTGATGACTATTCAAGGTTCACTTGGGTGTTGTTCCTAAGAAACAAATCAGATGCTGCTGAAGAAATCATCAACTTTATAAAGAAAATGGAATTGATGCTCAACAAGAAAGTCCGAACTGTACACAGTGACAACGGTTCGGAGTTCAAAAACCAAACTTTGGATGGATTCTTGAAAACCAAGGGAATTAGTCATAACTTCTCAGCACCATATACTCCTCAACAAAATGGGGTTGTGGAAAGAAGAAATCGCTCTTTGTGTGAAGCAGCTAGAACTATGCTAAATTTTGCAAACTTGCCCATGTACTTCTGGGCTGAAACTATTTCTACTGCATGCTTTACTCAAAACAGATCTTACATTCACAAACGATTTCACATTACACCTTACGAAGTGCTTAACCGAAGAAAGCCAAATGTCAAATTTCTTCACATCTTTGGTTGTAGGTGTTTTATCTTGAACTTGAAGGATCACTTGACCAAGTTCGATGACAAATCGGAAGAAGGAATCTTCCTTGGTTACTCTCAAGACTCAAAAGCCTACAGAGTCATGAACAAGAGAACTCGTAGAATCGAAGAAACCTTTAATCTAAGGTTTGATGACTATTACATCAAGAAGTCCCAGCATCCATTTCCCATGTCATCGATCTTTCCAAAGCCTGCTAAAGATGCTGTTCAAATTACAACATTTGACACTGACTTTGCCCTTTTGTTCGATCCACCTGTGAGAGCTTTGGACTCCGAAGCTAGGGCACCAGATAATCTTGAATCCGAGCTATCCAAGCTCACAGATGGACCTGATGACTGCTCTACAAGTAGTATACAAAAACCATCATCTGTTGAAGGGGAGCCATCTAATCAACCTATGGGAAATGCAAGTGTTGAGGGGGAGCCATCAAACCGAAGTGCAGGCACTACAAGTGTTGAAGGAGAGTAAAACAATAGTCCAAGAGGAATCAACACTCCTATCTCTACTCCCAAGCCAATCTCCAATATCATATCCCTGTATCCAACAATCCAGGGGGAGCCGAAAACTGCTACTCCGAATTCAGCTACAACAATCGCTTCGAATAGAGCTACCACTTCCTCAACACCAACACATGTCCAGGGGGAGCACACTCTAAACTCAACTTCACAAAGTCACACACCACAAACTAACACAAATTCAAATAATCACTTACTAATGGATGATTTACCTTCCACTTCGGGATATCCCTCAGACATCGAAGACGTCGATGCTGAAGGACGTCCTGACTTTGATCCAAATTATCCTCCTTTGGATAAATGGACGAGAAATCATCCTCCATCACTTTTCATCGGTAATGTTCATGATAAAGTATTGACTCGTGCACAACTTCATCAAAGATAAATAGATCTTAGCAAAACTTTGGAGCTGTGCATGTTCAATGTCTTTATTTCCAATATAGAACCTAAGAACGTTAAAGATGCATTTGATCACTCAGACTGTATTGAAGCTATGCAGTTGGAATTAGAAGAATTTGAAAGAAACAAAGTTTGGAGGCTAATTCCAAAACCTGCTAATGCTTCAATTGTTGGTCTCAAATGGGTATACCGTAACAAACTAGACACTGAAGGCAATGTAGTTCAGAACAAGGCTAGGCTGGTTGTCAAAGGTTATTGTCAACAGGAGGGGATTGATTATGAAGAAACTTTTGCTCCTGTTGCCAGACTCGAATCAGTTCGGATATTTTTGGCTTATGCTGCACACAAAAACTTTGATGTCTATAAAATGGATGTCAAATGTGCTTTTCTGAATGGTGATCTCGAAGAAACCGTTTTTGTTGAACAACCACCTGGCTTTGAAAGTAAAACTCATCTGAATCATTGCTATGTGCTAGACAACGCAGTCTATGGTTTAAAACAAGCCCCAAGAGCTTGGTATGAGACCTTGACTAAATTTTTTAAAGAATCAAACTTTAAACAGGGCTCAGTGGATCCAACACTTTTTAGAAAGAAAGTTGGATCTCACTTGATGTTAGTCCAAATTTATGTGGATGACATAATTTTTGGATCTACTGACCCTAATTTGTCAAAAGATTTTGAAAATTTGATGAAAATAAAATTTCAAATGAGTATGATTGGGAAGATTAATTTATTTCTTGGATTACAAATAAGACAATCCAAGGAGGGGATATTCATCAATCAACAAAAGTATACGAAGAGTTTGCTTGAACGCTTCGGAATGACTAACTGCTCCAAAGCAAAAGTTCCTTTGCCTGCAGGTACAAGGTTGAATCCATCATTAGACAAACCGAAGACAGACATACAGCAATACCAAAGTATGATTGGATCACTGCTTTACCTTACAGCCAGTCGTCCAGATATCATGTTTGCAGTTTGTAATTATGCTAGATATCAGGCTGACCCAAGAGAACCTCACTTGGCTGCTGTTAAGACAATATTCTGATATCTTCATGGAACTACTGCTTATGGTCTGTGGTATCCAGCAAACTCTGGCTTCTACATACAAGCTTACTCAAACTCCGATCTTGGTGGATGCTCTATTGATCGCAAGAGCACTTCGGGGGGTTGTCAATTCTTAGATGGAAAACTTATCAGCTGGCAATCCAAGAAGCAAACTTGTGTTTCTATCTCCACCGCAGAGGCTGAATATGTAGCAGCTGCAGCGTGCACTTCGCAGATCATTTGGATTCAAAGTCAATTGAAAGACTATGCCATTAATATGAGAAAAATTCCCTTGTTCTGTGACTCTCAAAGTGCAATTCGTATTTGCCACAATCCAGTTCAACATTCCAAGACGAAGCATATAGCTCTTCGCTACCACTTCATCAAAAGTCATGTTGAGAAGGGGAATATTGAGGTGTACTTTGTTCATACTACAGAACAACTCACAGATATCTTCACAAAGGCTCTGAATGAAGAAGCATTCACAAGAATCGTCCATGGACTTGGAATGATAGATGGATCAACTCTTCAATAAATACCATATTTGCTCACTTTCACTCTTCAATAAAAACACTTGGAACTGCACCGCAGAACCCCGAAGTCAATTTTGGCTTCGGAGCTCATCGGAGTAAAACAAGCAAAAACACTTGGAACTGCACCGCAGTACTCCGAAGTAAAATATCACTTCGGAGGTCTGCGGAACAAACTTTTGTTCAAAATAAACTCTTCAAATGTGAAAATCACTTGAACATATGTTGACTTCTTCCTTTAAGTTTAAAAATAAAAAGTTGTTTAAGACAAAGGAAATTCAAAAACAAGAAAATTCATACCAAATGACAAGAAAATTTTGATGCAAAATGACAAAGTTTAACCTTTCTCTCATGAATTAACCAAGTAAAGGACAAAACTTTGATTTTAGATTCTGATAATCATACCTTATTGCACTAAAAGGTATTTGGGAATCGACTTGAAACATTGGTAAGAAAACAGACTTCGAAGTGAGGTTAAGGCTATTTTACAATTTGAAGCCTTGTTTGATTCCAATAACCTTAACATAATGTCTATTTCTAACCACCCTTCGAAACTTGACTCGCTTCAACTTCAAATTAATCATGTAGCCTCAAAACTACACAGGATAACTCAAGTGCTCCAAAGTTTTCCTCAAAAATAGTACCAACATTGTTTGATAAGTAAATTTAAATCTCTTTTCATTAATGATACAAAATTGAACTATATGAAGATTTTCACCCACAAGGATTGTTTAAAACAAAAAGAAAAGGCACCAAAGAAGGAAACTATATGGTGATGTTTTATGTCTTCGGATAATGAAAATCCAAAATTGAAAAGATAAAATGAAAATTTGATAGAAGATCAAAAAGAAAAATAGAAAACAATTGTCAAAAGAATCAAAGACAAACAAAGACAAAAAGATAAACAAGGGAATGCAAAAGTTAGAAAAATTTAGCATTCAAATGCTTATTCTTCTGTTTTAAATAACGATACAAGGAGCTCCTATAACATAGTCGAGTACTTTGTAGAGAATATGAACATTTCAAGTAGTCTATCTTAAATGATAAAGTGGGAGTGGTGTACGAAGATCAAAGGCTTGTCATCAAAGTTTAGTATCCAAACACTTCAACTGATGAAAAGGAATAAATTTTTCAAAAGAATCTTCAAAACAATCCAATTTCTAAAACACTTCTGATGCTCAATTCTTGAATGAAAACTTCTTTAGATTTCAAATGCAAAGTATGTTATCTTTATTATATTTGAAAATTTTGAAGCACATAAGCACAACTCAAAACATGCTTTCAAATGCGAAATCAAGTTAGTGATGGGGTGATTAGGCTTATACATTCATGACTGATATTGAATCAAACAAACTTCAAAATGAAAAATGGACTTCCAACATGATTCGAATGATTCTGAACATTAATTCATCAAATCATCTTTTCAAAATATTCATGGAAGTTAAGGATAAATGTTATGTTGCATCAGTCAAAAGAAAAACCAAAAAGAAAAACCATATGGACTTCGGTGTATTGACAAACACTTTGCAATCATATATCAATCACCGAAGTGACAGAACACCCTTCGGAGTCAAACATTACTTCATACTTTCACTCCGAAGTACATTCATAACGGTCAAAAATTTTCCTCAAAAACGAAGTCAAATTATTGTTAAATTGAATTTCACATTTATGATTATCTCAGAGACAAACATTCTTTTGAATTTAATAACTGTTATTATATGCTGTTACATAGCTGTCATTGAGATAATCGTGGCCAATCCTAACAATAAGATCGTATGAAAATGGTGGTTCAATTTCAAATAATGATGACTGACAGCCGTACGGTTACGTCTTGCAGAGAAAGTGGAACGGCGTGGTGCTGAGGTGTCATTATATTAGTGGACCATATCCCATGCGCATTAAATGGCCTTGGGACCACGAATACTATATATACCTCATGACACCTTTGTTCATCTCTTTACGCGATCATTACTCTCAGAATTCCTCAGCAAAATCTCTCTCAAAAACCCTAAGTTCACTCGTCTACCTCAAACATTTCAACAATGGCTGAAGCATCATCTCAAACAACTGAAGCTTTCTCCATCCCTGTTCTCAAGAACCAATCTGCTAATTTGGTTCTGCGCAACGACCTAAAGCTTTACCCTCAACCAATTGATGCATTGGTTGAATGTCTAAAGAGATCCGTTCTCGGTTATGCCTTAACTTGCACTCCCTCCATCCCGGCGACTCTAGTTCACAGGGCACACTACACGTCCAATGCTTTATTTGACTCCAACAACCAAGTCAAGTCTGTGTTCTATGAAGCTGTCGACTCCAAAGGCAAAACCAAGAAGGTACAATTAACTAGAGAAAAGTTCACTGAAGCCCTTCACCTTCCTGTTTACAATTCCAAGGAGATGGCTGTACCCTCCGCTGATCAACTCGTTGGCATGTTCAATGAGATGGGATATGACCCTCTGCTCGAGAAGATTAGTCTGTTGAAGAAAAATCAACTTCCTGATCTTTGGAGATACTTCTTCAGCATCTTCCTTAGATGCCTCTCAGGAAGAACCTCAGGATTGGATTCAGCAAGTGTGGCCTTCCAAAATCTACTGTACGGGATCTACTACGATGTAAAGGCAGACTTTGCATCTATCCTCTGGGCTGATTTTTGTTCCCACATAAACCACAGCTTGAAGGGAACAGAAATCGCAAATCCTAGATTCTGGGTGATTGTTGTACATGCCCACTACCAACAAGCCGGATATGTTCCTGATCCTTCACTCGCAGAGATGAAGTTCACTCCCATCGCCATTCCTACTCTTGATGAAGAATCTGCATCATTCTGTGCCCAAATCCCTCTGGTTATGCTCTCCAAAGTGCCTATGGATTGCAATGAGGTGAACACTTACAGGAATACTCTCATTATCCCATATCATGTACATGATGTCTCTCAGGAAGGAATTCAGACTGCAGCAACCAAGGCCCAAACAAAAGCTAAGGCCAAGAAGAAACCAACCGGTGGACCAAGTGGTCCAAAGAAAATGGAGAAGAAAAGAAAGGCTTCGAAGCAAACCAGTCCGAAGAGGAAGCAACCAAAAAGGTCAAGAAAAAGCGACCCTCAGGGATGAGTCTTCGGAGTCTGAGAAAAACCCCGAAGCCATTCCTGAAGAAGAAGAAGAACACCAATCCTCCCCAATACATGAAACAAAACCACCCACTCCACCACATACTACTGAACCACAATCATCACCAAAAATAACCAAACCACCTACACCTCATCATACTACAACTGCACCACCTCCTCCTCCCTCCAGTACTCCACAAACAACAACCATCCACACACATTTATCCGAAGTGCCGCTTCCTCCTCCACCGAAGTCAACTTCTATTGAAACACCAATAATCTCGTCAGCTTCGGATCCATTCTTGACTTCCACATCTATTCTGGATACATCCTTGCCGGACTATCCCTTCCAAGATGACTTCAACTTCGAAGCCCACACTTCTTCACAACCCCCATCCATTGAAGAGGCCATGGCCGCATTTCACATGGCACCCATCACCATTTAAGACAACGATGATGAAGGTCTGGACGATACAGATTTCATCCTGGGAAAACAATACAAGATCCTCAATAGAAAACTGGATGTTCTGCTGCAAACCAACACTGGCTTCGATCCCACAAAGAAGCCTGAAGCTAGTGTTGAGGACCTGATTGCTGAGGTCCAAAAATCCTTGACCGGGAAAATGGAAGAATTGGTCAAGGCTTCAGAACAACGTGTTCTGGAGAAACAAAAAAAAATCCAGAAGGCTATCGAAGGGAAGCTCAACACAGCTGTCGAGCTGATGAATGAAAAACACCAGCTCCTTAAGGAGCAGAATGATAAACATATTGAGGAGCTGGTGAGAAAAATGGAGTTATCCAACTCTAAAGTGGCAAAAGAACTACATGATCTTAGGACTTCCATTGAGTCCTTCAACTCTCAATATCAGACAGGGTTTGCCAAACACCTGTCTGATGCCCACAAACGGGTGGAAGAGCTCACTGCGGAATTGTCTTCCTCCTCAGTTGCCACCTTTGCCAAAGAGCTCCGAACCACCAACCAGGCCATCATCACTGATGTGGTCACAAAGTTGAAAGCCACCCTTCAACCAATGATAAACGTCTCCCTGAAAATGGAGAAATCGCAGGCGGAAAAAGGGAGACCCCAGCTAACTGCTCAGGATGAACATATTGTTGATCCTTCACAAGGGGAGAAACCGAAGTCCCTGGGTCTCAAGCCAGAGAAACCGCAATCTCCGAAGCCCCTGCAACAACAACAACAGCAGAACAACAACCAACAATCTTGGGTAGACCACCCTTTATTCCTCCGATTCCCTCCAAGGCTGGCCCTATCTTCGGAACCACAATGACAACTGAAGCAGGGGGTTCCAGTTCGTAGCCCTTGGTGAAAGAGATCAGGATTGCTCCTCACATGGAGCAAGTAAATCGGGAAAGGGAAGAGGAGTATAGGAAGATCCTCGAGATAAACAGAATAGCCATTGATAACCAAACATGGACCGAGGAGCTAATCAAGGCCATTGGTTTCAATGACTTCCATGTTAATAACAGGCTTCCACTCAAGAGCCTGGAAACAAAGAACATCAAAAACCAGCAGCTTGATCTCCCCTACAATCTAAAAACATTCGCCTTTCTGCAATTCGAAAGGAATGTACCAAAAGAGAAGCTGCCGGAATACAAAACAAGAAAGGTTGCATTCCATGCAAAGTTCATTCAAGCTCCGAACTATGTATGGAGTGAGAAGAAGATAATAAAGATAATCTATATCAAGAGGGGAGAGGAGTACGTGGGTTTCCAAAACCTAAACTTCTTTGTACTTCGGGGTGCTAATGAAGATGAAGAGTCGAAGTTCTCTATTGCTGACTTCCCGATAATGTATCCTTCGGACTTCATAACTCTTCTCGACATCCTGAAGTTCTTTGCAGGCAACGAGTGCGAAGACATGGGGGTCTTCGCAACAGCCAAAACTCACATTCTCTCCTTCTTCAGAAACTATCTTCTAAGAGTGGCCAGGTTTGACATTGTTGTGGCCGAACTCTTCAATCAATCTCTTGCACCCCCACCAACCACAATAGAAAATTTTGAACACTTGAAGGCTGGGCAGATTGACGACAAGCCCTGGGGCGTGGTATTCAAAGGTTTGTCCCATGACAATGAAACCATGGTGACTAAATTCTTTGACATTGACTTCATGGGTCGGTTCCCTTCGGAGTCCATCAAACAAGTTCTTGCTCTGGTAAATAACTACTTCGTAAATAACTGGCAAGAGAAAAAGAAAGTAAGGGAACACCTCAACTGGTGGTTGACAGTGAGGTACACTCTGAAGCAAGCCTACAAGAAACACTATCATCAACAAAGATAGGCTTCGGATGCACTTCACACAAAGGGGGAGATTGTTGAGTCAATTTGTGCTGAAGTGCCCAACCATCCGAAGTCTTTCTACTCATACCTCCGAAGAGAATAAACTAACAGAAGACCCCGAAGTCTGAAGACTCTGAAGTGCTACGCATGAAGGATCCGAAGACTTCACAACCTGTCCTTCTGTCTTTTGTGTGCACGCGTATAGTACAATACGTGTTGCATGAATCTTCTATCCTATTGGCTAGTACACTGATAGGATATTCTCTGTAAAACCTGTACTATTGGTATCACTGATTCAGTAAAATATCTGTGATACCTTGCCGTGTAGAATGTGAGATTACGAGATAGAAAAACCACAAACATAGAAAACCCAATTGTAAAACCTTATCTTATAATCAAGCATTCGGCACAAGTTATCCATTTCACATTGTTCTTTCATCTTACTTATATTATCCTTGTGTGATTGATTGTGTTATTGGTATAATCTTTGTTTTAATTAGTCTATTAACTGATTTCAACACCCAACAGTGTCTCTTGAAAGCTCATGAAGTTAATATTTTGTTGCAATTGAATTTCACGAACTTGCCTATGTTTTTCAGGATCTCCCGCCCCCTGATGTTATAAGTGAAAATATTCATTTCTGATTAATAAGGGCTCATTCTCCGTCGATTTCTGATCTAGACAGATGTTCAAAACCTTTAAGCTAAAAACCAACGTCAGCCCCGATGGTTTTAGTATTAGCAATGTCAACGGATATGGAGGTATTCGATTTATTGGGGCTAAGTTGGGTAGATTTAGCATTTTCGGTTTTCTTGGATTTTTTATAATTGTTGGACTGTACCATATCTTTCAGTTTAAGAGACATCGGGTTGTAATTTTTCTTCTTTTTGCCCTTACTTCTAGTTTTATGAGAAGGGCCTATAGGTCTACCTGTGTGTTCCTCCCCACCCGATTCACCAATCGATTCAGCAGGGGCCGACTTCAAATCAATGGGTTTAATGTTGGCAGTGATTTGATAATCCCCGCTTTGATCTCTTCCAGGCTGTATAGGATCGAAACAATCTACAACGCCACTATGATTACCATTCATATCATTGCCACCAATGTTGTCTTTGGGATTGTGCTCAGACTCGTTGACCAAATTAAACCACGAGCCACCCATATTCGATTGATTATGCTTAATGTTCAATTTCTGAGTTGGCCGGTTGTGGATATTTTCCAACCGAACTGTGCTAAAAAGTTCTCTATTACAGGGCCTTGTTCGGTTACCGTCAATTGGGCTTGTGCCTGTTGAGCCCACTCTTATATTTATTACCAGGGCTGGATCAGGGACACTCAAACCGAGATTGTCGTCTCCATCACGAACACCACTAACCTCGTCGACGCCTGCTTCCGATCTAATATCATTCCTCTTCTCCATAAGATCATCATCCCTTTCTGAATTTGATTGGATTACATTGTTCACTTCGATGTCAATCCCATTGGATTTAAATCAAACGGATTCAACCACGTGAAATATGTCATCTTCTCTCATATGGTCAATCTTTCTATCATCTTCACCTGTGCTCAGATGTTCCACAGATTTAAACCCTTCAGACTCTAAACCGTCTTCCAGATTATTATTTTTACTTGGACTTTGTCCAACATCATTATCTCTTATTATTTCGACTTCTTCCCATTCTGATTCACCATCATGTATATCATTATCAAGTGTATCCGAGATTCCATCTAAATGATCCTCAGAATCTGAGAATGGACTATTGGGATTGCAAAATGACGGTTTCCATCCGTCTTCCTTGATGCAAACTTCAAAACTGATTTTTCTCCAAAACACCTTAAAAGCTTGGTTTATCTGCGTGCTTAGTTTCGATAATATGCATGCTCTACCATATGATAAATTTGCAGCCTCTTTGGAGCACTCATAGGGAATCAAAACTCTACCAAGAGAGTTGGCAATTACTATAAAAACCTGTGGGTCCCACATTTCAACTGGGATACCGGTGATTTTAATCCACACCGCTTTGAATGTCTGTGTATTAGAACCATCCCATAGTTTGAGCCATACAAACCATTTACTGCAATAATGGTTTTGTTGGTTTAAGAAAATTTCTGCTTCGTGTGAGTTATCAAAATCTATGAGGATCGTCAATCCCCCCAAATACCTCACAGAGGCGGAGATAATTTTCTCAGCCTTGATTACATTGAAAAAGGAAACTAAGCTTTCATAATCCTTGGATTCACCAATTAGACAGCCATTCAACCATACATTCGATCTAGGTTTAATGTTTGCAGGAATGGTAATAGATGGTAATTGATTTTCGACAGACCCTTTAACAATGCCAGCGTATGATGCTAATCTATCACTCTGAATTCTTGGAACTTTACTATGTATCGAGTCAAAGTTGTTAATTGGGTTTACCTTATAGTTGCCAAATATAGAGCTACGGTTGATCAATTCGTCCGTATCGTAGACATCTGGGTTGACATTTGGGGTTCGTCCAATTGCTTCTCACTGTCGATGTTGTCTGTTATCGACCTTCCATTCTGTTCCTCTCGTATTTTGCGACATTGACGTGTAGCACCTAGTTCCCAAATATTGTGCCACCATAATCTCTTTTCTTTGCCACGTATAATTCAACGATGGTACCATAGTCTTTAACAATTTTCCAAAGGTCAGATTCGGACCACCCATCAGGAATGTTGGAAACAAAGAAAGTCGTAGACATATTGTTTAGTTGTTGTAGATCTCCCGATCTCTCCGATTGCCTTTGCCTTGCTTGTTTCGGTATCTCACCTCCGACCATCCATCGTTCCTCTAGTCTCTCACTCTCGCTCTCTCTCTCTCTCTCCCGACGTCTTTTCCTCTCCCCCTCATTTTTCCTAATGTTTAGTTTAAATTAACTCTCTAATCCTTATATTATTTCGTAGCAATAATCCTTATATAAATTCATAGCAATCGTGATAGTTTGAATATAAATTTTACTAATGTAAAAAGTTTTTTTTCCTCCGGTAGAATATGAATCTTTCTTGGTATTTTAGAAGTCTTTTGTTTTAAGCATTGATTATATTAAAAGTAAAATATTTATCACATGTATCTTAACATACTTGTGTCCTTCCTTAGGATAACAAGATCAGAACTTAAGATCCTTATATAATTCTAAATAAAACCCGCATGATGCTCCAGCTCAAGATACGCTTGAGAATCGTGAGTGTCACATCAACCTAAACTATAACATTAACCGACGTGTCGGTTAACCACACAGCTCCCAACAGATCATAAAGAGAATGTGCGTTTCTCATGGGTAGCCTAAAGTTCACATTTGTTTATAATTGAAATGGGACTTTTGTTTTAATACTTTAAGTTAATACTTTTAACTTGAGAAACATTTTCCTATGAAACCCTTTCGGTAACTTCACATGGTAAAATGTCTTAGACGGTGAGGGTGGTAGGATATGAATGTCATTTGAAAACCAACCTCAATTCGATTCATAAGAATACTCCTTCACACCCATACACGATTTGAGTGGGTGAGCCTAGTCATGGTTTGACCAATGTTTTTGCTTTGATTAATCCTTTTATATACATAGCTATTGTTTTAAAATATATAAATGTATTTTAAACAATTTAAAATATTTTATTTATCAATTAATTTAATTAATACCTTTTAACAATTAATTATAAATAAATAAATTTTATTGGAAATAATCAAATTAAGGCAATAGGCATATAAGGCAAGTAAGCAAGTTAGGAAACTTGCAAGGCAGTCTAGGGATTAACCCTAGCCATAAGGTAGCATGCAAAGGCCAATGAACCTTCCTCAAAACCCTAAAAATTTCGACAAACACAAGGAGGCACAAAAAAACCAGCAAATTTCGAAAATCATATAGCATGCAAATGAACATTCATGTTTCTAGCATAAACCCTATGATCATAACATGTTTATTCAAACAATTATAGCATAATATCCCTAGAAATTTCAAAATAAACACATAACATGCAATCATATTCCAACAATTTAGATCAAAGTGCAAATAACATATGAATAGAGGCTGTGATACCACTGTTGGGACTCGATCATATAAACACAAACATATGCAGCGGAAGACTTAACAAGATCAAATCACATAAATATCCATGAACAAAGTTTAGGATCATGCAGTTCATATAAGTTATATCAACTTTAAACATAGACAGAATGTACCTCAATTGATCTCGTTCTTTGATTTCTGGTTAATGCAACCTTGCATTAGATGAACAGGATCCAAAGTAGAATCTCTCTGATGATTCACACTCATTATCTCTAAAAAACCAGACACACAGAACTTCCACTTGGGAAGGAGGCAAAAATCTCTAAACCCTAGAGAGGGATAGAGATTTCGCAGAAAACGGAGGGGGAAGTGGAGTTGGCGGCTCCTTTGAGGTGAGGGATGATTTAGGGTTTGACCTTAAGGCTTATATTTATAGTGCAAGGCTCCCAGGGTTTCAAACTTAAAGAGCTATTTGGTGGCCGCACCCCCTGGACTTGTTTCTATTAATTAACTCTTTAATTAATTACAATCCAATCCCTTGTAATTAATTTCTCCAAATTAATTCCAAATTAACTTGTTAATTAATTGCCAATTAATTTATCATGTCCTAGATAACTTAATATTTCCTTTTATTTTTTAGTCACTATTTGTTTTTCTAGGTCATGAGGGCAACCCAAAAGGACGCTGCTATTATTAGAAATATTACCACTAGTTGATGCCTTGAACATCAATTCCAACACTTTTATGATCTTGACTTGTTCCTGCCTAACCTGCTTTTGGAACATGCCCTCAAGTTGGTTAACTATATCATATGGACCAAGATGTACTAAGTCCTTTCGGATCTCATGAATCATCATCGATAACATAAGGCAACAGACTTCATCCATCTCATTAAGACAATTTTCATTTTCGTCACCGACATCTCTTGTAGTGCCAGCTAGAAGTGGTTCAGGAATAGGTTTCTCAATGGTACATGGCTTTCCTTCGAGTTTGAGAACTATTCTCTAGTTTCGAAGCCAGACTAAGTAATTCACACCATTAGCTTGTCCATACCAATGATGTATAGCAGTGAGAATTTTGAGAGAGGTGGTGGAGGAGGAGGCGGATGAGGAGGAGGATGAGGGAGATTGAAGTTGTTATTTGCAGCAAACATCTACAAAATAAAGTGTTTTAGCTAGTTTGATTAGTACTTAAAAATAATTACCCAATAATTAAATTATTTAACAAGGATAGGATCCATAATTTATTCATGATGTGAAGAGGGATACCGTAGTCACACCATAAAGGTCATTTAGTTAGGTAAAATTGTTTACAAATTTCAGTCACTATGAAATTCTTGGATCTTTAAGATTCATTTACTAAGGTCAATAGTATGTTAATATCGTTTATGCTCATTTTAGTCCATGACCATGATGTCGTGGATCATGAATTAGATAGTGGATCAACCATGCAAAACGCATGATTAGCGGCTCAAGATACGCTTGAGTATCACGAGTGCCACATCATCTTCAACTATAATCTCAATTTGACATGCTAGCAAACCGCACACGCTCTGTCAACATATTATAAAGAAAATGTGTGTTTTTCATGGGTAGTATAAGATTCATGTTTTTTTGCTAATTTAATATGGGCTTTTGTTTTAATACTTTTAACTTGAACCATTGTCCTATCAAACCCTTTCGGTAACTCCATTCAAGAAAACGCAAAAGGCTGTGAGGGTGGTAAGCAATTAATGCTTTTAAAAACCGATCTCATTAGAAATCAGAGAGATCTCCTTGAAACCTTCTTGATAGCATTAGAGTAGGTTAATAATGTGTTTTAACTTTATATTATGTGTATATATATATATATATATATATATATATATATATATATATATATATATATATATATACATATATATATATATACATACATATATATATACATACATATATATATATATATATATATATATATATATATATATATATATATATATATATATATATATATATATATATATATATATATATATGTATATATATATATGTGTATATATATATATATATATATATATATATATATATATATATATATATATATATATATATAGATATATATATATGTATATATATATATATATATATATATATATATATGTATATATATATATATATATATATGTGAATATATATATATATATATATATATATATATATATATATATATGTATGTATGTATGTATATATATATATATATATATATATATATATATATATATATATATATATATATATATATATATATATATATATATAAAACTTATCCTTGTTTAACTATTAATTCAAATTAAAAATGCGAGGACGCAATCTTATTAATTATTTTAAAAAATTATCCAACATTTAAAAATTCATCATATTTGCATATCAAGCAATTCAGGTTTATGGTGGAGTCAAAGAAAGTTAGGAAACTTGCAACACAAGTTAGGGTTGTAAACCCTAGCCGTCAAGAAACCCTAGTTCAAGAAACCCTAATGCTCAAGGAAAGGTTCAAGGTCACTACCAAGCCTATAGAAATTTTCAGAAAATGGCATTCTAGCAAACCCTAATTTCAAGTTTCATAACATGCAAACAAGAATTTTACTAATCAAATTGGATCTGTAATGCTAATAACAATGAACAGAGGCTCTGATACCACTAAGGGTTTTAGATATATTAACATAATCATATAGCAGCAATATATTATCAAGATTCAAAACATATGTTCAATCAAAACTAGCATAGATATTATGTTCATAACAATTGTCGCAACTAAAGTTAATTAGATAATTTACCTCTTTTTTGATCAAAGATCTCTTAGCTTGAGATATTGTTGGATACAAAATGATCCAAAACCAGAATCCCTCTAATGGAATCACACTGAGGAACACTAGAGAAACAATTCTGACAACACCTTGTTAAGGGTGGAGGCTGCAAACCAAAACCCTAATTAGGGTTTGGCAAAATCGCTAAGAAGGAAGACGGAGGGATTGGTGGCATCACAAAGGGGAGGAAAAGGAGTGCTTGAGTTTGATCCCTAGCCCTATATTTATAGGGAAACCCTAGCTTGTTCCCAAAGCTAAAGCCCTTTTGCTATTTCTGCCCTTGGACAGTTATTATTAATTAAACCATTTTATTTAAGTAACATCTGGTCCTGTAATTAATTAACTCTAATTAATTCGAATTAGCTTCTAATTAATTTATCATATGATGACAAATTAATAAATAATTTCTCCAAATTTCTTTTTGTCACTACTCCTAAACTACACCTTAATTTCCACCTATGCCTCTAGCGATGCTTGAACCCTCAACCTCAAGGGGGAGGGCAACACCGGTACCGTTGTGCTACAAGCCCTTTGGTTGCTACTGTTTATATATCTAATAAAATAAATCGATTCATGTTATATCTTATTTACGGCTAGAGGGACTTAAATAGCATATAAATATAAAGTTTAATCTTCTAAAATATCAAAAAAATATTTTAGAGACCAGTTGAATCAAAACTGAAAAATTCATTAAGGCTATAATGACATTATTTCTAAATTCATACAAACTATTGCATCATTTCATTTAAACAAGTTATACTGTTATATTAATAATATAATTTTTTTATACAAACTCAAGTTATATATCATTTCGTGTTTAATTTAAGGTGAAAATTATTAATATACATCTGTTTGGTCGAAAAAGAATTTCGAGTCTTTCTGCCCCACCTTTCTGAAAAAGGAGGAACTTTTAGAGAGAGGTGATTCATTGCATGCTTGGTCGGCCATTGTAGCTTCAATTCAAGAGTTCTTAACCCACAGTATTTATCTCTCATAACCCAAAATTTCAGCTTCATAATAATACACTGCTAACAGACGTGGCTGTGTGTTGTTTCGCGTCTTTACTAATCTTTCATTACCCCCAAATCAATTAATATTTAATCCCTTTTCTCACTCTAAACGAAAAAGGCTTTTGATTCATTGCATTTGATTTCATTTCTTTCCGGGTTCAAAAGCGCTTGTTCTTTTACCAAGACAAAAGCTCAATGGATCTTTCTTCTTTCCTTCTCAAATGGACTTTTTAGATTGGAAGATCCCGCCATTCTTGGGGGGAAAAGAAGTGTGCAAACTCACACGCATCTACTTCGATCAATATACTTGCCTAATACTTCAACTCCATGAACTCCTTTCTGGAATCATCTCAAGAAAGTACTTGAAATCCTTCAGATTTTGTTGGAAGGCTTCGATTGCTCTGAGCTAAATAAACGTCAAGGTATGTAGATCCTTCAAACCCTTTTTATTGATTAAATTTTTTGTTACTGAAGTCAATTCGACTTTATCGGCTTCTTTTTGTTCTTAGCGAGCTGATTAAGAAATACCCATCTCGATTTATTGAATCTTTAAGCTTTTCAGAATCTTGTTTTGGACTATTCACTTCTTTGATCGATCGAAAATGACAAATTTATGCCCCTTTTCCGGGATTCTAAAATCTTTAAACTTTCTTAATTTGTTTGATTCGTGTAAAGGGACAAAATCACAAAACAAAAAAACTTTTCCCGATTTTTTTCATTAGTCTTTGGTTCTTATACATTTTAAATGATATGCAGACTGAAGATTATCGACTACAAATCTAATCACTTCCCACGATGTCCTTGGTTTATGGGTTGTCGGTTCTAGTTGTTGTTTCTGTTATTTTACCTTGCAAGGGGTTAAATTCAGATGGGAAGTTCCTTCTGGAGTTGAAGAAAAATATCACCGATGAATTGGGGTACCTGAAGAACTGGAATGCGTATGATGAGACGCCATGTGGATGGATGGGTGTGAATTGCACATATGATTACAGTCCTGTGGTTTGGTCTCTCGATTTGAATTCAATGAATCTTTCAGGAACCGTAACCGGAAGTATCGGTGGTTTGATTTCATTAACGTATCTTGATCTCTCTAATAATAATTTCGGCGGTGACATCCCGAAGGAAATCGGGAATTGTTCAAATCTAGAGATGCTGTTCTTGAACGGAAATCAATTCGATGGAGTAATACCAGATGAGATAGGAAAGCTCACTCGTTTAAGTCATTTGAATATATGCAACAATAAGATTTCCGGTTCAATCCCGGAAACATTCGGCCAGCTTTCTTCATTGATCGAATTCGTGGCGTACACAAACAATCTGAAAGGGTCTCTCCCAAATTCTATCGGAAACCTGAAGAACTTGACCACTTTTAGGGCCGGGCAGAATGGGATGACCGGAAGTATACCGGCGGAGATCGGTGGTTGTGAAAGCTTACAGTATTTCGGTGTTGCTCAAAATAGTTTCGATGGTGATATCCCGAAGGAGTTTGGGCTGTTAACAAAGCTGACCGATTTAATTCTTTGGAATAATCAGTTAACCGGAATCATCCCGAAGGAGCTCGGAAACTGTACGAATCTGGAAACTCTTGCTTTGTATCAAAATAATCTTGTTGGTGAGATCCCGAAAGAAATCGGAAATCTTAAGTACTTAAAGAAGTTATATTTGTACAGAAACGGATTAAACGGAACAATCCCACGAGAAATCGGTAATCTTTCTTTGGCCATTGAGATTGATTTCTCGGAAAATAACTTAATCGGTGAAATCCCAACTGAATTTAGTCGAATTAAAGGGCTTACTTTGCTTTATTTGTTCGAAAACCAGCTGCATGGCGTCATACCGAGTCAACTCAGTAACTTAAAGAACCTTTCAAAACTTGATCTTTCCATAAACTCGCTCACGGGTCCGATTCCGGTTGGTTTTCAGTATCTTCCCAAAATGTATCAGTTGCAGCTTTTCAGCAATTCGTTAAACGGAACCATTCCACAGGGATTTGGGATTTACAACCGACTTTGGGTGGTTGACTTTTCTGACAATTCGTTGACCGGGACTATTCCGCCGTATACTTGTCGGCGGGGTAACTTGATGTTACTGAATCTTGAATCGAATAATCTTTATGGAAATATCCCGAACGGAATTATTAACTGTAAATCGTTGGTTCAACTTCGACTCAGTGATAACAAGATAACCGGAAGCTTTCCTTCATCGTTGTGCAATTTGGTGAACATATCCGCTATTGAATTGGGTCAAAACCGGTTCAGTGGGCCCATTCCAAAGGGGATCGGGAACTGTAAAAAGCTACAACGGCTTGATCTTTCCGGTAACTATTTCTCATCGGAATTGCCTAACGAGATCGAGAAACTCGCCCATTTGGTAACGTTTAACATCTCATCAAATTTAATCACCGGAAGAATTCCTCTCGGAATCCTCCATTGCAAGACGCTTCAACGACTTGACCTCAGCCGGAACAGATTTTCAGACGACATCCCGCCTGAGATTGGCGGCCTTTTTCAATTAGAACTTCTGATGATCTCAGAAAACAAACTTTCCGGCAGCATCCCGCCTGCCCTCGGTAACCTCTCTCGTCTAACCGAGTTGCAGATGGGCGGCAATTTCATCTCCGGCGAGATCCCACCGGAGCTCGGATCCCTTACAAGCTTACAAATCGCGTTAAATCTCAGCCACAACAATCTCTCCGGCGAGATACCGCCTCAACTAGGGAACCTCATCTTACTCGAAAACCTCCTCCTCAATGACAATCATTTCTCCGGCGAAATCCCCGCCACATTTGCAAATCTTTCAAGTCTAATGACCTGCAACTTCTCCTACAATAATCTCAAAGGCCCGTTACCTTCCATACCATTGTTTCAAAACATGGCTCTGAGTAGTTTCACCGGAAACAACGGTCTATGTGGCGGCCCGTTACCGAGCTGTGGCGGAACCGCCAACACCATCCCATCTCCGCCTTCTTTCAGGAGCATCGAAACTCCCAGGGGCAAAATCGTCACAATTATCGCAGGGGTTGTTGGCGGGGTCTCTCTCATTCTAATCATAGTCATCTTATATTTCATGAAAAAGAGCGCTACACAAGACAACGTTAATTCTTTAGAAAACGATACCGAAGAATCGTCTCCGGTTTCATCGGACATATATTTCCCGCCAAAAGACGATTTCAAGTTTCAAGATTTGGTGGAGGCTACTAGAAACTTCCATGACAGTTATGTTATCGGACGGGGGGCAGTTGGGACGGTTTATAAAGCGGTAATGCAATCGGGAAGAACAATCGCGGTTAAAAAGCTTGCTTCAAATCGAGAAGGAAGCAACATTGAGAACAGTTTTCAAGCCGAGATCTTGACACTTGGAAAGATTAGACATCGTAATATTGTGAAGCTTTACGGGTATTGCCATTACCAAGGGTCTAATTTGTTGCTTTATGAGTACATGGCGAGGGGTAGTTTGGGCGAATTGCTTCATAGTGGTTCGTCGTGTAGCTTGAATTGGCCAACTCGGTTTACAATTGCTCTTGGGGCGGCTCAAGGTTTGGCTTATTTGCACCATGATTGTAAACCGAGGATCATTCATCGCGATATTAAGTCGAATAATATCTTGCTTGATGAGAATGCCGAAGCTCATGTTGGTGATTTTGGTTTGGCTAAAGTGATTGACATGCCTCAATCTAAGTCCATGTCCGCTGTTGCTGGTTCTTATGGCTATATCGCTCCCGGTAACTTCTTATTTTTACTCGTTTATTAGAAAGTTACCATAGATTTATTCATGCTTCTTTTTAGTGTACATTGGTGTCCTACACAGTGTCTGTCTCTATATATGTTGGAGTCTCGTATCTTTTATTAAGGGCCTTTTTGGAGTGAAAATCTCGAACTTGTTTCTTTTTTTTTTCACCATTAAGTCTTGTATGCGTAAAGTGACTGAATGGATAATGATGTCTGTCCCAGTGTTGTATACATAAAGGTTTTTTTCTTTTTTAGAGACTAAAAAGACCATTTTATCGTTACATTCCAAAAAACAAATTTCGTAATATTTATCAAGTTTAGCATTTATCAAGTTTAACGTGAAAGGAGTTAGGAAGAAAAAGAAGAACGGTGAATAGGTGAAGTGAAACCAAGTTTACGGGCTTAACTCGTTAATTCATTATGTTCATATTAAGTAAAAAAGGAATACTTATATATATATAGTTGTTCAGGTTAAGTGTTTAACCGATTAAGCTCATTAAGTAAAAAAGAAACAACCCCTAAGATGGTATCAGTATCTCTCCTTAGGGGCTCTTTTGGAGAGAAAATATCGAACGGTACACATCTAACAGCGTTTGGTTTATTTTGTGGCAGAATATGCATATACAATGAAGGTGACAGAAAAATGCGATATATACAGCTATGGGGTGGTTCTTTTAGAACTAGTAACAGGAAGAGGCCCGGTGCAGCCACTAGATCAAGGAGGTGATCTTGTAACATGGGTAAGAAGTTATATCCGAAAACATTCATTGAACGTTGGGATACTTGATAGCCGTTTGGATCTTGAAGAAGATGAACGTACAGTCAGCCACATGCTTTCTATCTTGAAAGTGGCTATAATGTGCACAAACATGTCACCGTTTGATCGACCATCAATGAGAGAAGTTGTGTTGATGTTGATTGAATCAAATGAAAGAGTTGGAAACCTTGTTTGTTCGGTAGATGATGATGCGTGTTTGAAAGATGAATTCTTGTGAATGGATGCATGGTAACTTGCGACGTTGCTTTTTTAATTAACCAATATGATTATGATTCTTATTTTTCTTGGTTTTCGATCCCACTTGATTCTTGTTCTTGTGGTTTACTTAATTTGATGAGATTGTACATAGATATTTTCCTCTTGTGCTTCTCGACAAGAATTTCGAGGGGTAGTTTGTGTTACTCATCGTTTATATAATATTTATTACAGAATAGCTTTTGACTTGTATCAAAGATTCAAAATTTCTGGTGTTTTTCGTTCATAGTCAAACGTACGTTTAATGGGTTGGTAAGTTATCAGAAATTATAATAACTTGTATTATTCATGCTTGTTAAGTTATCAGAAATTATAATAACTTGTATTATTCATGCGACTTTATAGATTCAAACACAAAAGTCAAAAGTCAAAACAGTCAAGTCAATATTCTTGAACTGGTACACCTGCAGGAGAGAGTGGAAGATTCTCTTCAAGATTGTTGCAAATGTTGGCTTTCTGCAATTCAAAGGGACACGCTCCATTTAGAGGCATGCATAATGATATGATCTGAAAAATGTCAGTTACTTATAAAATACTCATTTTTTTGGGTAAAGAAAAAAAAAAATACTCATTTTGATCCTTGTAAAACGGAAGTTTCTTCAAGAAATCAAGAAAATCAAGTTTCTTAATTTACCTAAATAATATGGTTATCTAATTATCTTCCTTTCTCTGCAAGCGTTAATAGTTGACATAATATATGACAAGATGGATGCATCCAAGAACACCTTAATTGGTAGACTTAAATTTGAAGTAATATGAATGCGTATGTGAAAAAAGCACAAATGTTAACTTGTAATTCAAGTGCAACAGAGCCTCTTTGGTGATTTAGTTTCCGAGGAGTGTTTTTGAACAAAACGAAAACCAGTTTTATAGGACCGGATTGGTACCACTCCAGTTTTTTTAAATTTCTTTGTTCTTTTTAGGACCAACTGTTTAGTTCCAAGGCTGTTTCAGTTCAGTTTTTTCATTGTTATAAGAGTTTTATGTCAAGAGATTTATAATTGTAATCATTATGAAATAACAATATATATCTACTCATTTAGTAATTTGTAATATAATAAACACAAAATATATATCTAATCATATGGTAAGTTCTAATTTCATGCGGGGACTTTGGCTCAAAACTGAAGCCAATTTGAAAACCACCATCGCAATTATTCGCAAACAACAGAAGCGTAGGGCTTTGGCACAAAATTGAAGTGGTTTGATTAAAAAAATTGACTCTTATAATCAATCCAATCCATATGGTCTCTTGTGTAACCATATCGATACTGAATTTAATAGGATTCTTAGCATTAATTGTACTTTACTCTCCTCTCTCGCTCAAACTATCTTGATGAACATTGCACTGATCGAAATTGGGACCGTGTTGCAGGTTTGCGTTTGCTTCAAATCCATGGTGGAAAAAGTCGTCTCCTTGAAACTGGATACATGACTGCCCAAGCAACAGTTCAGTTTGACCTGCCATGTTTTTGAAATGCCATGTCTTTGAAATCGACCTTACTGTATTTGTATTTCTCTTGGGTATTATCATCAAAAAATGACATCAAATCGGTAACCATCTTCTGTCCCTCTTCAGTAATCAAAAAATGACAACAACACGTCTTAAAATATCGTATGAATAATATGTGTTTGATTCGGTGATTGTTGAAGAGCCATTCATTTATTCTTCAAAAGTCGATGTTCATTGTTGTATATGTTTTATTGTCATTTTTTGTGTATAAGATAAAAGTAAATTGATATATTATTTTATTTAGGAAAACCAAAAGTTCTAACTAAATATGAAGCACCATTTGAAAAGTTACCATTAAAATTTTACAATATAACTATTTTAATATTTATGGATTAAGTTACTTTGGAACAGGTGATAAGTCGATCATATAATATTTTATTGATTTTCTTCTCATCATTTGATGTCACAATTATTACATAGATTAAAAAGCAACAGGTCTTCTAGAAGAATTGGGAGTGGGTTGTTAGGGGGTCATCTTTTTTTTTTAGTGGCTTCGGTATCTACGCTTCGTCCACCTCATGCTTCCTTTGATTCTTCCCCATCCGCCACCTCCTGTCTGCTGTTAGAAAATAGGTAGGGTTTGAGTGGAGATCTGAATACCCCTTGGATCGTGAGAACACTTTCCGAACTGATATTTCTACCCTATGCCCGGGTAACAAGAAATTCAGCCTAGGATAATCCAAGAGGACACTCACAAATCTAGGCACAGAAAACGTGAGCCAAATTGCTATGGAGATCTGAGAGAGTTTTGATGAAACGAGAGCTAAAAAGGGTGTGCATCTCCTCAATGAGAAGAACCGTATTGATAATAAACGAGTAGAAAAAAGGGTTTCGTCTAGGGTTAGCCGTCATAGACTTTAGGGCTCGGCCCCTGGAACCCCCGCTAGGGGCGCTGCCCCTAGACCCTGCCAAAGGGGCGCTACCCCTTTGGAAACCCCGAACCCAGGGACGCTGCCCCCGGACCCCCGACTTGTCGTCGAACCGGCTATTTATTCGATCATATACATGCGTGCATTCCGCACATACCCGAACATATATTAGAGTACAAACTAAATAGCCCTTGGCTCTTATGTTAGTTCCAATTACATAAAATGACTTGGTGACACTAAAATCACCAACATCTGCTTCCCCATGCGACACATAGCGTCTTTACAACGGATGAATAATATGAGTTCCATTAAGCTTCTGCCATCTCTTTCTTTACCCAAGCGCCACCTCCTGCTTTCCCTAACCCCTTTCCCTTCCGCCGCTCGAGGAACCATGGTTTTGGTCGTGACATGGAGTTCACCGAAAACTTCCCCGCAATTGCAACTTAGTGCCTTAAAAAACCGCCTTCTACTAACAACAAATTCACTTACAATTGCGATCACCATACCTTCAATTTCTTAGTCCAAGATAGGTACGATAATTCTCCATTTCCTTTGTTTTTTCAGCTGGATCTGACCGTTGTATTGCATTTGAGATCTTACTCTGCTTTATATAGATGTTCATCGATTGATTGGGCGATGGATTTATGGAATAAATAGAGAAATTATTTAGCGGCGTTTAGGGTTTTGTTAGAAGGGAAACTTAGGATTGTTTTGATTGGTTTACAAGGGGTGGTTTAGGTTGCCTCATCCCCTTCCCGTCCTTTCTACACCTGTCCTCTTCTTTCTTTTATCTCTCGCCGTACACGGTTACACCTAAGGTTGTTGGATTAGGTGTCTAAGCCATGACTTATAATTTGTATTTACCTAATTAATAGTAGCAAAGTCCATTTGGGTTGCCCTCATAGCTGGAGGTTTGGTAGAAAGTCTGGGAGAGAGAATGATTGATTTATTATATGATTAATAAATCAATAGAAATAAAATAAATAGTTTATTAATATATTAAAGTGATAATATATTAATTAGAAACTATATTAATTAATTAGAAATTAATCTTGAATTAATTGGATTTAATTTGGTGATTAATTTAATTAACTAAAGGTGCAGGGTCTGAATTGTAATTTTTCAATAGTTGAGTCTGAATTGTAATTTTTCAATAGTTGAGTAAGTGACAATTATGGTAGTTTAAGTGGCCAAAGAAATTATGGAGGGATTATCCATAATTTCGATTATTATATGTTAGGATAAATAGATTTGAATTGATAGATAAATGTTTATCTTATTTGAATTCAAAAATGTTTATCTCTAAAGGCTTATTCGCTGGCCAAATGGAAACTATAAATAGGGGTCCTAGGGAACCCTTTTCTGCGCCTCATTCTACTCATTTTCTCTCTAGAATTTTGTGACCTATCCCTCTGGCTCCCTGGGTGTGATCTCATTTGAGGCAGGACACTTGTGCTGCTTAGCTTCCAAGAAAACCTAAATGTTAGTTTTTCTGATTTATTTCTTTTAGAATTTTTCTATTGGCCTTTAGGAATTATTTATATGTTCAAAGTTAGAAAACATAGATCCAATTTAGGTTGCATGTGAACTTAGGGTTTTAGTTCATAGATTTGCAAAAAACATTTTTAGTGGTATCAGAGCTATTTGGTTGTTTTCTAGTTGAATTGCTATAACTGTTTTCCTAAAATTTAGGGTTTAAAGCTTATAAACCCTAATTATGGCCAAATCGATTTAGGGTTAGGGTTTTAGAAACCCTAGCCCCTCCCCTTTATATTTTTGGATTTTTGCTAGGGTTTTAGAAAGTATTCTATTTTTAGTAACTGTGATTATTTAATAATTGGATAACCTTAAACACATTGCTTGCTAATTTCGAAATTTAGGGGGTTTGAGATAGGTTTAAATTAATTTGATTAATTTGTGATACATATCAGGATTTAATTAATTTAATTAATTGTTTAATTAAAAGATAAATTAAATCATTTAAAGGTTTAAATTTAATTTTTAATTAATTGTTTAATTTCGAAAACTTAAAAAGATAAACCAAGAATATTTTAAAAGGTTTAAAATGCATCTTATATATATTATAATTAAAAGTTAATATTATATGTATAAGATAATTGGTCAGTCAAATCAATAGTATACCTCATTCACGAAGCTGATCTATAAGGAGGGTATAAGGAGACTGCCTATAAAATGGTGGTCTAATGGGTGTCCACTCTCACCTACCGCTCTCTTGATCAGTGGAGGGTCGTTAGCCGAACGGGTTTGATAGGACCGCTTAATCTCATTAAAAGTACAATGATATTAAACAAAGTACTAGAACAGTTTTTTAAAATCCCAAATCTAGTTACTTTAGGAAAAATGTGAAAGAGATGCTAACCCATGAAATTGCACATTACACTTTATGAGACATTATTGGAGCATGTGTGGTTAACCGACACACTAAAATGGGCTCATAAAGAGTGGTAATGGGTTTCTCATGATTTATCGTTGTTAATGGAGCGTGTGTGGTTAATCGGCACATCAATTAGAGATGATAAATGACATTGAGGTTACCGAGCATATTTGCATGGTTACTCACATCTACTTTGTGATCCTCGGCATCCCAGTCACAAACAGTAGAGCATATCCGAGATTAAACATGTCATTGAACAGTTCAATGAATCTCATAGATCTAGGAATTTCATAAGACTGAAATTGATAAATGTTTATCTACCTTAATGGCCACTATATTGTGATTACGACATCCCTCTTCACACCATAGTTGGGGTATTTTTGATCCTAGCCTTGTTAAATAATAAATTGGGTAATTATTTAAAAGGATTAATTAAACTAATAAACTCTGTTTTTTATAGATGTCTGAATCAAGTGTCAATTCTCTTCCTTCTCCTCCTTCACCCATTTCTGAGAGTTTCAGAAAGCACTTGTTACATATGGTAAGGCTGACTGGCCTGAAGTATGTGGTATGGCTTCACAAATAGAGAATGGTTCTTAGTTTTGCTGGCAAGCTATATCTTATTGAGTGTCCGCTCCCCAAAGCATGACATCACACAGCAGCTTGTGATGAGCATGGCCCCTTGACCATTAAGTCCAAGGAAGTTCGTTGCCTCATGCTATTGATCATTGATCCCAAGTTCTGTAGAGATTTAGAATTCCTGGGGTCAGATAAGTTAGCACAGCTGGTTGAGGAAAGGTTCCGAGAACCGGTTGAAAAAGGATGAGCTATGATCTTCAAAGAGCTTGAAGTGTGCAGGAAGTAGCACCAATTCACATGTTGTCAAGATTGAGAGACACATAGGTGAACTGTATAAATTTGGTCACATTTAATCAGGAGTTGAGAATTAACTCGACTCGCTGGTATGTTCATCCAGATATACAGGAAGGGTAACCAGATAAGACAATCATGGAAATGCATTCAATGTTGACTCTGTATGAGTCGTTCATGGAGAAGCATGGTTCCATTGATTCAGCTGCTTCGAGATTGAGTCCAGTAATAAGGCACATCAAGAAATGATCCAGATTGTCTGGACCGGTTCTTCGATGTCTCAAACTAGGAATCTACAAGGTGGGACACAGTCACAGAAAGATTGGAAAAATGCTCCGAAGCTGAACGGTTTGGCAACTCAGGAATATCTTAAAAACTCCCGATCCTTAATTCCTTGATACAGGATGTGTTTCTCACATATGCTCTATATGCATGGACTCTGTAGGTTGCGGGATATTGTTGCATATGAGCATATTCGGATTGGATCTGAAGCTCATGCATTTTGGAGTTCAGTTAGATATTATGACCTTGTTATTAGCTTATTAGATACGTGCGACATTGTCTGTCATATAGTACATTGTTCAAGGATATTTTGTTTTTATAGAATTTTGATTTTCTTTTAATACATGTTTGTTTAAATTATCCTTGAAATGTTGTATGAGTATGTTAATTGCATGAATGGCAATAACTTCAATGTTGATACAACCAAAGTGTTTTGGATTCATGAATTGTGTCCTCTATGATTGTTAAAGTAAATAAGGACCAATTCATCCAAAGGTCCAGTTGGACAGGACTTTGGAATCATTTGACTTAGAGTCACATGATGAATTGAGTTCTTAATAAAATCACTTATGGCAAGAAATGAATCACCCAAAGATCCAGTGGATAGGATTTTGGAATCAGTTGACTTAGAGTCAGGTGATGATTGCATATCTTGATCATAATTAACAAAGTCATAAAATCACATAGAGATGTAAAGGACATTAAGATTATGAGCCACAGACACACTAATTACTATGTATTACTCGAATCTTTGAACAGAACACAATTAGTTATACTTCATAATATTTGCCAATTAGTTTGACAAATATGGCTTCGCTTATCAGAATAAGCGATTGATTGAAACCTTGAACTGTTCAAGGACTTCAAAGAAAGTATAAGATCAACAGAACCTGAGTGACAACATAAACTGAGAAAATGTTTCACAATTTATTCTCTTCCAAGAACATTAATGGTTATAATGTGTCTTAGGGAAGATGATGGAGCATTGGTTGAAATAGTTTGATCCTCAATTTATAAGATACACTTCCAATTAGTTTTTCGATGAATTGAATATTCAACCAGTCAGACCATAGAAACCATATTCCGACCACGTCTTAGACTAAGTAGGTTTTGCAGACACTGTCTGAAGTGTAAAGCTGGGATCGTCCCACTTGTACATAGAAAGTCCAGGGTCATGTAGGGTTCGTCCGAACCTCATGACTAGCCTGTACCTGATCAGCAATGTCGTTTCATTGGCTATCTCGACTGTAACTGTGAAAGAAGAGTTATTTTGGAAAGAACTCATATTGTAAGGAAACAGTGGGAGTAAGAATAATCCTGAATGAGTTCAGGATTAGCCAATTGAAAGAACCTTTAGTCATCACTAGGCCTTGACCAAGAATCGAATTCCTGTTAAACCTGACATACTCTTCTCTTAACCAGTAGTATTGGTCACTGACTCACTGTTATAAGTAGTTATGATCTGGGTGACATACCAATTAGTGGTAAAACACTAAAGTTGGTACGGATAAGCAATCCGGCTACTTGGAAGCATTGGTGAGCCCGGTTGCTTCCAAATAAGAGAACCTTAGGGCGAGATACAGTCTATGTGACAATTTGATTGATTTTACACCTGGTCTAATGACCAGTGGGAGTAATTGAACCATCAAAAGAAAGCAACATAGATAGAAATGTACTTACAGAACATCTGGTTGAATGAGACGATACTCAGAGTCAAGTAATTGATTTCGAGAGAAGCACTCTCAATAGAAGATGAAATACGAAAGGATACTGTTTAGTAAAGCTGCACCTTGTGAGTCGTTAGTGGAACGTGTGTGGTTTACTAGCACACTAATAAGGACTCACAAAGAGCGTGCCAATACAAAGGTACATGGGCCCGAGATTCATCCCACGAGCATCTCGCAAGAAAGGATATTCAGATTCTCAAAATATGTCAAAATGTTGGATTTTGTGAATAGCTTGAAAGATTCCCATAACTATGTTAGAAAGGTTTGGACTTCGGATTCTCAAAATGTGCCAAAGGTTTGGATTTTGTGAATGAGTCATATAACCATGTCAAAGGCAGTGGGAGTATCGTTGTTATCTGCTTATAATTGTATGTCGGTTACATACTGTTTCTAGGGAACGTCTCTCATCATTACAAAGTGTAATGACTTGACATTAAGAGATGCCTCGCTATGAAAGACTTAATAGAGATACAACATACTCAAGTGGTTGCAAACATCTATTAGATAGATCAAAAACTCTGCCAATATGATCTTGATGAGATTCAAGATACATCATTGCAAAGTGTAATGACGTGGCATGAGATATGTAAAGAATGGTGCAACATACTCACGTAGTTCACAAACATCTATCGGATAGATGAAATCGTCAGTATAGACCCAGCCATAGTGAGCATGGTCTTGATAAGATTCAAGATGCATGAGAAAGAGTCTCCGAAAGGAAATAGTTTTTCGAAAGTCATGACATAGAGATTATCAGTAATCTTCAGATTCCAAAAGGGTTTGGAATAAGATTACATCGGATTCCACGAGTTTCTTGGATCAATCAGAAGTGTCATGAACATATCCTGATGACTTAATGCTTAGAGCATAGTAAGTTGGATTCAGGATATAACCTGGCTGAGAGTATTGGATGGATTATTTGAACACACGTGAGAAATCATTATGAATGATTGGGGTGAATGTTAGTAACAATTTGAAAGGAGTTTCAAATCGGTAATTGTTTACACCAGGACGTGGTGCTGTAGGACTTCATGGTTTAAAGAGTTTCATTGGTATTCTGATGGAGCACGTGTGGTTCACCGGCACATCATAACACCCCAAAATTGTCTTAGGATGCAGTCATGTAGACTGAAGACCCCGAGAACCATGGGAAGTCACAGTACACATCACCAGAATGGAGTTAGGAGAGAGAAAAGACAGAATAATATATTGAGATGTCATCGGAAGAGCATTCGATTGGATCATCTGAAATAAAGTGTATCAGTGTAAGACACTTTGGATACATAGAAAGAGTAAAAGGTTCATGAAGACATAGATATAAAATTAGAATTGAAAGTTTAAAAGAAAACAAGAAACTGATAATAGTATTACGGAAGATCTGACTTGGTGATTACCTCATGGAGACTTGGTAATAAGCAGAGTAGTTGCCAGTCAAATTTTATGTTTCGCTTTCGCATGTTTTACTTCCCGATAATTTGATTATTCGAAAGGTCCACAGTCGCTCATACGTTGGGAAGTAAGTATTGAATCAAGACTGTCATGAATTGGATTGTAGATTGTCTAAGGAGTTAGACATAACAACAGTATTGCTACAACGTTCATGAGTACTTAGAAATAGAGATTTGAGTATTGGATAAAACCACGCTCAAAGAATTGCTTCATGGATTATATAACGATCAATTTTTGAGACGATAATATCTTATGGTCTTGAAGCGGAGACACATGAGTTGAAATTTACAAGTCAGTTGTGCATTGATAATACGTAAACGTATCGGTAACTTGCTGTTATAAAACGTGTGTTGTGTGCGATTTTGATGAGTAAAAGACACAAACATATGAGTCGAAGCTTATTCGTTCCTTGACCCTGATGGGAAACAGATATCTGTAGGCCTCTCGATGATTTTGAAGTTGACTAAAGTGCTGGCCAGCCAGGACTGAATTGACGTGTTCAATTAAAAGTCTTATGTCATATGCAAATCGAAAATCGAGAAACAGAGTATCGGACAGAGATTGATCTCAATCCATGTCTCATGTCCGAAAATATCTTGTTGGACGGAGGATCATATGATCACTTATCTATGGACAGAACTGACTGGGTCAGAGTTCGGCAGCAGTTTCTAGGAAGCTACAGTTTGCTGATTAATTAGAGGTTAAATTGGTAATTATAGTCATAGAATTATCCAAGTGGGAGACTGCTGGATTAGGTGTCTAAGCCATGACTTATAATTTGTATTTACCTAATTAATAGTAGCAAAGTCCATTTGGGTTGCCCTCATAGCTGGAGGTTTGGTAGAAAGTCCGAGAGAGAGAAAGATTGATTTATTATATGATTAATAAATCAATAGAAATAAAATAAATAGTTTATTAATATATTAAAGTGATAATATATTAATTAGAAACTATATTAATTAATTAGAAATTAATATGGAATTAATTGGATTTAATTTGGTAATTAATTTAATTAATTAAAGGTACAGAGGCTGAATTGTAATTATTCAGTAGTTGAGTAAGTGACAATTATGGTAGTTTAAGTGGCCAAAGAAATTATGGAGGGATTATCCAGAATTTCAATTATTATATGTTAGGATAAATGGATTTGAATTGATTGATAAAGGTTTATCTTATTTGAATTCAAAAAGGTTTATCTCTAAACGCTTATCTGCTGGCCAAATGGAAACTATAAATAGGGGTCCTGGGGAACCTTTTTCTGCGCCTCATTCTACTCATTTTCTATCTAGAATTTCGTGATCTATTCATCTGGCTCCCTAGGTGTGATCTCATTTGAGGCATGACACTTGTGCTGCTTAGTTTCCAAGAAAACCTAAAGGTTAGTTTTTCTGATTTATTTCTTTTAGAATTTTTCTGTTGGCCTTTAGGAATTGTTTATATGTTCAAAGTTAAAAAAAATATATCCAATTTACGTTGCATGTGAACTTAGGGTTTTAGTTCATATATTTGTAGAAAACCTTTTCAAAGGTATGTTATTTCTTCACCCTTTCATCCAATCCCCATGACACGTTCATGTCTCCGCCTCCAGAAATCCTGGGCGTCACCACCACCAACAGTACCGCTACTTACAACTACTCCACTGCTCACCTCCTTCTCTATAAGAAATGGAATCTTAATCTCAGCCATAACTCAAGCCAATTCAAACTACAACTACTTCAAAAATACGTCTGATTACTCGCTGGAGATTTCTTTTAATCTTAGCCGACAGTTGCTGCTATTGGAGCAGCGAAAGAATAGCATTATCAATTAAAAGAAACCCGAATTGCAAGAGGTCCCTTTGTTTCCTTGAATCTGGAGATGCTCTCGAGTATGGTAAATATACGCCTATGGTTGTTGATGATATTTTAATTAATCTTCAAATTATCGAGTTCATTCATGGTTTTTTATGGATCGGCCTGTTGAGACACTGAAAGATGTTAAAGTTTTTATTATCTTGAACCATTCAACTGGAGCATGGGTAAAAATGATCATAGTGGACCCGGAAACACCCTTTGACAAAGTAAGATCTTTATTTCTCCGGTTGTCGATTAGAAATGTCCACTAGAATATGAGATTCTTTTCATCTGTTTTGACAGGGTCTACAGGTTATTGAAGCTTATTACAGATCTGATTATCTTTACGGATCTGATTATGACAAAATGGTTTCATAGGCACCCTCGATCTATCATATATTTAGTGGTCGAGACAGGTGAACTAAGCACTCAAAAAACTAACCGAGCCGTTGGGCGTTAATTTCTTTTTTTTTATTTTTTCACATGCATAGAGAAATTAAACTTGTAGAGTGTTCATAAGTACAATTACTTGCATCAAAGCCATATAATTCATGGGGTCAATGATGCTAAACAATTTTGTATTTATAATGATATTGTATCCGTTTAGTGATCGGTGTCTCTGAATCAACCATTTTACTCCCCTTTTATAAATAAAAAAAACTCTTATTTTCACATACTTGGGGCAGCTTTAGTTGTTGTTCATAATAGCAAGAAGTACCAACAAAATGTTTGTAAAACGGTATAGCAAGTTTATGGCTAGGAAATGTAACATTTCCTATTTACATTCAAATTGTTTTGTGCAGAAATGTGACCAAATGGAAAGGTAATTTCCTTGCTATACTTTTATAAAAGTTTTTACCTTTTTAATCTTTCTATCATGGTTCTGGATCCTTTTTTAATGGAAAGAACTAACTACAAGAAATAACAATGTACTTTCATAAATATTTAAGTATTATAGCATCCTACTTCCATGTCTTCTTATCAAGGCATTGTACTCTGAAAACCCTACTCAATTATAGCATTGTACTTCCATTTTTCTTATTTGGAAAACATTGTTATAATTAAGTAGATTTTGAAAGTACAATGCTTTAACAGAAAGAAATAAAAGTGGGGCGTTATAATAATCAAATCAATGAAAGTACGTTGCTAAAAGTGGAGCATTCTGGCTTAATGGTATCTTTTGGAGCAGCATTGCACAGACACACACACACCCCAAAGCACAGTCACAGATTGAAGGACCAAAACTGCCAAAAATAAATTAAAGTATAATGCTTTTCTTTCAAAGTTAATGAAAGTAGGATGCTATAAAGCAACAAAATGAAAATAATTTTTTAAGTTTTGGTCCCTGTCTGGTTCAATTTGACATACACACACACACACACACTGCTCTCATACGCACCACACAGAGTTACAATACACACACATGATTTTCGTTTTTTTATTTTTTATGACACTTATATTTTTTTACTTTTATCATGATCTTGAAACAATGAAACATTGATTGATCTTGCTGTGATGTTTCAAATAACAATCTTTGTGGTACAATACCTGTTGATGGCCCTTTCACAAGTTTCCAAATGGAAAGGTAATTTTCTTGCTATACTTTTATAAAAGTTTTTACCTTTTTAATCTTTCTATCATGGTTCTGGATCCTTTTTTAATGGAAAGAACTAATTGCAACAAATAGCAATGTACTTTCATAAATACTTAAGTATTATATCATCCTACTTTCATTTCTTCTTATCAAGGCATTGTACTCTGAAGACCCTACTCAATTATAGTATTGTACTTCCATTTTTCTTATTTGGAAAACATTGCTATAATTAAGTAGATTTTGAAAGTACAATGCTTTAACAGAAAGAAATAAAAGTGGGGCGTTATACAAATAAAATCAATGAAAGTATGTTGCTAAAAATGGAGCATTCTGGCTTAATGGTATCTTTTGGAGTAGCACTGCACACACACACACACACACACACCAAACGCAATCACAGATTAAAGGACCAAAACTGCCAAAAAATAAATGAAAGTATAATGCTTTTCTTTCAAAGTTAATGGAAGTAGGATGCTATAAAGCAACAAAATGAAAATACTTTTTTAAGTTTTGGTCATTGTCTGGTTCAATTTGACATACACACACACACACTGCTCTCACACGCACCACATACACACTCACAATACACACACATGATTTTTGGTTTTTGATTTTTTTGATGACACACACACACTATACAGACACTGCACACCGACACTGCACACCACACACAGTCATAACTCAAACACATTGACTCAAACACAGAGTGTACATGAACAAAAAGGAATGCAAGTATACCTTCAATGTAGGATGCAGGTAGTTCAAAAACAAACCAAGAACAGCAGGTGTCGAGTAGAGAATGTAAAGAGGGAGAAAAGAAAATTAAAATCGAATGCCTATAATGAAAACATTTAAGCGTAAGTTATACATGCATTTCAAAAATGGAATCGATTTGGAAGCTATCATCTTTGCATATTTTTAGGGAAGGATTGACTTTTAATTTGAAATAAATTGAAAAGCTGATTTTTAATAACTTATTTAAAGTACAATGCTATAATTGAATAAAATTAAAACTAGGATATTATAATATAATATATTTTATTTGCTTGCAGTCGAGCATATGAAGACTGGACCATTACATTGAGTGTAATTGCGGAAAGGACAAAATTGACAGTTGAAGATGTTGAATAACTTCTCATGAAAAATTTATGTGTAAGTTTAATATTTATTGTTGAGTAAATTACAGTTTTGGTCTTCGTAATTAAATTACTAATTAGGAAGGTCTTTAAGGAATGAAAGCTACCCGACCCACCCCGACCCTCTTAACAAGCTGGACCACCCACCGATGTGACCCGACCCGTGCATAGCACAGATCCAAACTAGTTGTATATTAAATTTTAACCGATTACTTGTTCTTTACACGTTTTTTTCTTTCTCGCACCTCTACGACCATTCACTCTTACCGGAACAATCTTTCTAGCCTTATCTCGATTTCAACTAAAGAGCTGTCAGTTATGGTATTAAAAGTCTCTCTGATAGATTATACGAATAACAAAGTCAAGCGAGAGGTCCTCCCCCTCCCCGGGGAAGGAGAGTGAGCATAAATGAGAGTGCTTCTCGGGGAGGAGCACTATCTCTCCTTTCCTGCGACTAGACGACAGGAGAAGGCCGTGTGCCTGCCCACAGCCACTATAGATTCAGTTAACAAAAGTCAATAAAAGTCAACAAAAGTCAACTTTTTTAAAGAAGCGTAAGTTAGGTTAAAATGTTGAAATGTAATTTCCATAACCTTTACATTGTATTATTGGATACTATAATACTACATGCGCTAGTTGAAATTAATTATCGAGTAAACACTATAAATACGTGTAATGAATTACAATAGAATAGAAAGTTGATAAACACACAAATATTATTTTGATATAAGTAATAATCATAACACGATGTGTTAGTGCTCACGAATCCGTAGACGTATAGAACGTCGAAAACGGAGTTCGCATGTAAAAGTTACAGCCGTTCAGTTGCTGGGAACGATAAATGTACAAAGGAATTGAACATTAAAATTCATTACGAGGTGCGTTAAACATTAAATATGAAATATCGGAACACATATTATGGAACATAATATGGTCTAGTATTTAATTTCATAATACGATTATTTTTCCGGTAAAATGTCAAATACTACGTATTCGGAAGATTACTGCGCTTAGACGCTTATATCTTCGCCTAACGAATTGAGAATCCATCTAAATATATTGTTAGTACTGAAAGTCAAATCGTTGACCAACTCGTAGTTTGATATGTTAGGATTGTATTATCAAACTTCTTATGGAATGAAATTACTTTTGTATGAATGTTTTAAGTAATGAACGAATACTTATGTCTTGTGTATGTTGTCAACTTATATCTCGGATAAGTTGTGTTCTGATAATATTGTAACTATCCGAAATCCAGTATTGGATTTCAGACCTTCAAAGGAACTCAGAATCAGAAAGTATCTCACCCAGAAGAAAGAGTTCGGAAGATCACATTCCTAACTAACTCAGAAGATCAAGACATTCACAACCATATTTCCCAAGACATTCTGATTAAACCAGCCAGGACTCCGAAATCCACACAGGATTTCGGACTATCAATATCAACAAATCTAAGGAAATATTACACTTAAACATTCAACAAAGAAGATTGAAGACCAAAGAACATCAAGAAGATAAGGCAAGGGATAAGCACTTCAACTTATAGGATATGATTAGACTAGATCAGGCGTGACCCTCTAGAAGTATGTCAGTTGTACTTTAAAGTATTATTAAATTATAGACAAGGCACCCTAGTCTGACATTGTATTTTTATATTAGATTCACCCCTTCTTATCTGACTGAAGAGAGACGTGTTGTCTCCTCTTCAGTCCATAGGTTATTATCCGAAGGTCCTCCCTTAGTCTATAAAAGGGAGACCAAGTTCATCTTCAGTCGTCATGGTTTTGAGAGACTTCATGTAACAATTTCACTTATCAATACAATCTCTCATTCCATCAACTCTTACTTTCTCATCTGCATTTCTTATTGTCCTTACATTTCTAGCACTCCTTAATTCTACTCTTTATATTTCCAAGTTATATAATTGCTAATTCCTGTTATTTATTGTTGAGCTATTAAGGTCTATTCTAAGTATCACTCCGTTATTATAATTCCGCAACCACATCAAGTCTCCGGACTTGTCCATCTCAAGTCTCAGGACTTGTCCATCCGAAACTTCAAGTTTCGGATCTTTACTTTCCGCAATCTTCATTTACGCACTTACATAGAATATTTGGCGACAACAATTGGTATCAAAGCCTGAATAGCTGTTCATAAGATTCTAAGTGCCTAGTTTGCTCAAAACCCTGACTATAGCAACAACCTTAGAATCCTCTGTGGATCATTGCATGCTATTATAGCTCTCAAAATCTTAATCCCTCTCTAGAAACGCATTTCATCATGCAGATGAACTACTCTCTGAATGTTGCCAACAGCGTTGGAGGCTCTAATCGAGCTCCTATACTCATTCCAACAGAGTATAATGGCTGGGCATCTCGTATGCGCAACTATCTCAAAACCAAAGGGAAAGATATTTGGCATTCAGTCGAAGAAGGACCACACCTTCCAACGTACACCCCTAGACTAGACACTGCAGAAGAGGCTCTAGGTGGTACTTCTCATCCAAGGCTAACTCCCTTAGATATAGAGAAAATGGATAACGACCAAGTCGCTTTCACCGAAATCCAGTGTGGAATTCCTCCAGAACTCTTCGATCTCATACAAAATTGTACTACAGCTCAACAGATTTGGGTTCTATTGCAAAATATGTTCTTAGGAACAGAAGAAGCAAAAGATCAAAAGCTGGTCTCAAGTCTCTCAGAATACACCCACTTTTCAGCATTTTCCGGAGAATCACTAAGACAAGCATTCACCCGGTTCTCCATAATTGTGACAAGACTCCTAAGTTCAGGAGCAGAAAGAACCAATCAGGAAATCAATCATAGATTCCTTGAAGGACTTGGAAAGGACTGGATGCACGTCAAAATGATACTCCAAGATTCAGGAAAGTTGAAAACTTTCAACATGTATCGACTGTACAACAACCTCATTAGACAAGAAAACGATATAAAAAACAATCAACAACAGCAACAACTTGGTGGATCTCTGGCTTTAGTTGCTGGACATAACTATCCAACGATGGACAACAACCCTCAGCAACTGGTACAATATCAGCAAGCATCTCAGCAACAAACCAACCAGAATATTCCTCTACCACAACTTGCTCCTACTCAAAACTTGCCACAACATCAACAACCAAATCCTATACCTTCATATCACCCTTCTCAGCCTCAAATCTCCTACCCTTCAAACTATCAAAACCCATCGGTTCAATACTAATCATCACAAGTCTCTCAACCATCCATTCAATCAAAATCTCCAACTCTGGCACTTCCAGCACCAGTACAAACTACTGAATCATACTACTCAGAATACGATGAAGCAGAAGAAGCATCTTATCAACATGAGATTGCTATGATCAGTCAGAAGTTTAACAGAATACCACACATTCCGGCCCAAAGAAGAACTACCGTCCTTCAAATCAAAATTCTGACTATCAACCCAGAAGCAATTATCAGAAAGGGCATCAACAATCTGGTCAGAATCGTTACTATTAGAAACCAGAAAATCAACAACAAGAAAAACCAAAGACAGCTCCAGCAGACAGCACCAATCAAGTCCCAACTTCTGAGAAGAAAGAACCAGAAGTAATCAAATGCCACAACTGCGGAGGCCTATGGCACTATGCTGCTGACTGCAGAGCACCAAGGAATTATCCGAAAGCAAAAGAAGAAGAAAAGGTCAAAGCATTTGTAGCTTCCGGAAACGTCGAGATCTGGTCCTCAGGAGATGTTGACGAGCAGTTTGAAAACAAGAGAAAACGAGGAAAAGGATTTGGAGAATGCATGATGGTACAGGAAAATCGAGAAACTCCAATCCCAGGGCTGGCAAGCTCTAAACATATCGAAACACCGCCGAATCGTCATCTTCTTACATGCCGAAGAACTACGCCTTCATGGTCAACCACAAAACAGAAAAATGTGTAAGTATCATCGAACAGGTATGTAACATGCTCCATACACATCAAATTTACTCTAACAATCTAGAACCTGCTCTAGAAAAAATATCTAACACTTGTGCAGATACCTTAGCTGCATACCAGCGGGTTTTGGAAGAAAGGGACGATGGGTATGACGAGGTGATAAAGTTGAAGAATAGACTAGAAGATAAAAAGCTATTTTGCGATACACTTACTGCTGATTTGAAGATCGAACAAACTTCTAGGACTTTGTTAGAAAACTCAAATCAGCTTTTGACATCACAAAGGGATTTAGCCCGAAGTGATAATGTAAGATTAAACAAATTAGTAGATCAGTTGTATCATGCGACTGAAGTTTTCAAATCTCCTGCTAATACTAATTCTTCAGAAAACACTTTCAATTGGGGATGGGCAAGAAAAACCACAAATAAAACTATCCTATTTACAAAAAAAAAGTCCATTCATTCAGTACCCTTCAAATGAATATGATGATAAACACAATGAGGACATAACCAAGAATCTTTCTAAAAACCCTATCGATGAATCAGAAAATGCCATTTCTGAGTCAAAAATAGGAGTTAACATTCCCTTCTCATATTTCTCAGAAGCAGACACTGTCGAAATCAGCAAATTGTCTACAGCTTCAGTCCCATTCATGCCTAGACATATGGCCACGTTCACAAACTATCCACCGTCAAGTTCTCAGCAACACTCTTTAATAAAAAACCAACAAAGTAACTATGTTACTGAAGAATGCATTCCAAATTCTAAGAACTTGGAAGATTCAAATAAAGAGAAAATTGATGAGAAAATTGAAGTGGAAAAGTCCCCAAGCAGTATCATCGTTAAAAATGATTTCAACAAAATTATAATCAGAAACCCTAATGTTGCTGATATGTCCTATGTGACTTCTGAACCTTCAAGTTCTGACACCAAGACATCTGAAGACAGATCAAAACATAATTTTTCAAACAATCCGATCAAAGTTTCACTCAAAAAACTTAAAGTCAATTATGAGGGGACAAGCTCCCTGAATGATTCTTTATCTGACTCTTCCCCAAGAGAAATTTTTCAAAAAGGAAAAGGAAAGAATCTAACCAAACAAGGAATAAAACCAATCCTAAAGAGAAAAGATCTCAGATCTCCTCGATCTCACGCAAGATTTGAACAGAAAAATGCTTCTACACTTAGAAACGATCAGAAGCTAACTCAACTATTATCACTCCAAGTCATACTCAGAGATCAATTTCTTCCACACCACGAAAGTACATCCACAAGGGATTACTTCTGACTCCTAAAATCAAACCCATTCAGCAGTTTCAAAATATCAGAAATTCAGACTACAACTCGGAATTTCCAAAACTAACAAGAAATTCAAAAATAGCTCAAAACAGACCCTCAACTTCTAAGCAACATGTAAACGAATTCGTGAAACCAAAAATATCATCTTCAAGTATCATCAGAAGCAATAAGCCAACCTCAAACGTTATCGGAATCAAGACTCAGAACTACAATCGTTCTGAAACTACTCCGAGAATTTTAAAAGGACAACAAAATAATACTTGCTGTCATTGTTGCAAACATCATTCTAAAACAATCAGTGTCACGGATCCTAGGCACTCAATGAAAATCTACTCTCCAAAACTTCCAAAGAGATTTGTTCAAATGGATCGTAAAAACACCCACTTCTGAGTCAAAATTATCTCCTGAAATTGAAACTCCCATCAAATCAATTGTCAAAAATAAATCTTCCATGTTTGTAAAAGCAAATGGGACCAAACAAGTTTGGGTACCCAAACTAACTGTCTAATCTTTCAGGCACTCAGTACTGAAGAGTAGGATGACGAATGGCTAATAGATAGCGCCTGCTCAATGCACATGACCAGAAGATTGGAGTTTCTAAGAGATTACAGAGAAGTCAGCTTTGGAGGATACGTCACATTCAGTAATGACGCAAATGGCATCATCAAAGGCTATGGTGTACTTACAAACGGAAACTTTACCATTCAGAAGGTTGCCTACGTTCTCGGACTTAAGCACAATCTCATAAGCGTAGGTCAACTGGTCAGCATCGGTCTTCGAGTTGAATTCGACAATGAATTCAGTTACATAATGACAAGCAATAGAGACATATGTCTAATAAAATCTACAAGACAACTCAACATGTTTCCATTAGACATATCTATGTTTATCGGAAAACCAAGACTTTGCCTCCTGTCAAAAGCACACTCCTAAATCAGTTGGTTATGGCATCGGAAACTAGCTCATCTCAACTTCTGATACATGAATCAGTTGGTAACAGGAGAAATGGTCAGAGGAATGCCACTTCTGAGATTTGACAATGAAAACTTATGTGCAGCATGCGCATTTGGCAAGCAAAAGAAGAAACCTCACAAATCAATCACTGACACAGGCATTACTCGTCCACTAGAACTTCTTCACATGGATCTTTACGGTCCATCAATAGTTGCTAGTATAAATCACAAGAAATACATCCTGGTTATCGTGGACGATTACTCCCGATTTACCTGGGTATTTTTCTTAAGATTGAAATCAGACACCTTCCCAGAACTCAGAAACTTTATTACATCAATCGAACTCAAGATTCAACTTCCAGTAAGAAGAATCCGAAGTGATAATGGAACTGAGTTCAATAATAAGTAAATTGAAGAATTTCTGACATCCAAAGGAATAGAGCACAACTTCTCAGCACCATATACACCTCAACAAAACGATGTCGTAGAAAGAAGAAACAAAACATTAGTGGAAGCAGCTCGATCAATGCTGACCTTTGCAAATCTTCCTCTAACCTTCTGAGCAGAAGCAATAGCAACTGCATGCTTTGCTCAAAATCGATCCATTGTCAACAAAAGACTACAAATGACTCCCTATGAAGTTTTAAACGAAAGCAAAACCTAATGTTAAATTCTTTCATATATTTGGCTGCCGGTGCTTCATTAAAAATAACAAAGATCATTTGGGAAAATTCGCACCATAATGCACCTAAAAGCGATGAAGCAATATTCATGGGATATTCATCAAAATCAGTAGCCTATCGTGTTCTAAACAAGAGAACACGAGTTATCGAAGAAAGTTTTGACATAGAATTCGACGATCAATACCAATGGAGAAAGAAGAATCAAGATATTCTATATGTAATGGAAAATGATGTTCCAGTGGGACATCGACCGATTCATACAGTTGAAATTGATTACGAATTACTCTTTGATCCATCAGAAACAGAAAAAGAAGCCCTTCTCCTTATGCAATTCAACAAATCATCTCAGCATCAGGACCAACCACTTCCTCAGAACCTACCGCATCCGAAAATCAAACAGATCATCCGATAAACACTCCAACAATCGAGGGGGAGCCTCTGCTCCCTTCTCCGAATCATCAGACTCAGAAGGAACCATCAATCCCAGCACCTCTGAGGGGGAGTCTAGACTCCCTACACATGTAGATGGAATACCTCAATCCGAGGGTGACCATCAACCCTCAGAAGATACCACATCAGCAAATATTCCATCAGAAAATGTCACAGCCCACTCCTCTGATGCTACGATTAACAATTCACCGGTCTTTACCTTTGAAGCCGATGAGTATACATCAGCTGAAGAATCACAAATTCAAAACACCACTCCTGAAGACACCCATTTCATTCAAGATATCTCCCCACCTATTTCTGATCCAGCCCTCCTTCCACGCTTACACAAATGGACTCGGAGTCATCCTCCGAACCAAATCATCGGAGATCCCTCATCCAAGGTTCAGAAAAGATCAAAGAAATCAATTCAGGATGAATGTAACTATGCCGCATACATCAGCAAAGTTAAACCAAAGACAGTCCTAGACGCTCTAGACGACGACGATTGTATCAAAGCCATGCAAGAAGAACTATCAGAATTCAAAAGAAACAACGTCTGGGATCTTGTTTCGAGACCCTCCAATCACAGAGTCATCGGTACTAGATGGGTCTTCCGAAACAAACTTGATGACATGGTCACTGTGGTCAGAAATAAAGCCAGATTAGTGGCAAAAGGATATAGTCAGATCGAAGGACTTGACTATGATGAAAAATATGCACCAGTTGCTAGACTAGAAGCCATTCAGATCTTTCTAGCCTACGCTGCACACAAAAATATTATTGTACATCAAATGGATGTAAAAAGTGCATTTCTTCAAGGTGATCTTCAAGAAACAATCTATCTTCAACAACCTCCAGGTTTCAAAGATCTATCACGACCTAACCATGTGTATCGTCTGAATAAGGCAGTATATGGTCTATAACAATCACCCAAAGCTTGGTATGAAACGTTATCAACCTTTCTAGTCTCATCAGGATACAGAAGAGGAGTCATTGATCCGACATTCTTTGTTCGATCCCATCAAAATCACATCATGATCGTCCATGTCTATGTAGATGATATCATCTTCGGATCAACAAATCAAGCAATGGTTGATGAATTAACAAAAGTGATGACAGACAAATTCCATATGAGCATGAATCGAGAAATAAATTTCTTCTTAGGCCTTCAAATCAAACAAACCAACAGAGGAATCTTCATACATCAAGAGAAATATACAAATGAACTTCTGAAGAAATTTTCTCTTGAAAATTGTTCTACTGCCAAAGTTCCGATATCCACCAATCATAAAATCTTTGCAGACCCCGAAGGCGAGCCAGTAGATCATAAGCTGTATCGAGGGATGATAGGCTCATAATTGTACTTAACCATAAGTAGACCCGACATCATGTTTTCAACTTGTCTGTGTGCTAGATATCAAGCTGCTCCTAAAATGTCACATCTGACAGCAGTGAAGCAAATATTCAAGTATCTCAAAGGGACTAAGGCAATGGGACTATGGTATCCAATCGGAGACAACTTTAAACTCCAAGCATTCACCGATTCGGACCATGCCGGATGCAAACTAGATCGAGAAAGCACATCTGGAGGCTGTCAATTCCTTGGTGGAAGATTAGTCAGCTGGTCCTCCAAGAAACAAAACTGTGTCGCATTGTTATCAGCAGAAGCAGAATATGTGGCTGCCTCCACCTGCTGTTCACAAGTTCTCTGGATGAAAACTCAACTAATGGATTATGGCTACCGATTCCTTCAAGTTCCCATCTATTGTGACTCTAAGAGTGCCGTAGCTATTTCTCACAATCCTATTTATCACTCTATGACCAAACACATTGATCTAAGATATCACTTCATCAAGGATCAAATCTTAGAAGGTAACATCGAACTCTACTTCATTCCTACCGATGAACAAGTGGCCGATGTCTTCACAAAAGCCTTAGATTCCACTAAATTCAACAATTTTCTGGATAAGTTGGGTATGTTAAATCCTGACTCTGACTTCTTCAGAGAATGATCGTCAGTTTCTGATCATCATCCTCTCAGCAGATCAGTCAGCTCTAAAGCAATCTCTAACTATCTTCTCAGAACTTTAAGCCTTCCGACTTCTCTCATAATAGTCTCAGAAAACTTATCTCAAAATTCTCAATCACAAGTTGTCACACTCTTCATTTTAGGGTTACCAACACACATATAAAAGCCAAATCTACTTTCATTAAGATAAACAGTACATTTACTGAATCTATTAAGTCATACATCTAAACATCTCAAAAAACAAAAACTATGACTTAAGATTCTTTTACAAAAAGACTACTAGAAAGCATCAAAAACGAAAGATGATCACTTCTTCTCCCCTTCTCCTCAATGCTTGTTGTACTGCCACTTAAGAGGATTGCCATACGTAAAGTTCTGTGTGATTCGCACAGATGAATCACACACTCGCACCGTCTCCCGTCCAACAGCACAACATCATAAACATCGTCGCCGATCACGTCGTCGACGACACCGCTCCACCACCCTTGTCGATCCCATGTATCGACATAGTCACCGACTTTGTATTCTACTATCACAGTCGGTGGAATAGGACGAAGAAGACCGTATTTGACCCTCACGATCATCATCTTTCCGGTGGTATTATCCGGCAAGCACCTCAACTGCACCTCACACCTTCGTTTCCAAGTTTTTGTGATCACCCCCTCGTAAAATCCTCCAGCGAAATCTCCATGAGTCAGCTTCACTTCGACCTCATCAAAATATTTGAAAAAGAATCGAGCCATGTTGAAAGCAAATTAAGTTTAGTTAATTTTGTTCTTGATACGAGTGGTTAAACAATCCGTCGAAACCCCCTTTTTATAAACCAGCAACATGCCCATTCATCTTCTCTAATCCATTTACTTAGAGGTCATAATGACCCTAGTGGGCAGTTAATGCACCCGTCACATCAGCATCATGGCCTAAACCGTTGATTAGACAGTTCGGCAACTTTGACGGCGTAATGGATAAAACTGCTCTTGCTCCCATACTGATTGTTCTCCCTTCCCAAAACTGACACATCCTCACCTAACCTTCCAAATTCATCTCTCTCTCTATACACTTTCCCCTTGAAAACGACAAACTCTGTCTTCTCTCCGAACTCTTCTCATCTCCGACTACTTCCTACATACTTTCTGAATGAAAAGTTCTGAATCCCATTCACACAAACAAACAACATAACTTGCTTTCATTCACAACATCCAAAACATTACAACATACACAAAAGCAATTCTTACATAATCCTAGCCATACAAGCAAACATACATCAAGACACTTAAAACACCGGGAGATCAACAGTCTTCTCCAATCATTAGAGCTTATAGTATTGCCACATCAGAGTCTCTCCAAGATGATACCTCTGATGAATCCTCAGTTCCGACTCATCAACAAACAGACGAGTCCCATCCACTAACACCACATGGAACTGATTGAATGGTGTCTTTCTCGAAATAGCAGCTGGCCACCATCCCCGACGGTACCACACCTCCACAAAATCAAACTACTTGAACTCCACCAAAACCTTAGGAGGAACAGGTTGCAGATATGCAAAGTCCACATGCACGTTCAAAGGACCACCGGTGGCTCCATCAGTCAACGTTGTCATCTTTACCTCATAACGATGATTCCATACAGACTTGATCACACCACCATAAACTGCACCAGCAAACTCACCATTTTGCATTCTAACTTCCACCTTCTCATCACGATTAAACGGACGCCTTGAAGCCATGACTAATTCTCCAAAATCTTCACTTATGTGATTTCTAAGTGTCATAAACAACCCCTTTTATTACCACTTCCCCCTTACCACTTCTTGACACCTCATCAATTCGAGATCAGTAATTTAGAGATGCGATTCATGATTTGACTACCTATTTTAGACAGTCTGCATCATAGTTTATCTCCACAAAAATGATATGACAACTCTTAAAGTAATCCATTGCACAGCTGCACTCAGAAACCAAGTTCTGAACTTTTCTCTCCGAACCACAATCCGAACTTTTTGCTTCTGATCAATAGTTCTCCAAGATACTACCTTACTGTAACATCCCAAAATTTTTGGGTAAAATTAAAAAAAATTTAAACGAACACTTCAATATAAGAAAAGCCACTTAATTAATTTTGATAAAATTCCATAACTTATAAGTTTAATGAAAACATCCCAGGTTTAACAAAAGTTAATGAAATCACAACATAGCGGAACATCCGTTCAAAAACAGTCCTCTAATGAAGCAGCACAGTGTATACACGTCACGCCTTGCCATCCATGGTACCTGATGTACCTGAAACAGTAGTTTATATAGGGAAAGGGCAAGCACGGAGCTTAGTGAGTTCCTCAAAATACCATACGATCCATCACACAACATAGAACACATCATAACCATTCATATGTCTGTGAGACTCGCGGGCTATCCCTGTTCCGTCTGAAGACTCACGAGCAGTTCTCGTTCCGTCTTATCTCTCGCAGGCTTTTCCCGTTCCGTCTAATGACTCGCAGGCTATTCCCGTTCCGCCTATTGGCTTGCGGGCTGTTCCCGTTCCGTCCACAAACAATCATTATCATAGAAATAATTCATACAATTATTATAACAGGTAAGACCACCTTAGCCTAACCTATTTTCCTTCCTACGCATGCAATATCACCTATAGTATAGTGAGAAGACTCACCTGATTGTAGTTGACTATATCGTTTATCTTTCTCGCCTTTGTATTTCCTTTCAACTTTAACTTATGACCAGTCGTCGAGATCTATAACTTCTTCGTTAGGTTTTTCACCTTCCTTCCGCTCACTTCTTACACTCTAGTGCTTAGAAACCTCTATATATTGGATTGAGATTTGTTGGTGTGGTTTATGAGATGTTTTGGGGGGTATTTATACTTGAATTCTTGAATAAAAAATGGCATGACACTTTTGACAAAATATTTTAATAATATAACTTTGTTGAAATTAATACCTTCTAGAATCAGTCTTTTCAAGACTGGTTTAGCCGACTTTAAACCCATGGAATTCATGTTTTTATTTGATATTCCAGATATTTATCTCAATACCTTTCCAAGGATGTATTTTACGTATTTATACGATTTTTCTATGATTTATTATGAATTTTTGAAAACCGACTATCTAATCTGTCAATTCCGAACTAATCAGTAAAGATTACATTTTTTTACCATAGATAATATCATTTTCAAGCTTACTATTATTTTTGGTAATTGTACTAGACTCAATTTTTAAACTTTGTGCACTGGTTTGAGGTCCAAACGATTTTCCTAGAATTAATTATGATTTTTCTAAAAATGACACAAAATGCTGATTTTCATATGAAATTGTAACTAAAGTTTTTCTTAGCTTTATAACTACCAAAAATCATATAATTCCTAACACTCTTATTTTAAGTATATTTTATAATCAGGATACGGGTCTTACAAGTCTCCCCCACTTATTTGGATTTCGTCCCGAAATCCGCATTCTCGGACGCCTCTATGTATTTCCCATCGAGTCCTTATGTCCTTCAAAAATCCTCCTCGTCTTATTGCCGAACCTTTACAAGATTTAATTATCTTTCCCTTTCAACATTCACATACCTCTGTAATAATGCTTAAGGTCCTATTATTCTCATTCACTCCATACTTCTTTTCTTCTAATTACTCTAGATGTACAAAAAAAAAACTCTAACTGTTTCTCACAGTCTCACACATCGACTTGACCGGCTACTATCTACAGTACATATTTAGTACTTTCTAATCTACCTATATACATAGTTATCCTAGTTAACTTGAATTTCGGTAATTAAAACGTAAGGTGTCCTTTCAGTTCCATGTGTCCTTTCGGTTCCAGCTGCAAGATACTATACATACAGGTATGTAGTATCATTCATTTCCACATTCATTTTCAGTCTCATCCTCTCTTATCACTAGTTTGTTCGTAAATGAACTCATATTTAAAGCTGAGTCATGGAAAACAGATCTTTAATGGGCGATCTGCCGAACCCTGGACCTGGTTTTCCACAAGGAGAGGGTACTTCAAACCAAGCATTCTTAATAGAGTTCGGTGACTCTAACATTCTAGACATCTATCATCCATACTTCGATTATCTTTTTAATGTTTTGTTTGATTTTGAATTATGATACAGTCTTCCAGATATACTACCAATAGAGCAACTCCACGGTGAGCCGGAAATTTTTCCCGAGTTAAACATTAACTCAGAAGATCCGGTGCATTCATCATTAGACTTTGCACTTGATCAGACTCCATACCTTCTACCAGGTTAAATTCTTTTAAATGATTGCTTCTATGAGTATTTAATTTTGTTTTATCATCTGACAATTGTTATTTGTAGACCCATTTGTGGATGGTCAATCTGACTACAATCCATTCATCGACGTACCCTTAACGAGTAGTGGGATCATCCCCATGAATCAAGGATTCATGGCCGACATTCAAAATGACAATCAATTACAGACGATTAATAACATCAATATTGAATTGAATCCCGAGTTTGGGGTTGGTTTTCAATATCAAGATCACCTTCAGTTGATTCAAAGGAATCTAGAAGGATTTCAGAATCCTGGGTTTTTGGTTGAAAACCAACAATTACTACCGATAGAAACCACTGGCTTTAATGAATCAATGTCCATCTTTGGGTCAGAAAATCAGGATCATGTTCAAATGATCCAGAATGATAACAATACAATTGGATTCGAACCTTCTAGTTCAGAAAACATAGCAGGTGGCAGTGGAAGATGTTTCAGGCACTTATTAAGTAGGGAAATAATAGCTGAACACTTCAACGAACCAATTGAGAAAGCTGCGAAGGAACTCAACATTGGATCGACACAGTTAAAAAAACGCTGTAGAGATTTAGGTATCAATCGTTGGCCCCAACGACAACTTAAGAGTCTGCAAACTCTTATTGATCGTGCTGAGGTAAAGAATTATATTTTTGTTTTTAATTCCTTTATATCATAAAATTGTAATTATTAGATTTATTTGTGCCACAGGAATTTGGTAACGATTTTTGCGATGCATCAGAATTGTCTAGAGATTTAATACCCAACCTAAAGAAAGAAAAAGAAGCGATAATTGAAGGGTCATAATCGGGTTTAACAGACAGCACAAAGAAGCTAATACAAGCTGCTCATAAGGTTGTATTTAGGAAAAGAAAAATTCAGGAAAAGGGGGAAACTTCATCAAGAACTCATACATAGCATCAATCTCTACTATCTAATTCTGGTATGAGTAGTATTAACCCTGGTTTACTCGAGCCTACAAGTGAGGAGAATTTTAGAGGCTTTGTAGGTGACCTAGCCTGGTTTCCTCCTTCATATAACTACCCCCAACTGGTTCCGAATTAGAACCCTTCCTCATCATTACCCTACTTACACACGCCCCAAATGGGTCAATATTTAGCCCCTAATCACGGGGTTACGAGTTCCAACCCTATCGCGACCCCATACCTTGGAGCTCCTCCTCCAATAACTGAAAGCATACCCATTCCAAATCCTCAAGAAGGTACAAGTCAACCTAATGATGACAAAGATTGGAGTGTAGAAGATCTTTTCTCGTTTCTTTCTGATTCTCCGGTTTAGGTTAGTAGTTCTGTAAACTTTTCTTAATGTATTAATATAAAGTTGTAGTAATGAATTAAATATATCGACGTGTTACTATAGTTTTAATAATTTCATTGATTCAATATAATATTCATGTTATTCCCTTAATTTTGTATTCCTCCCCCACTTGGACTAAAGTCCAAGTCTATTTATTCGATTTATAATTTTTTTTTACGAGCCCTTACTCTCGAACGAAAACCAAGCCCACTCTGCTCAGCCAACAACTTGCATCAGGGGCAAACACCATCTCAATAAACATGTTTCGATAATGTAAAGACATTTACATCAACCACCATATGTTACTCATCCGCTTGCGACCCTAGTCAACACCTCTATCGTCAGTTACCTCAATCACGAGCGAGTGATCCAGACTCTTAACCCACACGACCTGATCAATCACTCAAGAAAGATCAATACAAGGGTAGGTAGCCCCACTATTACACAGCACTAGGCATGTACAGAGTCGACTCAAAAATACCCGCTATCATCTCAGGCGCCGCTTGCACCTCTTTGACCGTGAGTTGGAAAACTCACCCTTGCATCCTCTAGTCCCTGTCTGACTTGTGCGCCCATTAGTTGCATGAAAAATAGCTACCACAATAATATTTTGACATTCTCCCTTTCAACAGTCTTTAAGCTCAGTATTCAACTTAAACATGATCGGTCCAACCAAACTGCTATGATCGCATCTTAATTGTTCATACTGAACCTCACAATCAACATTCAAAAATCGAATGGATAAACGTTTACCACATTACACTAGCATTTAAGTTAATTATGCTAGACACTCACATACTCAGCTCCTTGGATCCTTCGTGACGAACTCCCGACTCGAACGTGGATCCTGTGCTTTCGATAGTAGGAGCTCTACTACTACCTTCCACACCTATCCATGTCCGTTCCAAGACCCGTCTCGAAATATCCAATTCGCTTCTCACCGATAATTTTAACACACATGCCCTTACAAGGCATATGTCAACCCTTCTAGGAATACTTGGAATCCCACCCCCACCCTGCTATTCTAACTAAGACGGAACTTCCTCCAGTGATGACAGGTTGTTTCGCGAATGTAGTTGTATACAATATCGAACTAAACAGTCTTTCAAATAAGAGAATCTTCCCTAAGGCAACAACCAAACAAGGAACATGCAATAAGGTCAACTCACACATTCTATGACTATTCAGTCCATATTGTATACAACTTAGTGGAAATCTCTAAGCAACCTATCGGCACTAGCATACAGTTCTATTAGCAAATAGCAGATAATAATACAACAATGTGTGATCTCTACCAGGCATTTCAGCAAACATATACCATATGTTTTTTTAACATCTACAATGTTAAATACTTAACCCCTTTTCTCATACTGGCGTCGGCTGGCGGTACACACTGTGTCTTCACTTCACCCTTCGTAAAACATCCTTCTTTCGTAAAAATGTTTTAAGAAAACTCTTAAGCCTCAACTTGAGTCCAGAACTCACTAAGTGAGCCTGATTCTCTCAAGCTATGCTCTGATACCAACTTGTAACATCCCAAAATTTTTGGGTAAAATTAAAAAAAATTTAAACGAACACTTCAATATAAGAAAAGTCACTTAATTAATTTTGATAAAATTCCATAACTTATAAGTTTAATGAAAACATCCCAGGTTTAACAAAAGTTAATGAAATCACAACATAGCGGAACATCCATTCCAAAACAGTCCTCTAATGAAGCAGCACAGTGTATACACATCACGCCTTGCCATCCATGGTACCTGATGTACCTGAAACAGCAGTTTATATAGGGAAAGGGTAAGCACGGAGCTTAGTGAGTTCCTCAAAATACCATACGATCCATCACACAACATAGAACACATCATAACCATTCATATGTCTGTGAGACTCGCGGGCTATCCCTGTTCCGTCTGAAGACTCACGAGCAGTTCTCGTTCCGTCTTATCTCTCGCAGGCTTTTCCCGTTCCGTCTAATGACTCGCAGGCTATTCCCGTTCCGCCTATTGGCTTGCGGGCTGTTCCCGTTCCGTCCACAAACAATCATTATCATAGAAATAATTCATACAATTATTATAACAGGTAAGACCACCTTAGCCTAACCTATCTTCCTTCCTACGCATGCAATATCACCTATAGTATAGTGAGAAGACTCACCTGATTGTAGTTGACTATATCGTTTATCTTTCTCGCCTTTCTATTTCCTTTCAACTTTAACTTATGACCAGTCGTCGAGATCTATAACTTCTTCGTTAGGCTTTTCACCTTCCTTCCGCTCACTTCTTACACTCTAGTGCTTAGAAACCTCTATATATTGGATTGAGATTTGTTGGTGTGGTTTATGAGATGTTTTGGGGGGTATTTATACTTGAATTCTTGAATAAAAAATGGCATGACACTTTTGACAAAATATTTTAATAATATAACTTTGTTGAAATTAATACCTTCTAGAATCAGTCTGTTCAAGATTGGTTTAGCCGACTTTAAACCCATGGAATTCACGTTTTTATTTGATATTCCAGATATTTATCTCAATACCTTTCCAGGGATGTATTTTACGTATTTATACGATTTTTCTATGATTTATTATGAATTTTTGAAAACCGACTATCTAATCTGTCAATTCCGAACTAATCAGTAAAGATTACATTTTTTTACCATAGATAATGTCATTTTCAAGCTTACTATTATTTTTGGTAATTGTACTAGACTCAATTTGTAAACTTTGTGCACTGGTTTGAGGTCCAAATGAGTTTCCTAGAATTAATTATGATTTTTCTAAAAACGACACAAAATGCTGATTTTCATATGAAATTGTAACTAAAGTTTTTCTTAGCTTTATAACTACCAAAAATCATATAATTCCTAACACTCTTATTTTAAGTATATGTTATAATCAGGATACGGGTCTTACACTTACTCTCCGAACCTTCAAACTCAGAACCTAACACTCTGAATGTTTAGTTCTGACTCCTTTCCATATCTTAGAACTCTCATATTGATATCCTCACTCAGAACATTTCCTCTCCACCTTACAATTTCAAGTTTTCTCACCATCTCAGAACGCACAACTCTACTGACTTTCGACTTCACTCAGAATTTCTTCTTTCTGATCAAATCAGAACTATCACAGTCATACCAGTCCGTACCCTAGACTCCTTACCTCGACATATTTAATACTAGAATGAAAATTAAATACGAAAACATTTAATACCCAATAATTAAAATCCATATGCTCCATTTTTCTCCAACGGATATTCTCTCTGCCACACATGTCCGTCCTTTAATGGACCATCCCTTTTCATCATTTCTTTGCATTTAATGCCAAGCATACGCTTTTCTGACACAACTGTTCACACGTCACTTCATTTCCGCAACCCGGCGGTTTCTTACACTTTTTCAAATAGCTATAACCGTTCCCCTTATTTCAATCCCTCACACTCCTTCATCTTTCACAACAATTCCTCTCTACTCTCATATCTCTCTCACCGCCGTCTTCAACCTCTCAACCCTAAATATCTAAAACCTTCCATCCCTCCTCATCTCTTACAACCAGACTCTTCAATGGCTTCCCAATCCAAGAGCGACAATGACACTATCAATGTTGCACTCTCCAACCTCTATCTTTCAGAGGATCTCAAAGCTTACAAACCACACCTACGTGTTCTCATTCACATACTCTCAAGACACACACTGGCTAAAGCTTTCTTTCATCCCCCTCCTTCTATTCCAGTCTCCTTACTACAAGAAATCGTCTCCTCCGCCACCAAGTGTCCCTCCGGTTACGCCGTAACACTACACGACGATCAACGTATAGTCATCGACAAAATTTTTTTTGCAGAAGCCCTAAATCTTCCATACTACGAATCGACTTTTGACCAACCAACCGATGGTGATCTCAAATCCATGATCTACAATATGGGGTATATGTATGATTTTCCTAAATTATTTCACATGTCTAAAGGACACATCTCCCCTCTATGGCAATGCCTCATACATTATATCATTAAGTGCTTAACTGGTAAGATGGGCGGTACAGACTAGTTAAACAGACGTCTCATGGGTCTCCTTTGGAGCCTCTACTCCGGTCGCAAAGTTGATTTCGCAGCAATCCTGTTTGATGATTTCCTCGTCTACATACCCTCCTCCTTGAAACCCACTGGTTAAATTCACTCCGCACGTTTCTGGGCTATGTGCATCGAGCACATCTATCAGAAGCTTCAAGTCACCATTCCTACACCCAGATCAAAGGACGATAAATTGGTCATGCCTATAGCCAAACCCTACACTGCCAAAACAGACTCTATATTTGGGAAAATCCGCAGACTGCCTGCCGCATTACTAAAGTTGGCTGATTCAACAGACCCTGCAGTCATTTCTCACATCACTTCTACTGAAGGAGTAGCTGATTATCCACCTTACTCTCTCAAACAATGTGAGGCACCCAAGAAACTCAAAAAGAAAGCTTCTGAATCCTCTCTATCCAAGCAACCTCCCAAAAAGAAGCAACGAAAAGTCAAAACGGTATCTCTTTCATTAAGTCTTTCTATTATGATATTCCTCCTTCTACTTATCAGAAGTTTCTCACTTCTGATATTCCTCTCTCTACTTATCAGAAGTTTCTCACTTTTGATATTCCTCTCTCTACTTATCAGAAGTTTCTCACTTTTGATATTCCTCTCTCTACTTATCAGAAGTTTCTCACTTTTGATATTCCTCTCTCTACTTATCAGAAGTTTCTCACTTCTGATATTCCTCCTTCTACTTATCAGAAGATTCTCACTTTTGATATTCCTCTCTCTACTTATCAGAAGTTTCTCACTTCTGATATTCCTCTCTCTACTTATCAGAAGTTTCTCACTTCTGATATTCCTCCTTCTACTTATCAGAAGTTTCTTACTTCTGATATTCCTCTCTCTACTTGTCAGCAGTTTTTCACTTATGATATTCTCTCTTCTTTTTGAACAGAAGTAACTCACTTTTGAGTTTCCCCTTCCCCCTTGTCAAAAGACTCTCACTTCACTTGTCTCTGAATCATTTATTAACCTCTTGACAAAAATCCTCTATTCTCAAAGTTCATTAATCACCACATTTTAAAATCTCTGGATTCCACTTATCTCACCTTTTCTCTATGCTCAATTAACAGGATATAAAAACAATAATTGATTACTTTATCCTAATCTCATAGTTTCAAAGAAATACGAAATTCATATAATACTATGCATTCAAATCAATCTTAATTCTCTAAGGTATGTATTACATCTAGAATACAGAATTGTTATCTAACTTGTATTCTTTCATGTTAGATGTCTGAACCATCCTCAAAAGATTCCGAGTCAGAACATTTGGAGGAAAGACAGAACTCTCCAGACTCGGAAGACACTCTGCAAGATACCTTAATGGAGGAAAAACAGATCTCACCTCCTCAAAAGAAATCACCAATCACCAAAGAGAATCCTAAAATTGATCTCATCCCAAATCTCACTCAACCTCCCCCTGATGCATCCGAATTTGAAAAATGGAAGTTCAAGACCGGAGTTCAAGAACAACAGGCACTGGTTGAACGTCTTCAAAATCAATTCGAGCATAAAAAAAGGAACTTCAAACCTTATTCGTCTTTGGTCCCCCATCCGACAAGGACTCAGACCATGTCAAGTCCGAAAGAAAACGAATCAATGCACTCACTCTCCAGCTTGATTCCCTGTTACACTCCTCTTTTGAAAAACTGGCAGACTCCCCACTCTACCTATTCGATACTACTGAAACCGACTGGTCCAAGATTTCCTCAGCAATCTTACCTCTCACATGGGATAGATTTTGTACACAAGATCTTCAGAAAAAGACTCAACAGAAGCACACAGTCGAGCAACCTACTGAGTCCGACTCCCGAGTATTGATCTATGAGACTCAATCGGTCCCAATCGATACCTCTCTCTTTGGTGTTGATCAAGAGGTAGATAAACCCTCATCATCCCAAATGCACTTGGTCGATCTGAGTGACACTAAATCATCTTCCAACAAAGCTGCCAAAGATAATCCGGCTCCATCAGTCAACTCCTTACTCAAGGATGATTCTCTTCATCAGAAAGTTGACACCTTGACCACCCTCCTGACTGACTTAAAATCATCACAAAATCAGGAGGCTCTGATCAAAGAACTAACAGAAATTAAAGAACGAGTAACTGCACTTGAGAAGAAAGACAAAGACATTCTTCTCCGTTGCGACGATCAAGCATAAAAGATCATCCACGATGGACTCGCAACCCTTGATGCTCAAAGACAATCCGAAGCAGCCAACATGATGAAGACTGCAGAAACAATGCTCACCGAAGTTGAGAAATGTCAACAACAAGTTCCTGAGCTCCGGACCAATGTGCAAACCAGACTCAAAGATTCCATGGACCATATGTCCAACTATCTGAATGGATTTCTGGCCGAAAATTTCTCACTCAGAAGAACAAATGCCCTTCTCCTTCAGATGGTTACCCAAACCCTGAAAACATCACCGGCACCATGGCTGGTCCCGTTGAACAAATCAAACACTGCATAAAGCTGAATATGAAAGCAATGGAAGCCCTCCAAAACATGTACGATATCCCACTTCCTGATTGTATCAAGAAGGAAGTGACCGTCATCTCCGACAAACTTGATTCCATTCTGGCCCGCCTGCCTGTGACCCCTTTCGTCCCTACAAGTGCCCCAAGAGGGGGAAAGGCGGATGACAAAGTAGAACTTGGCCAAACGACTGTCATGTTAATAGACTCTACCGCTGGACCAAGTGGAACAAAAGATCAAGGAGACACTCAGCAAGACGACGTAAATGCTGATAAAGGAGGAACCCGAGAAGACACAAATATTGATGAGGATGAAACTCATAATAAGGAATCAGAAAATGATCATCCTATCAATCCTCCTCAGAAATCCCCTCCTTCTCCGAAATCCCCTCCTCGTAAATCCCCTCCTCAAAAATCCCCGTCTCAGAAATCCCCTCCTCCTATTTCTCCTCCCCTGAAATCTCCTTCCAATAAGGATCACTCAGAAGACGACGAGATTTTCGTATACTCGCCGATCAAAGTATCTGATCCTCCAGAGGTCAAAGAAAAGAAATCAAAGTTCTTCGACTCTCAAGCTAATGAACATGCTGGAAACTTCAGTACAGAGTCAGAACCTGATCAGAACCAAGCTGACCCAACCGGTCCCAGCAGATCCATCTTTTCGAATTTCACCAGTTATCGACCACTGACCGACTTGGATTTCCAACCCTTCAAGTCATACAATCCTCCCCCCACGTCCCGACACAACTGGGACATACCTCTGACACCCAATGGAGAAAAATACCGATACACTCCAAACCTCTCTGCAGCATCAGGACCTGAAAAGAGCTAGCTGCTTACTACAGGAATCTGCAATTCTTCAAGAAATGGACCAAACCTCAAGATGATACATGGTCAAATGAAGTAGTAACAGCCGTTCGAAGTATCAAAAGAAGAAAGTTTCAGAAATCAGATTACTTCGAATACGAGCTAGTCAGAAACGGCGACTACAACAACACGACTCTGATTACAGAAGCCGACTTCCGAAACATGAATCCAGCCGACATCTTCTCAATAACCGTAAAGCTATCTCACAAAGAAAGTCAAAATGCTAGAGAAGCTTATGTCGCAGCAAGAAGATTTTTACACCGTCTAGTAGAGGAATTCTCCTGCAATGATGCTGAAATGTATAAAATCATCAAAGATCACCCGGAACCACAAATCATTCCCAAACCTGACTTATCTCTGCCAGACAATCGAGACAACTGGAAGAAAGGTGCAACCTTCGATCCAGAACTTGGCTTAGTGTTCAAGAATCCTAAAGAGAAAGGATATTTTCTTTTTCTTCGTGCTGATCAACTCAGAAGAGTTGCTAATGGTATGCTAAAGGAGTACATCGAAGCCGTGGAAAAGTCAACATCATCAGATCCTGAAGCCAAGAAAGAACTACTTACCAGAATGAAGTGGCTACTGGCAGTCAGAAAGTTTTGGGAATATGCTGCAAAACAAGGAGTAATTGATCAACGTTAAAAATGACTCAAACCCCTCGATTGGTCACCGAAGGGGGAATTGTTAGTACTGAAAGTCAAATCGTTAACCAACTCGTAGTTTGATATGTTAGGATTGTATTATCAAACTTCTTATGGAATGAAATTACTTTTGTATGAATGTTTTAAGTAATGAACGAATACTTATGTCTTGTGTATGTTGTCAACTTATATCTCGGATAAGTTGTGTTTTGATAATATTGTAACTATCCGAAATCCAGTATTGGATTTCGGACCTTCAAAGGAACTCAGAATCAGAAAGTATCTCACCCAGAAGAAAGATTTCGAAAGATCACATTCCTAACTAACTCAGAAGATCAAGACATTCACAACCATATTTCCCAAGACACTCTGATTAAACCAGCCAGGTCTCTGAAATCCACTCAGGATTTCGGACTATCAATATCAACAAATCTAAGGAAATATTACACTTAAACATTCAACAAAGAAGACTGAAGACCAAAGAACATCAAGAAGATAAGGCAAGGGATAAGCACTTCAACTTATAGGATATGATTAGACTAGATCAGGCGTGACCCTCTAGAAGTATGTCGGTTGTACTTTAAAGTATTATTAAATTATAGACAAGCCACCCTAGTCTGACATTGTATTTTTATATTAGATTCACCCCTTCTTATCTGACTGAAGAGAGACGTGTTGTCTCCTCTTCAGTCCATAGGTTATTATCCGAAGGTCCTCCCTTAGTCTATAAAAGGGAGACCAAGTTCATCTTCAGTCCTCATGGTTTTGAGAGACTTCATGTAACAATTTCACTTATCAATACAATCTCTCATTCCATCAACTATTACTTTCTCATCTGCATTTCTTATTGTCCTTACATTTCTAGCACTCATTAATTCTAGTCTTTATATTTCCAAGTTATATAATTGCTAATTCCTGTTATTTATTGTTGAGCTATTAAGGTCTATTCTAAGTATCACTCCTTTATTATAATTCCGCAACCACATCAAGTCTTCGGACTTGTCTATCTCAAGTCTCAGGACTTGTCCATCCGAAACTTCAAGTTTCGGATCTTTACTTTCCGCAATCTTCATTTCCGCACTTACTTAGAATATTTGGCGACAACATATATGTTTACTAATATTTTTATGGTTAATATTGATTAACGTATTTATTAGTAATTATATCTCCCAAACTTATAAAAAATACACAGAACGTTTTACTGTGTTTTATAAAAATACCAAGGTTTATATAATACTTGAGTATAAATTATAAAAGATAAAAATACCTCACCCTACCCCCCCCCCCCCATGGCTGGCCCAAGCCACCCTACCCTACCCTCACCATCATCTCCATTAGATTTACAATCTAATATAATAGAGTATAAAGTATACTTTAAATATAAAAAGGATATACACCATATCTTGCATGGTTCCCATGCAAGATCACCACCTTCTCCCATCCTCTATAGATTCGACATAGTGTGGCCATTTTGCACACTTCTTTGATATTCAAACTCTCTTGCTTCCATTCCATCCAAGATCACCAAAAAGTTCCAAGTGATTCCAAGTCTTTCCAAGGGTTTCTCACAAAGATCTTGGTAAGTTCATGTTCATTCCAAGCTTCCAACATCATTTCTACCATCATTCTTTGTTGATCTTTATTTCACATTTTTGATCTTGAACCATAGATCATCTTGAAGATCAAGTCATTTCCAAATTCAAAGCTTTGATCTTTTCTTCACCAAACTCAAGATTTGCATCAATGGTGGGTTCATACCCCATATTTTCTACTATTTTTAAGTGTTTTAAGGGGAAGAATACAAGTCTTAAAACTATATGTTTTACTCTTGAAATATGATGTGTTCATATGTTTGGTCATCTTACTACAAAAGTGTTTGGTATAAAAATATGTTAAGATAAACTAAAATACATATTTAGTTCAAGAAACTAACATGCAAGTCTTTTACACACCTTTGTCACCAACAAAACCTCATGTTTTATTTTGTTGATGAAATGGTCATAAAATGGTACACTATATGATCTTTTGGCAAAAAAACATGAAAATACATTTTTCACTAAAATAGTCACAAAAGCTATTTTTGTCACATATTTTTGGACAAAAATCAAATGTAAAGGTATACATAACTAAAATAGTCTAAAATAAATATGTCGTTATTATATTTACATGAAAAACGACCATTTATAAGGAAAACATTATTTTTGACATAATAACGACTATTTGGACTTATAACGTCGTAATAAGTTTGGGAAATGACTTTTTATAAAGAAATTGGTATTTAACACAAAAATAACTATTTTAAAGTATAGTGTATGAAAAATGACAATTTGGAAGGGTTACCATCATTTTGACAAAATGACAAGAACTAAAAATGCTGTCATCACTTATGTAAAATGACCAAAACTAACAAGTTGCCATGACTTGTTTGTTAAATTGTAAATTTAGCTTGTTAATTATATTTAGTGTCTTAGATGCACTACAAGAAAACAGCCAAATAGCAACGGAAAGTTGCTACGGAAGACCTTTCCGTAGCCAAATTGCTACGGTTTATGCTACATAATGACTTTCCGTAGCAAATTTACTACGACATTTGCCACGAAATGAAAATTCCGTAGCGAACACAAGAATAACAACGGTTTTTGTCATGAAATCAAATTTCGTTGCTATATTGCTACCGAATTTGCTATGGATTGGATTTTCGTTGCTATTTAGCTACGAAAATACAATCCGTGGTTATTTTGCTACGAAAATAGCTACGAAAATACAATCCATGATTATTTTGCTACGGAATTATAATCCGTTGTTATTTTTCTACGGAATTTTTCTACGAAATTAATTTCCATAATGCCAACTTTTATGATGTTGTTGGAGGGCATGACAGAAAAAGGAGGCTGTACGGTTTTGGGTTGTATGGAAAAGTGATTCCATGAAATAAAGGTTCTAACGATACATATTACACTCCGGAGACAAATGCCATGAAAGAGTTATCCGAGAAGGATGCCGAGTTGGCTCAAATAAAGGAACTTGTGACAGCCCAAAAAGAACAAAATGACGAGTTGAAGGAGCTACTAAAGACGTAAGCTGAACAACTAAAGACACAAAAAGAACAAAGCACCTCCAAAATTGAAGACCTTGAAAAAAACTCAAAATATTTTTTGACAGCTTAAAAGACAAAAGCACGAAGTAGATCGAATAGTATTGATTTGTTTTTAGCAAGTATTTATTTTGATTTAGACTTCTTTACTTTTCATGTAATAAGAATTATTGGCTTTATTTAATAATATGCAAATTTGTTTTGTTTTACGTATTTGTGTTTTTAGATATTGGTACCAAATAATTGGAAATTATATTTATTTTTGTAAATTGTTTCTTGAATTTCTTCGTAACAAAAATGTGCTACAAGTTTTGCTACGGAATTACACCTACGGATCTTACTACGGAAGCTTGACAACGAATCATACTACGGAAGCCTGACCACAGAATTTACTACAAAGTTTACTACGGAAGCTTGTCCACGGAATTTGCTACACATTTTACTACGGAAGCATGACCACGAAATTTGCTACAAAGTTTACTACGGTAGCCTGACCACAGAAATTGCTATGGATTTTACTACGGAAGCGTGATCACGGAAATTCCTATAGATTTTACTACGGAAGTTTGACCACGGAAATTTCTACAGAATCATTGCTACGGATTATTTTACGGAAACATAGCCACGAATTTTACTACGGAACCCTGACCACGGATTTTGCTACATAATTAGTGTTACAGATTTTACTATGGAAACCTGACCACGGAATTTGCTACAGAATTGTTGTTACGGATTTTACTACGGAAGCTTGACCACGGAATTTGCAACAAAATTATTGCAATGGAATTTGCAACGAAACTCGCTACAGAAGTAGCAACGGAAAAAGAACCATGGAATTCGCTACGGACAAACGGCTCCGAAAATCGCTAGGGAGTCCACCTACGGAATTCGCTACGGAATACATGCGCTGAATTTTACTACGGAACCCTGACCACGGATTTTGCTACAGAATTATTGTTACAGATTTTACTACGGAACCCTGACCATGTAATTTGCTACAGAATTGTTGTTACGGATTTTACTATGGAAGCTTGACCACGGAATTTGCAACAAAATTATTGCAATGGAATTTGCAACGAAACCCGTTACAGAAGTAGCAACGGAAAATGAACCATGGAATTCGCTACAGACAAACGACTACAGAAATTGCTACGGAGTCCACCTACGGAATTTGCTACGGAATGCATGCGCTGCTACGGAATCAGTCCGTAGCAAACTTGCTACGAAAATAAAAGTTCGTAGCAAACTCATTCGCTACGAGATTTATTGTAATGGAACAGTTCCGTAACAATTTCCATTGCAAAACCCATTTAGCAACGGAATTTCAAGGTTTAGCAACGGAATTCGTCCGTTGCTAAATCGTTGTTTTCTTGTAGTGATGTAAGAAATTACACATTTCAACTACTTAACATCTTTTAGACATAAATACGTTAACATGACAAAACATTTATATAAATTATAATGAGTATAATTTATGGAACAAGAGACAAAGATACGACAGAAATACGAAAGATAATTATATAAATATATAATTATTACATACTATAATTATGATGGATACATTTTGATAATCACAAATACAATGGAGTTTGCAATACATTTACAAGTAAGGATTTACGCTATAATTATCATGGGCACATTTTGATAATTACAAATACAAGGAGTTTTCTATACATTTAAAAGTAAGGTTTTACGCTATAATTATCATGAATACATTTTGATAATCACAATTACAAAGGGATTCATTTCAGTACGAACTAGGATAAAACATCACGTTGGGTAGTTATGTGAGACATTTCTTCACAGTGCCAAAAGAAGTACACATTAAGTCCTGGATTATAACCTTAATCATTCATGACAAGATAGTTGTATATAGATCTATATGGGACTGACAATCCCCACATATGGTTGTTAGCTACAACTACGACCGACAGGTCAATAGTGACAAATGTCTTAACATTGCGATGCCTGAAGAACGTCGTGCCAGGCCATCAGGTCATAGTGAGGTTATGATAACTCACATGAACAACAACGAATATCCTTGGTTTGGGGAAAACATCTTCAATTGGTTTTATGTAAACATAAAACTACATGTTGCTTTATACAAAATATAAGTATGGTTTTACTTATACATACAGGTTTTATGGAATTAAAACTACATTTCCGCAAGATACAAATATAAGTACGGTTTTACTTATACGTATGAGTTTTATGGTATTAAAACTACATTTTATCAAGTTATAAATATAAGTATGGTTTTGCTTATACACACGAGTTTTATGGAATTAAAACTAAATTTTATCAAGATACAGATAAGTACGGTTTTACTTACACAAGGGTTTTATGGAAATAAAACTACATTTTATCAAGATACATATAAGTACTGTTTTACTTGCACAAGGGTTTTATGGGTTTAAATCTACGGTTGAATGAGTCAAAGAGGTAGAACTAGAAGCTACAACTAAGATAGTATTGTTATCTTTTGTTTGTAACTCTTTTCTATCTTTCAAATTCTTGATTGTTATGAGTTGAGCATGATTGAGATTGCTTTTGAATATTGAGTATTGACTCGGTCTGTTATGATACAGCCAAAGCTAGACAGGAGCATGGTATGCGAGGTTCAGGAGTATCACACACCGACCCAACATCAAGTGAGTAGTTAGTTATTAATTCTATTGATAAATTGTATTGTGGTTGAGTTGTTTATTGTAGAACAAGAAGTGTTCCATGAGTTTATTGTTGTGTATTGGTTTTGTTTGACATAACCAAGTGTTGAGTTAGTGTAAAAGCTAAGCGTATTGATTTTTATTGTGAAGGACTGAGATAGTCCACTGAGATTGAGTTTAAAGAGATATAGAGATTTACAACCCAATTAATCAATGATTACTGACTCGCCTAGGTCGTCGTGCGGTCAAAAATAAGAGAAATACCTAACACACACTAGCACAGTGGTAGTCAGGGTCGATCCGCAGGAGTTACGTAGTCAAGACAAGTGACAGATTACTAACTATAGTGTCACGCTATAGTCAGAGGACCTAGTTCCTAACTTTTGACAACTAATCCCAAAAATCCTAAACTAAGACAATTCCAAACAAACATAGACTAAACTAAACTATCAACCAAACCTAGTCACTTACTGAAATCAGAAGTACATCTCTAATTCAGAAGCAAGCAAAGGCATTCAATCATCAAACACAAACCAAGCATAAACTAAACCAATAACTAAAGTCCAAATGAACAGTCACTGGCTAAGTTCAAAACCAAAAGCTAACCCTAGTTGGTCACTGAATTCAGCAAGGGAAATCAGTCCAAACAAGGTCATACATCCATCCAAACACAATCCAAACATGCACAATACAATAACAAGCATCAAACACCGAAAACCAACAATTACTTGTAACCAAATGATTATCATAAACCAAACTTCGATCCACGATTACAAACAGTAACCAAATGATTCAAAAACATAAACTAAAGCCTAATATCAGTGGTTGTCACTCCCAAAGATACTAGCTACTGAATTCTAACTATCTAGCTAAATGAAAATAAATTCTAAAACATAGAAATACCAAATGTGAAGTTGCAGAAGCTTAATCTCGGAGTCAAAGAGCCTTGAGGTCGATTTTCACTAGGTCTTTGCTCGGGTTTTCGGCTGAAAAAGCCTCTATTTATAGTTGCAAAATTCTCGCAGCCGCGGCGCGCATTTATGGTTTCTGCGGCGCGCGTACTAATCTTTTCCCGTTTTATCGGCATTCGAATTTGTTCCACCGCCTTAGATCCGCGTCGCGCCTTCTTGATTTCCGAGGCGCGCGTACGTATTTTCCTGATTTTGCCTTCTTCTTCAAACTTCCTCCAATTTGCACGCTTTTGGTCCCTGTTTTCATTATTTTCTTTCAAACAAGTACTGGCACGAAAAGTGAGAATACCACAATATATATGATATAATTTCACTAAGAATAGGGCTCAACAACGACTAAAATATGTAATATCACTAGGCGTTGTCAAACACCCCACACTTGTGCCTTGCTTGTCCCCAAGCAAGAGAGTTTTTAATAAATTCTAACTATGACTCAAATAATTTTTGATTGTGTTCAGTTTCAAAAGCTTATTGCCCTATGAGTTAGAGTGAAATAGTTCATGAAAACCTAATCAGAGTGTTCTTTGGAATTCATGGGTTTCCAGAGAACCCTTGATTACAAATTTTCTGTCCATAATGAAGTGTACTTACTCATTCAGATTCTAAAGGCCATTAAGGAATTGTCCATGACTTTCGATGCTGTCCGTGTAATGAGCTTTCGAAAATACCATCCCAAACCAGACGATCTTAGGTGGTAAGGTGCATAAGTGCCTCTTCGAGGCCACCTTTTTCGAACCTACCGTCCCGAACAACAAAGGCCACAGATTGACATTTCCTTCCTAAATTCCAATCCTAAAACACTCTAATCGTCTAACTCCTAAAACTCAACTTGTTTGACTAAACTAATAGCATGGTTACAACTACATAGTATTTCTCGAAAAATACTATTGCTATAAACAATCACAAACCATTCGTTTCAAACTTACAATTTATTAAAAATTTTGAAAAAGTTGCTAAAAATTTGAAAATTGGTATTTTTTCGCAAAAATTTCAGAAATAAACTCTTTCGACCGCCCACACCCCACACTTAAAACCGTACAACGTTCCCGTTGTACAAAAATTATTTAGAACAAGGGAGAAAGAGTTACCCCTTTTGACGGTAGATCGCTTGGTTGGTACTCGGTATCACAGGTACAAATTCGAACAAAAAGTTCATTGATTTCACATTCTGGAGTTGTAGCGCAACAGTGAACACGCCAGTGATCAAGACAAGTGGAGGGGGCACGGTGACCCCACACTTGCTTGAAACAACTCCTCCCATTTTGGTATAACATGCATGACTCAACAAAACATTAAATGCAAACAAAACAAATAAAATATAAACAAACAAAAGATAGTAGTGTCATAAGTACAGTACAAATATCCAAAAGAAAATAAGAAAATACATCAATCGCCACCTGGCGGCCTGGAAGAACCAGCCTCATGATCATGAGCTCGGGCTGGGAATGGTTGGGTGTGGCCAACTCCAAAAGTACTCCCCCAATCCACTCCAGCTGGTCCTCCATCCTGGCGACTCGATCATGCAGCCGCCTCATCTCTGTCACCTCCTCCTGCTGTGGCTGTGGTGCTGGATCTGCTGGTGCCGCTGCTCACTAGCGTTTCCTGCCCGGCTGGGCATAAGCTGGCTGGGGGTCCTGGGGTGCCTCAGTCGCCACCCTCACAAACTGGCCCGGGCGCTACTGCTCAATGAGCCCCATCATCTCCAGGGCTCGCGATGTAGTGCGAACTGGAGGTAACGCGGTCAAAGATGCCACAACCAGAGCAGTAAGAATCCGGTACAAACAGGCTAAGCGTGTGATGAAGTACCCCCGGCCCAGAGGACTGCTGGCAGATGCACCTGTCGCACGGGTGGACAGGGTGACGGCTAGGGCGAATGAAAGGTGAATGAACCTGGAGGGGTCAAGGAGAACCCAGAGATAAGTCATGTCCTCGTTGGACACCTTCTCGCCCCCTCCCTGTGCATGATCGAGGTGGAGACGATGCGGTGCATGAGTCTGTGAAGCGGGTCGCGAAGATGGCTCTCCCTGGATGTCCCCGCCTCGTAAAATACATTGGACAGTGGTGCCCAAACCTCCATGTTGGCAGCCCTCTCGGGCTGCCCCTGCACACACGCACCCATGAACTGCATGAAGTAGCGGTGCTGCAGGTCCGCCTCGGTGTAGATGCCGGTGCGCCTCCCAAACTCTCGGAGGTTGCACTCCCTCTGTACACCCCCAATCTGAACCGTATCAGCCTGGAACGGGCATCTGTCGCTCCAGGTGCAAACTGGACAGTGGATAAGAACTCCAGTAGCAGCTCGGTGTAGACTACATCCTCCTCGGAGGCCATCAGCCTGTCCCAGCCTCGGCATGTGAACGAGGCATCCCCGTGGGTCCATGTGCGGTGGAGGAATGGCTCAATCTCTCCCCAGAGCCCCGCATCCCAGAGAATATCCCTGTCTATAATCGTCGCCTCGAGAACCCGGCGACCTGTCAGTGCATCCCTTCTCGATCTATACTCCACGGAGCTGGCTGGCCCCTCAGGAAACTGGAGGAATTGGTGATCTAGTCTGAAAGACATCTACACAAAAGAAAATAGCCACAAATTTTTTTTTCAATTTTAGTCCTTTTCTTCCCTACCGCACCGCGGCACGGCCCAAGAACCAGGGCACGGCGCGGCGAGGGACTGTTTCAAAATCCAAACTCTATCTCACGATTTAACCTGTTTAAACTCAATCCAAATGCACCACAAGGTAGCCTAAGTGCCGACTAACTCATCTACGGTCTTTATTTGGCAAAATAAGCACCCTATGAGTCAGCATTGGCGATTTCTAAGTTTTGAAGTTTTTGGAGAAATCAACCAATTTAACTATCTAATTACTAGTTTAAACACGTAAAAGCTAGTTAGAATGACGTACCTTGGTAGTAGGAATGAAATGAGCAAGAAAAAACACGAGAAATTTTTGAGTGATCAGAGCTCCGAAGCATGGTGTGTGTGAATAGTGTCACGGCTTACCTTAATATCGAAGAATTCCGACCGATCAATTCCCGCGGCGCGCATATGCACAAACCGCGACGCACGTGTCCCCAAATCAACCCCTGCGCATCGGGTTGGTTTACGATCCCGCGGCGCGCGAATGAACAAACCGCGGTGCGGTCATTAAAAATTCAAGTTTCTTCAAACAACCCCACACTTACCTTGGACCACTACCTGCAATTGACGATGATATAATTTTCCTAATTACTCCTAAGAAATACAAAACCTAACCTATGAAAAGATGGGTTGCCTCTCAGCAAGCGCTAAGTTTAACGTCTTCACCCAGACGTATTACTCCTCTACAGCTACGGTGGATCGTATGCCTTCTTCCTTCGCTGATTTTCAGTCAGCACCGTCCCTTTGTTGATCCACTGCTCCAAACTTTCTTGGGTCGAATGGCTTGCCGGTCCTTCTGCTTCTGCCCGGTTGCCGTTTTCTGATTAATTCGCGTGAATGCTTGGAGGTAGCTTTGAACCTCCAAGCTCGATCCTTCCTTCTATATCTCTTCAAGGTCAAAGGCTTGACATGAAGCGTGCCCAGCACCGCTCCCAGTAGTTGTTTCGCAGATCTCATTTTTCCAGTGTCCCACATGCTATCTTCAGTTTGCAATTTTGGCTTGCAATGCCAATAAAGATTTTCCAATCGAATGGGATCGGAAGGCAACATATCGGGATGCTTCCATATGTCCTCATCGATGGTATTGATTACATCTAATTTTCCATTCATGAACGGATCATGAGTGGTGATAAAATCATGTTTATTATTTTCAAAAATCAATTCGTCAGCATCAACTTCTTGATCATCGTCCAACATGTGGATCGGGACCAAGAGTGGGCGACTGGTTTGATCTGGTGGTGGTATAAAGTCACCCATCACCATATCCTTACTTTCAAATTTCTCAAAATTTTCAAAAATTACAGAGTCAGGGGTAATATTGTCATCTACACCCCCTTCCCCAGAAACATTGGCACTTTCAACAATTTCGGGAATTGTTGGGCTGGGATCTGTACTGTTACTTACAGCCCCCTCCACAACATCCTCATCAACTAAATTGTCTGGTGATGGTATGCATTCACGCATCACCAGATCAACATTACTAATACTTTCAAAAACATCAAAAATATCAAAGGTTGCTGAGTCAGAGGTAACATTGTCACCTACAACCTCTTCCTCAACAACCGTTTCGACCATCTCAATGGTCTCTTGACTTTCCCCAGGTGTATGCCCTTCCATCACATATTCAGGTGATGCAGGTTCACACACAGTATCATTGGTATAAAAATCACTCGCCTCAGGTTCTGGCGAGGGTGGTGAACATTTCCAACTTTCCTCTTACTTATCTAATGAAATTTGCAATCTTTCAAGAGCATCAGCCTGATCCTTCTGAATTTGGTGGGTGTCAGCCATGAGTTCCAATAATTGGGCCCAAATTGCAGAATTTTCAGGTTGAGATGGCTCCTCGGTCCGCCATCCATTGTCATCGAATGATCCATTGTAGCAATCATCCTCGCAATAGGTGTCGGCTGGATTTTCATAATACTCATAATACTGATCCGGGTACATGTAATCACCCATTATGAGGATGCACACATACCAAAAATCAGCAAACTAAAATCAAACATCAAAAGTCAGAAACGAAGTCCTACAGATCACCTACTGTCAAGCTCACAACTCCCCGGCAACGACGCCAAAATTTGACTCGCCTAGGTCGTCGTGCGGTCAAAAATAAGAGAAATACCTAACACACACTAGCACAGTGGTAGTCAGGGTCGATTCGCAGGAGTTACGTGGTCAAGACAGGTGAAAGATTACCAACTATAGTGTCACGCTATAGTCAGAGGACCTAGTTCCTAACTTTTGACAACTAATCCCAAAAATCATAAACTAAGACAATTCCAAACAAACATAGACTAAACTAAACTATCAACCAAACCTAGTCACTTACTGAAATCAGAAGTACATCTCTAATTCAGAAGCAAGCAAAGGCATTCAATCATCAAACACAAACCAATCATAAACCACTACTAGAAAAAAGACTTTTAATGACACGCATTGCGTGTCATTAAAAGGTATAGATGACACACAAATGTGTGTCATTGAAGCCCCAGTCATAAATGAGAGATGACACACATTTGTGTGTCATAAATTTATGACATACATTTACGACATACATTTACGACACGCATTGCGTGTCATTGAAGCCCTTGTCATAAATGAAAGATGACATATATTTGTGTGTCATAAATTTAGGACATACATTTACGATATTTTGTATGCCATTATATATATATATATATATATATATATATATATATATATATATATATATATATATATATATATATATATATATATATATATATATATATATATATATATATATATATATATATATATATATATATATATATATATATATATATTAGATTTAATATTATTAAAACTAAATCACACATTAAATTTAATTTCTCCAAATATAAAATAAAATATCATTAAACAAATCATATCCATTGCCACATCACATTCTCATACGGCAAATACACAATAATAAACATGGAAAATCCGCCACCTGCATCAAGAGACCATCCACCACTTGCAGCACCACCAATACTTTTCTTGTCACCACCCCACTTAGTACAGCCTGCTTCCTTTTTATTGTCATCTAGAGCCTGAATTATTTTCAAGGATCCAATAGCATTTTGAACCTGTAATATGGAAAATAGAAATTATGAACTTATCAAACATGGACAATTCTAAATGTTAACTTACAATTCATTTACAGCTTACAATTAGGCTTCATATTGAGGCATGTTGCACAAATAATAAGACAATCAAATCAAAGTAAAATAAAAATTTTAAAAATGTGGAAAAAAGATGCTCAAAATCCACCTGTAAATGATGTTAAACAGTGTGTTCAAATGAATTTTGGAAAAATAACGTTACAATACACATAAAATTTCAAGCAAAAAGTAGATAAAATCCAAAAACAAATCTCTATCTTAAACAATAGCAATTGTGAACTTATCAAACCAACATTTACTAATTTAATTTTATTTATAACCTAAACATGATAGATAAATTAAACAAATAATTTGGAACAATATGTACAACTTGGGAATCACATTGGAGCACTAGTTTTGCCACGTTATTGATTATGATAGGTGTTAAGGATAATAGCATGTGGATGCCCATATGAAAATTTTGGTTTATTTTCAGATTTTTTTTCTTTCTTATTTCATCATTATGTGTTATATATAACGTCATTGAAGAAGGCTATTTTAGGAGATTGTCATAATCATATAATAATGGCAGTTTTAACTTTTAACTCTGTTTACCTTTCTTTTCTTTTTCTTTTTTGAGAATACCCACTTACATTTAAACTAAAACTTAATTACCCCTTGATCACCGTACGATTGCAATCATAATTGAGATTGATTCCCATTGCTGTGGCGGATAGTATTACAAACTCATAAATTGGGTTCATATCTGAAGTTTGCACACACAACAAAACGAATATACAAAGTACAAACTATTGAGTTAAAATCCATTCCAATTATTTAATATCTTAGGACTTTATTAAATTAGAACAAATACCTGATTGTAATGAGTTAGCATGCTGACTGGTGGGGAACTCGCTTGTACTTGATTGATTGGGGTTTCGGTTGTTAACAGTAACAATTGTGAGATGTTAGTCTTTCAACAATGTCACCATAATTGTTATGTTTTGACCTGGTAAAAGTCAACAATGCATAATAAAAATTTAATCCATTTTGGTAAAGTTAAAAACCATTAGATATTAGAAACTTATAGTTCCAATGAGAACTTGTCCTCTTCTGGTTTCTCGAGTGAAAAAAGGCCGACAACCTATAGAGACAAAATATATATACATATAAAAGAGTGAAAGTGGAAAAATATATTCATGTTTCATGGTATACTTGACGATTATCAACAAATTCAAGAAAATGTGGAACATTGGGAATTTTGGCTGCACCTTTGAAAACTTCGATTGTATTTCATATAACATCCCTTGGGCTGTCTAAATACTATCATAGTCGTTACATATCTCTGGATTTTCTATAATTTTTAGTTCGGACATTACATCAAACAGTTGGAGAGCAAAACAGAAAGTAGCATCTTCTTGCAATAATTCTAGAATTACTGGACTCGGCAGCTATGTACCCAAGATTACAATTGCATATGTGAAGATGGAGAAGGTTTCAATTACAGAGGACAATAAGATTCACAAGTTTATCATGGTTAATCGATGCTAAAAGAACCATCAAGTAACCCTAAACTAGTTAACCAGATCAAATTGTTGAAGGAAAATTGACCCTGTCATTCCACCACTTCTGAAGCTGAATAAATATAAAAACAATCATCGATCTAAAAAAGGAAGGGATTTAGTCTGTACGTTGGAAAGCCCTAACTCCGCTTGCAAAGACGAATCGAGTCTGAATCGATGTAAATCCAATGTCTCTACAAAATCGAAATGATTCAGTTGCGTATCTTCTTCCCGCTCGATTGTTTGTAAATCGAAATCGAGTGTATGTACAAAATTGATGCATCTTCTTCCAACTCGATTGGTGTTCTATAAAACACAAATTCCACTTCGCCACTCTCCATTTTTCAGTTGCGGATGAATTGAGACTTGAGAGGACGCATATTGAGAAAGCGAATTTAATTCTAGCCAAGAAAATAAAAGGAGAATAAGATGACACACATTTGTTATAAAACGACAGTAGAAATGTACTCCGTGTTTTTTATTTTTCTGGATTATGACATTGAAAGATGACACACGTTTTTGTGTGTCATAAATGTTAGAAAACATGACATAATTTTACGACATAAAATTTTGTATGTCGTAAATCTTTCAGTTTTTAAAAAAGATGACATTATTTTATGACATACATATTTGTGTGTCATATAATTAGTGTGTGTCATAATTCGTGTGTCATTAAAAGCTAATTTTCTAGTAGTGAACTAAACCAATAACTAAAGTCCAAATGAACAGTCACTGGCTAAGTTCAAAACCAAAAGCTAACCCTAGTTGGTTACTGAATTCAGCAAGGGAAATCAGTCCAAACAAGGTCATACATGCATCCAAACACAATCCAAACATGCACAATCCAATAACAAGCATCAAACACCGAAAAACCAACAATTACTTGTAACCAAATGATTATCATAAACCAAACTCAGATCCACGAGTACAAACAGTAACCAAATGATTCAAAAACATAAACTAAGGCCTAATATCAGTGGTTGTCACTCCCAAAGATACTAGCTACTGAATTCTAACTATCTAGCTAAATGAAAATAAATTCTAAAACATTGAAATACCAAATGTGAAGTTGCAGAAGCTTAATCTCGGAGTCAAAGAGTCTTGAGGTCGATTTTTCACCAGGTCTTTGCTTGGGTTTTAGGCTGAAAAAGCCTCTATTTATAGTTGCAAATTTCCCGCAGCCGCGCCGCGTATTTATGGTTTCCGCGGCGCGCGTACTAATCTTTTCCCGTTTTATCGGCATTTGAATTTGTTCCACCGCCTTAGATCCGCGTCGCGCCTTCTTGATGTCCGCGGCGTGCGTACGTATTTTCCTGATTTTTCCTTCTTCTTCAAACTTCCTCCAATTTGCATGCTTTTGGTCCCTGTTTTCATTATTTTCTTCCAAACAAGTACCGGCACGAAAAGTGAGAATACCATAATATATATGATATAATTTCACTAAGAATAGGGCTCAACAACGACTAAAATGTGTAATATCACTAGGCGTTGTCAATTACTCACTGAGCTCGAATAGCTCATAAATTGTTGTTATTGTTGTTGTAATTTAGGTTCAGGTGGTGGCGATCGTGGGAAGCGCATGATAGAGGGCTAGCTGAGGTTGGACTTGGACTTGATTGTTTATTCATGTATAGACTATAGTTTATGTGAACCAGTTTTTGGAAAGAACAAGTGTGTAACTTATGATATATTTAGACTAAAACTTAAACTTGGTTTTGATGTTTTCTTGTAAAAACTTGTTACTTAATTTTAGGATTACACCACTAATTATGTGTATGTTTGATTAGAACATTTGGTGTATCTTAAATTGAGAAACCGGGCATTACATATCAAAAACTAATCTTATGTCCTCATTTAGTTAAGGGTTTTGTAGTGTTTACTTACTTGAAATTGTCAAACGAGAATTGGAAGGAAAGTAAGGTTATGTTGGGATATGAACTCCAAGAATCAACTTGTTATGTTGAAGATTTATTATGTTTGAAGTTGGAATTCAGAATTTGGTACCATAATGTCAAATTTTTGTTTTGGGACAAATATAAACATGTCAAGTGAACTAGTATGTAATTGTGAAATTTTGATATGGAACTTCTTGAACGCATGATTATGGGAGGCATGAATGTATGAAGAAGACATCATATTTTGACTCTTTACACAAGTTATTGAATTGTCGTAAATATAGTATTTTGGAATTCTTAATGTTTGTTGAAATTGGAATGGAATCAAGAATTCCAACGCTTAATGAATAACATAATGGAAATAGACTAGTGTGGATCAAAGACTTAGTGAATATTGGTAAAATTTGGAATGGAATTGAAAATTCCACCCTTTATGGGACAAATTTGAGTATGTGTAAACATAGTGTTCAAGAGAACATCAAAATTAGTCAGAATGACAATTATGAAGTATTAGGAACATATTTTTTTAAGTAAATGTAAAATAACATGATTTACAACGGTTTATATTTTTAGAAACTTTATTGATTCAAGTTTGTCAAAATGACATAAATGGGTAAAATGAAAGATGTTTTGACATCTAACCATATAATTAAGTTTATGAAGATGTAAAAATTAGAAAGTGGTTGAAATAACCGGGTAGAACCCGAAAATACAATTTTTGGTCAAAATGGGACAAAAAGGGTGGTAAAAATGTCCAAAATTGGTATTTTACTTTAAGAATCACACTTGGACATTGGAATGGAACTAGATGATGACTAGAAGTAGTTCAACACTGATTAGACAACTACTATATGTTTAGTTGTCTAATAAGTTCTAATATCCTATTAAATTAATAGATATTAAAGGACGTTTGGAAGCAACAAAAGGATAAAGTTATGTAAATTCGTATTGCTAGACGTACCTAGCTACTAAGGTGAGTACTTGTGGCTTTTTCCCACTATGGGGTACATGAAAAATCATTGATAAAGCTTTTATCTGATGTTTGAATATAAAATGATATGCAAATCATAGTTACGTTATTATTATGGAAGTATTATACGATGATTTTGAAAGAATGCTTTAACATCAAGCCTACAATGATTACGATAGTATGTTCTGGCATTTAGTCGACTATGTTATTGAAAGAATGTTTTGGCTTCAAGCCTACTATCCTTATAAAAGAACTTTTTTGGTAGCAATTCTACTATGTTCATGTTATGATTTCTTTTTACAAGAATAATGGTTATATGTGTTACAAGAATTGTGATGACTCGAATTGGATGTAAGTTTATGTAACATTAAAATGTTAACGTTCATGTTGTTGTGAATGCATCTCATGATAAAGAAAAGTGGCGAATGCATGCATATATAGAGTGGTATTGCATATAAGTTAGTGTGGTCCAGACACGTCCTTGTAACTAGACAAGACTCTATTGGGATGGTACCTCCCGTCGCGAAGTAGAAGTCTCTTATGATGCCATTATAAGAAGATTTGTTCTCTTCATCTGGTAAGCTTTCGGTCTTTATAGACCTTATGATGCAGTATATAACCGTAAGCTACTGTTATGAAAGTGATTAGGTCTTTTAGACCCTACGATGCGGGCAGGCTAACCTGTGAGCTGCATTTGTGTGCGAATCATGCATTGCATACTTGCATTCTGCATGAACTATGTTTACGTGAAAAATGGAAAGAAATTATTTCTACTCGAAAGTGTATTTGTATGAATCAACTTTTAAAGAAGTCTTGGAAAGAAAGAACCACTTATATGAGTTGATTTTGCAAAGAATTTTGAAATTAATTCCATTTATATAACTTGGCTTGCAAAGAAGCTTTTCGAAAGTAAGGGTCATGTATATGACTTAATTTGCAAAAGATTTTGAAAAGAAATGTGTCAAATAGATGATATTGATTATAAAACATTTTCAATAATGTTTTGAGTCTAAACCCATGTAGCTCACGAGACGTTTTGTTCTTACGTATTTTTGTTTTTATGCCATGTATCCCTATTTTAGACACGAATGGTAAAAGGAAGTAGATAACCCGAAGAAGTTGGAATCTTAGATGGTGTGAACTTTGGCTGATGTAATGGTTTGTATCATAACTTAATTATGATGGTCTAGTTTGATATGAAGTTGCAACTCCTGAAGTAGTTTCAATATTCTTAAAAATTAAATGTTTTTGTTGGGACTGGAATTTTAAGACATGACTCGACGTCATGAGAAAAGTTATTAAAAGTTGACATTTTTTCACTTAATGTTTTTTTTATAAAATATCACACCATACAAGATGTATGAAAATCGGGGCGTGATAGGAAACCCCTCTACGGTGTCAAAATCAAGGAAAAAAGAAACTTTTACATAACATGAACTCCATACAAAATCAAGTTAGAAATTCAAAACATGATTAAAACTTGTCAATAAGAACCTTACGAGTTACCCCGTACCATATGGGAAGTCTATACCCTTAGCTGGTTAACTACCAATACATTAGTGACTAAAGGAGAGTTAATCCCTTATGGTTGCATATCTAGAAAATATGGGTTTTGGCATAAAAGAAATTTATAAAATAACTCAATCGTTTGTATTTCTTTAAATATGACTGGCCTTAAAACATTGTTGTCCTTTTTTATATCTAGGGCCTTAATCACTCTTGGTGATTCCGAAACTCTTCACCAAGATGAAAAAACTTGATTAGTCCACCTTAGCATCTTTTCACATTAGGCTATCTACCTCGCGGAGTGGAGGTACCATCCCAATGGATTCCTCTGTATCTCCTTATGGGGACATCATGGTTCGGGTAATTGTTTTTGATTCATCACATTTAAATTACTTGCAGTGTATACCGATCATTCATAAACATAGTAATGCTAATTGACATAACATTCCTTTTTAATAGAATGGTTCAATTTATAAACCATTACTAGAAATTATCAAAGCTTATAAACATATCATAAGTTTTAAAACTTTTATATCAAATTACGTTTGCAAATCATGTAAAGTTTAATAAACATTTTCCATGTATCCCATGTATGGGAAAATCCCACATATAGTCACCTTAGCATCTTGGGGAGCTAACTAGTTGCCCATAACACTTGTGTCCCTCCTTTGGTCATTAATCACTTCAACAGCTATAGAATATATACCATTCATACATACTCAACAAATACACCAATTCATGAACTCATATGAGTTCGTTATCCCATGCTTTTACAAGCAAATGACTAACTGAGACATAATTATAGTGCCTAACTTTTTGTCCCAACTAAATCCTTGAATGAACAGTGGTGATATAATAGGACTACTTCATAACGTAGTATGAAGTTCCTAACTAATCTTAGAACATGATGTAAACAACATTATGTTAACATTCTATAATAAGAGAAATACTAATATCAAAATGACCCATAATGAAACTTTCTAATTACTACTAATTATATACTAGTCATCCCATAATTGTAACATAATATCTCATAACTCAACATCACATGAGTTATACTTCGATAATTATGCATTAACAACTTGTACCATAAACATAAAATGGTGGTTATTGATTAAAAGATGTTAATTATTACGAAGAACATGTTTATTCAACTCAAAATATAATTATCTAACTTCAATTGAACCATAATATCAAACCCTAGAAATTAGGGTTCATAAGAAAACTCATGTTTTTCCAAAGTTGTTCCAAGTAAAGTGATGAGGATTGATTCTTACCTTGATCCTTGGAGTTAAACTGGAAAATTTTCGTTGATTGGATCTCTAAACTTGTTAGGAATCGTCCACACACACTTCGCAAACCAAGAACAAATACATAAAACTTAAGAGAAGTTTCTTGAGGTTGTTAGATATTTTTGGTAGTAAAATAGATTAACTACTCCACTAAACTCATGATAACTGATTTTTTATGGGTCTACCGACATCAATTCAGATCAACCCAAAGGTGGCCATGCAGAGAACTTAAAAATATAATAGTTTTCAAGAACCCGCGTCTGACATGTCATGTTTGTCTTGGGTGTTGGGATACGGTAACAAAACAAACATACACAACGGAAGCAAAAACTAAAGCCATTTCTCACCACGGATCACAAGAAAATACGACATTTGCAATTGTAAACTAAAAGTGGAGTTCAAGTAATACGTTTTTAGATCTAATCTTTATGATGTCCAGGATGAATAAGACCTAATTCAGAACCCCTCTAATGTAGTCTTGCCTAAGACATTGATTCAGCAGACGGTGAAGTGGAAAAACTCGTTGCTTCCAGAACAACTAACCTTCTTCTAGGGTTTATGAGAGATGTAGACTAGGGAGAATGAGAGATAATGTAGCAAAAAATTTCTTGGTTTTGATTACTTAACATCATTAATCATGATGGATATTTATAAGATCCATCATACTTATCTTATCCCCCTTTTGCATAAAGGCTTTCAAAATTCAAACTATTCACATTTCGCTTAATCCCTTTATCCATTTCTAGTTCAAATTAATATAGCTTTACTTTGATATATTATAAAATTAGTACCTCATGTTTATTTTTTATCTCTTTTAGCTAAATCATCTCTTGCGTGTAACCCAAAAGGACCCTACTATACATAGTAATATCACAAACTTGTTACCATGGACATATAACCAACAACTCCCACTTGCACATACCAGAAACAACTGTATGGTCTCATATTCATAACCTAGCAAGGATTGTGTTATCCCAGACAAGTGTCGTCCTTATACAGTATGAGAAACCCTTAGATAGGTGATCAAATATTAATTTGTTCTACAAGATATCCATATGAACACCTAACAATGATCATCTGTCAGTCTCATACATTAAAGATAATGCTTCCCGATATAGACTTCTGATGATGACAACAAGCATCACCATTGATTTTATATCAGTTAAATCAGACTATGGCCATACGTTTGTTATCAGCACCAAATCATTGAGGGTCCTAGGCATATCACTTCTCCTATTAGGGCAGAAGGAACAAATAAACTTTAACTGCATGTACCATGCTCACTCATCACGTCAATACCTGGACATTTCCTTTATGGCTGCAAGTTCTGGACAATGTTGGGAAAACCAAAGCACAACAAACTGCAGAACTAAGAGTCTCATGCATATCTGTTTGAAGAATATAAGATATTACCATCTTAAAATTACTTGTGACATTTTCCATGAAGTAGCCTCTAAGTGCAGGTTACACCTGTACTTAATCTCTATTAACTACACATGAGAATTAGCGCATCTCTATGCTATGTCAATCTCTATGGACAGTCAACCAATACCTCATATTAGCCTTGAATCAACACTTACTCCTAAATATATGACTAAATGTGTTGGATCTATATGTTGAAGAATCATTTTAGAATGATATTTGCCAACAACATATGATCTTAAAGGGTTACACCTTAAGAAAGTTGGCACATATTTGAATATTTATTATTAATATGATTATTAACAAATAATCAACTTTTTTATTTAATTAGAGAATAATTATTGTTTTGTGAAAATAATAATTAAAATGGAATAAGCTAGTTAATATATCATAATTATGATTTAGTAAGTCATGTACAAGGTTTTGGACACTTTGTTTTCCACTTAACTTTCTAGTTACATGAGTACATCTAGTTTGTGAAACTAAATGATTTCTTTGTCCTTTCCATTATTGGCCGAAAATCAAGTGATCGGAAGGAAAGTTGCTTGTCAATCTTCCTCTTACACAACCCATGCCTATTACATACCTTACCTTTGCATTAAATGAATGCATGGGTCTTAGATCTTGCATGGGAGTATATAAGAAAGTGTAAGACCAAAAACTAGCTAGTTTTTTCTCCTTCCTTGATGAAGCTGGTGGTTCTCACTCCCCCTCCCCCTCTAGCATTTCTTTTGAAGCTAGTTGCAAGTATAAATAGTGTAGTAGTGCTTCTCTTTTAGTGCTTAATTGTGTTAAGCACTTAAAGGCATAGCTGATATCATTAACCGTGCTAACCTTGGTATGGAAGTTATGCATGAACGTAATGCTCATAATTTCCCTTTAGACTTAGCTGCTATCGAAGCTCCATCTATAAATGGATAAGACTTTGGTCTGATTGTAATTGAATATGAGTTTTTAAACTAAAAAAGGAGCAATAGTTTCCCTATTGTTATATCAACAGGGCTTATTGCTCCTTTTTATTTAGTAGTATTTTCCTTACATAGTTTCATTAAAATTAACAAGGACTTTTTATAGTTTGGTTGGATTAGCGTGTAAAAGTCACAAATACAAAAGGGAACTAGCATTCCATTATGCCTTACTCTTGTTGGTGGATACATTATATAGGAACTCTATTTGGGTTCTCTTGCCATCTTCATCAACTCCCCAAAACCAAGTGGGATCAAAGTTTTCAAATGTTGTTTCTTTACATCCTATGGTTCTCAAATAATCATTGTATATCATGTAATTGGATCCTTTTGGTGGTTTTATTAAAATGATATTATATTAATAGTTATTTTAAAATTGCTCCTGTTTGCCGCTTAAAATTGTTCTATGCAAAAAGATCGTTTTCAGCTTATCAAGCCCATCAGTGGTATCTGAGCCTCTTTTACATGTTTGAAAGATTATTTCATGTTTGATAACCTTTGGTTTCGTAAAATATGCTTGATATTTCTTTTGTGAAAGAAATCACAAAATATGATTATGTGCTAAAACTTCAAGCAAAGGTATATACTTCATCAGCACCCTATATACTTCATCAACGGGTGCTGGATCGTCGTCTTGGGTGCGATTTCATTAGAGGAGTTCTACTTTGGGCTCTCGAGATCCTAGCAATATCAGATCTGAGATCTAAAAGGTATTTCTTGAACCCTTTTGAATTTACAGTTACAAAACGTGCATGATCAGATCTGAGATCTAAAAGGTATTTCTTGAACCCTCTTGAATTTATGCTATCATATTCCAATAGTGGTATCAGAGCCACTTTATCATGATTTTGTACTGTTTAGATTCAATTAGATATGTTAAAGTTGTTTTTTCTTTAAATTATCGTTTGACTTCCGCGCTGTAATCTTTTAACGGACGCACCGCGATCTTCATAAAATTACGAGCATTAGGGTTTTGCCGCGTCGCGATTCCTAGCATTCTGCGCCGCATTGTGCCCGTCATGATCGTGTTTTTTGGTTGCTTCGCGATGCGGCCATTTGCTTACCGCGTCACGACGGTCGTGAAGGTTTTTTGAAATCGTGATTCTTGATATTCAAAATGATGAATTTAAGTATTATATCATTGTTTAGATTAATGATTGACATTGATTGCTCGCATGCTCTATAGGATTAATAGCTAAACACAAAGTTTAAAGTGCTTCAAAATTTAATGGATATTGTTTAAATTAATTATTAAAACTGCATCATTGCGTGCTTCATAAAATTAATAGTTAAACAGAAATTTTAAAATGCTTAAAAATTTTATATATATATATATATATATATATATATATATATATATATATATATATATATATATATATATATATATATATATATATATATATATATATATATATATATATATATATATATATATATATATATATATATATATATATATTGTATCTATATGTATAACTTAAATTAAAATAAAAACATTGGTTAAACCATGACTAGGCTCATCCACTCTAAATATATTTAGAAGGTTTAAGGATATCTCTTTGATTCCTAATGAGATCGGTTTTTAAATAGCATTCATTGCTTATCACCCTCACCGCCTGCCGCATTTATCTTGAGTGGCGTTACCGAAAGGGTTTGATGAGACAATGTTTCAAGATAAAAGTATTACTGAAAATACAGAAGTATAAATTGTTAAAAGTTAATAGAATTTTTTTCAAAAGTAAAATTGGCGTTTCAAACGAGTTTAAAAGTTTAAATTGACTCTTATGCCAATTAAAAGGTTAAAATGTTTTAACTAAACGAAACAAAATCCTGTTTTATGAAAATGTAAATACCATGCTACCCACAATGAACCACGCATTCAACCCGGGTGTTGTCGCTGGAATCTAAGTAAGTTGCGGAATATGAAAGGATTGCGGAAAGATAGAGTTCTGAAATGTGAGTTTCGGAATGTGGACAAATCCGAAGACTTGAGGATTGCGAAATGAACTTTGAGATAAATTCTTAGCATGGATCAATAGCTCAACAATAATAAAATGCACAAACAGTTAATTGACTTGAAAAGTAAAGACAGAAATATTAAATTGCAAGAAATGTAAGAGCAAGGTAAGAACAAATATGAACAGCAAATATATATATATATATATATATATATATATATATATATATATATATATATATATATATATATATATATATATATATATATATATATATATATATATATATATATATATATATATATATCAATGAAAGTGTTACAAATCGTCTCTCAAACTCATGTATATATATATATATATATATATATATATATATATATATATATATATATATATATATATATATATATATATATATATATATATATATATATATATATATATATATATATATATATATATATCAATGAAAGTGTTACAAATCGTCTCTCAAACTCATGAGGACTGATGAAGACTTGGTCTCCCCTTTATAGACTAAGGGAAGACCTTCGGACAATATCTTATGGACTGAAGAGTAGACAACACGTCTCTCTTCAGTTAGACAAGATGGTTCTAAACATTAAAATAATACAATGTCATACTACGGTGGCTGATCTAGAATAAACTAATCTAAAAAGTACACGAACATGCTTCTAAAAGGCCATGCCTGATCTAGTCTAATCATTCCTTATAAGTTGCAATGCTTATCCATTTTGTCTTATCTTTAGCTTCAGTCTTCAATCTTCAGTCTTTTTTGTAGAATGTTTAAGTACAATAGCCTTCAAGAGTTACTTTAAGTTGCTGATCCGAAATCCTAAGTGGATTTCGAAGTCTGGTCATTTCTGATTCAAGTAACTTAGGAACATGGTCTTCTTAGTCTTGAGCGATCTTCTGAGTGAGTTCGGAACGTGGTCTTCCGAACTAGTCTTACGAACTTGAGCTGCTTCCGACATGATGTCTTTTGAACAGGGTTCCGAAATCCAAGACTGGATTTCGGACATACATAAAGTTAACATAACATATGAGTATCAGAACCAAAAGCATATTCATTCAGGATAATCGGAACATACAACTCAGAAACATACTTCAGAAAGAGAACTATTGTTTTCCACACTTAACAAAATACTTAAACATTCAAACATACATGAAACAATCCAAATCATTCTATCATAAATTATCCAAACAAACATAATCATTGAAACATCACTATCCAAATACCCGTAAACTCCGAGTTAGTCAATGACTCGTTTCAAACACTAACAATTCCCCCTTCGGTGACCAACCGAGGGATTTGAGCTTTTACTTCTTCCAGCCTTCTTCCAGAATGCCTTGCCTCCATGCATATGACCAAAAGTGTCTTACACCAATCATCCACTCCATTTGCTTGATCATCTCATCTCTCGCTTCGGGGTCCAACTTCCTTGACATTTTAATTGCTTCAATGAAGTTCCGGAGAACAACATTGGAAGCCCTTCGAATTTCGGAAGCCCTGAAAAATAACTTGTGTGACTTTTCTTGAGATCTATAGACAATGCCAAGGATTGGGTCTTTTGTTGCACCAAGTGTCTATTCAGCTCTTTCATCAGGCATGGACACGTTAAGGTTTTCGGGAAACTTCTCGTAAATTTCGGTGCGAACAAGTTTGTTCAATTCACCATCGAAAAACATGAACTCAAGAAGAAGTTGTTTCAAGAAGCTCTTGGCAGTCACATAGGCTTGCCTTGTGTCTATACTCTTCTCCATTTTCGGACCTAGCCTCATCACAATTGCATATAAGTCTGTTGGGTTTAGTCTTCTGAAGTCAGCTTCAGTGATAGTGGTTTCTGCCTTATCTCTGACTATTTGATATTCATAGAAGTCAGATTTTTCAAATTTTCTTCTTTTCAAACCGGAGATCAAGGTGATTGGTTCTGAAGACCAGACTTTTGAGAGAGGGTGAGTGTGTCTATCAAGGAATCTTTGAACTTTCTTTCGGAGACCAACATCAAGGTGCACCGATGGAAGACCTGAAAAGGTGTAACAAAAATTTTCGCCATTTGGGGATAATGATGTTGGATTAGGTGTCTAAGCCATGACTAATAATTTGTATTTACCTAATTAATAGTAGCAAAGTCCATTTGAGTGCCCTCATAGCTGGAGGTTTGGTAGAAAGTTTGGTGGAGAGAAAGGTTCATTTATTATGCGATTAATAAATCAACAGGAATTAAATATATGGTTTGTTAATATATTAAAGTGACAATATATTAATTAGAAACTGTATTAATTGATTAATAATTAATCAGGAATTAATTAGATTAATTTCTATGGCATTAATTACATTAATCAGGAGGACAGGGGCTAAAGTTGTTCCAATTCAATAGTTGAATTAACACGCGCGGCGCGCCAATGTATAGGCCGCGGCGCGCGTATGAATAATCCGGAAAATGGCTTAGAGATTGTGTTTATCTATGTTTGAAAGTCAAACGAGGTTTATCTCTAAGGGTCATTTGGTAACCTATAAATAGGGACCCCTGGACCTCATAATCAAGTGCTATTCTCTTCTGTTTTCTCTAGAATTTTCGTGACCTGTCCCTCTGGCTCCCTGGGTGTGATCTCATTTGAGGCAGGACACTTGTGCTGCTTAGCTTCAAGATTAAACTAAAGGTTAGTTTTTCTGATTTATTTCTTTAGTAATTTTTATTTGGCCTTTAGGAAATTAGTTACATGTTCAAAGTAAGAAAACTTAGATCCTTTCTAGGTTGCATGTGAACTTAGGGTTTTAGTTCATAGATTTGCAGAAAAAGTTTCAATGGTATCAGAGCTTTTGTTTGTTTTCTTGTTGAATGGCTGTAATAGTTTTCCTAAAATTAGGGTTTAAAGCTTATAAACCCTAATTGGCCTAATTTCGATTTTAGGGTTTAGGGTTTTTTGAAACCCTAGCCCCTCCCCCCTCTTTTTTCGTTTTTTCTTGGTTAGGGTTTTAGGAGGTTTTCTATTTTTGGTAACTTTGATTGTTTAATTAAATGGATAACCTTAAACCCATTTGTTTGAATTCGAAAATTAGAGGTTTAAGATAGGTTTAAATTAATTTGATTAATTTGTGAAACCTATCTACATTTGAATTAGTTTAATTAATTGTTTAATTAAAAGATAATTCAAGGGATTTAATTTAATGGTTAAATTTCGAAAATTAAAGGATAAATCCTAAATATTTTAAAATGTTTAAAATATCTTGATTTAATTAATTTAATTAATAGTTTAATTAAAAGATAAAATAAATCAAATTTAAAGGTTTAATTTAATTTGAAATTTAATAGTTAAATTTCAGGAAATTAAAAGATAAACCAAGAATATTTTAAAAGGTTTAAAATACATCTTATATATATTATTAAAAGTTAATACTACATATATAAGATAAATTGGTTAGTCAAATCATTAGTAGGCCTCATTCACGAAACTGATCTATAAAGTGGTTATAAGGAGACTGCCTATAAAATGGCGGTCCAATGGGTGTCCACTCTCACCCACCGCTCGCTGGATCAGTGGAGGGTCGTTAGCCGAACGGGTTTGATAGGACCGCTTAATCATTAAAAGTATAATGATCAAAGTACTAGAACACTTTACAAAATTCCCAATCTAGTTACTTTAGGAAAAATGTGAATTTGATGCTAATCCATGAAATTACACATTGCACTTTATGAAACGTTGGTGGAGCGTGTGTGGTTTACCGACACACCAATAGGGGTTCATAAAGAGTGGCAATGGGTTTCTCGGGTGTTATCATTGTTGATGGAGCGTGTGTGGTTAACTGGCACATCAATTGAGATGGCAATTGACCCCGAGAGTACCGAGCTAATTTGCATGGTTATTCACACCCGGTTTGTGATCCTCGGCATCCCAGTCACAAACGGTGGGGCATATCCGAGATTAAACATGCATTGAAAAATTCAATGAATCTCACAGATCTAGGAATTTCATAAGATTGAAATTGATAAAAGTTATCTACCTTAATGACTACTGTGTTGTGATTACGACATCCCTCTTCACGGCATAGTTGGGGTATTTTGGATCCTAGCATTGTTAAATAATAAATTGGGTAATTATTTAAAAGGATTAATTAAACTAATAAATTCAAATTTTATATATGTCTGAAGAAAGTGTCATTCTCCTCCTTCCCCTCCTTCACCCATTTCTGAGAGCTTCAGAAAGCACCTGTTAAATATGGTAAAGCTGACTGGCCTTGACTGTGTGATATGGTTTTGCAATTAGAGAATAGTTCTTAGTTTTGCTGGCGAACCATATCCAACTGAGTGTCCTCTCCCAAACATGGCATCACACAGCAGCTTGTGATGAGCATGACTCCTTGACTATTGAGTCCAAGGAAGTTCGTTGCCTTATGCTATTGATCATTGACCCCGAGTTCCGCAGGAATTTAGAATTCCTGGGGTCAGATAAGTTAGCACAGCTGGTTGAGGAAAGGTTCCGAGAACTGGTTGGAAAAGGGGAACGAACTAGGATCTTCAAAGAGCTTGAAATTGCAAGCTAGAAGGAAGTAGCACCAGTTTGCATGTTCCCAAGATTGAGGGATACATAGGCGAACAGTATAAAACAGGTTTCCCTTTGTGATCGGGAGTTAAGCATTAGCTCGACTCGTTGATCCGTTCATCCAGATAAACAGAAAGGGTAACCGGATAAGACAGTCGTGGAAATGCATTCAATGTCAATTCTGTATGAGTCGTTCATGGAGAAGCATAGTTCCATTGATTCAGCTACTTCAGGATTGAGTCCAGTATTAAGGTGCATCAAGAAATTATCCAGATCATCTGGACCGATTGTTCGATGTTTCAAACTAGGAATCCATAAGATGGGACACAGTCACAGAAAGATTGGAAATAAATGCTCCAAAGCCAAACTGTTTGGGAAACTCAGTAATATCTTAAAACTCAGAATACCTGATCCTTATTTCCTTGATACAGGATGTGTTTCTCACATTTTCTCTGTATGCACGGACTTTGTAGGATGCGGGATGTTGTCGCACAGGAGCATATTCGGATTAGATCTGGAGCTCGTGCATTTTTGGAGTTAGGCTAGATATTTATTCTTGTTATTAGTTTATAGATACATATGACATGGATTCGCATAGTACATTGTTCTGAGGATAATTTTGGTTTAATAGAATGTTTTTCTTTTAAAACATGATTGTTTTAATTATCCTCGAAATGTTGTGTGAATGTGTTAATGGCATAAATGGTAATAACTTGAATGATGATACATCCAATGGGATTGGATTTATAAATTGTGTTCCTTATGATTGTTAAAGTGAATTTTATGAGAATCACTTCAACCAAAGGTCCAGTTGGACAGGACTTTGGAATCATTTGACTTAGAGTCACATGATGAATTGAGTTCTTAATAAAATCAGTTGTTGCAAGAAATGCATCACCCAAAGATCCAATGGATAGGATTTTGGAATCAATTGACTTGGAGTCAGGTGATGATTGCATGTCTTGAACAATATTAAAAAAGTCATAAATTTACATAGAGATGTAAAAGACCTTAAGATTTTAAGCAACAGACACATAAGTTACTATGTATTGCTCGAATCTTCGAACAGAACACGATTAGTTATACTTCATGATAATTGCCAAATAGTTTGACAAATATGGCTTCGCTTATCGGAATAAGTGATTGATTGGAACCTTGAAGTGTTCAAGGATTTCAAAGGAAGTATAAGATCAACAGAACCTGAGTGACAACATAGACTGAGAAAATGTATCACAGTTTATCCTCTTCCAAGAACATTAACGGTTATAATGTGTCTTAGGGAAGACGATGGAGCATTGATCGAAATAGTCTTGATCGTCGATGTATAAGATACATTTCCGATTAGTATTTCAATGAATTAAATATTCATCCAATCAGACCACAGAAGCCATATTCCGACCATATCTTAGACTAAGTAGGTTATGCCGACAGTGTCTGAAACGTAAAGCTGGGATCGTCCTACTAGTACATAGAAAGTCCAGGGTCATGTAGCATTCGTCTGAATCTCATGACAAGCCTGAAACTGATCAGCGATGTCGTTTCATTGGCCATCCCGGTTATCCTTTGAAAGAAGAGTCGTTTTAGAAAGAACTCATGTTCTAAGGTGGGAGTAGGAATAATCCTGAAGGAGTTCAAGGATTAGATAAGTGAAAGAACCTTTAGTTACCACTGGGCCTTGACCAGGAATCAGATTCCTGTTAAACCTGACATACCCTCTCTTCGATTGACCTATAGTTTTGGTCACCGTCATAAGGAGTTATGATCTGGGAGATATACCGATTAGTGGTAAAACACTAAAGATGGTACGGATAAGTAATCCGAATACTAGGAAGCATTGGTGAGCCCGGTTGCTGACAGATAAGAGAACCTTAGCGCGAGACACAGTCTATGTGACAGTTTGATTGATTTTACAACTGGTCTAGGAACCGGTGGGAGTAATTAAATCATCAAAAGAAGGGAACATAGAAATATACTTACAGAACATCTGGTTGAATGAGTCATCACTTGGGGTCAAGCAATTGATTTCGAGAGAGGCACTCTCAATAGAAGATGAAATCCGAGAGGATTCTGCGTGGCATAGTGTGAGTCGTTAGTGGAGCGTGTGTGGTTTACCGTCACACTAATAGGGACTCACATAGAGCATGCCATTACAAAAGGTAAATGGTCATGTGATTCGTCCCATGGGCATCTCGCAAGAAAGGATATTCGGATTTTCAAAATAGGCCAAAAGGCTTGGATTTTGTGAATAGCCTGGAAGATTTCCTTTAATATGTCGGAAAGGTTTGGATTTCGGTTTGGCAAAATGTGCCAAAGGTTTTGGATTTTATGAATAGTCCGAAAGAGTCATACAACCGTGTCAAAGCCAGTGGGAGTATCGTTGTTATCTGCTATCACTATATGTGGGTTACATACTGGTTCTAGGAAACGTCTCTTACAAAGTGTAATGACTTGGTGTTAAGAAACGGTTCGCTATGAAAGACTTTAAGAGATACAACATACTCAGGTGATTGTGAACATCTATTAGATAGATCGAAATTCTGCCAATATGATCTTGATGAGATTCAAGATGCACAACCCCAGGAAAGGAGTTTCCTATCATTGCAAAGTGTGATGACTTGGCATGAAAGAAATAAAGAAGGTGCAACATACTCACATAGTTCACGGACATCTATCGGATAGATGAAACTGACAGTATAGACCTAGCCATTGAAAATATGATCTTGATGAGATTCAAAATGTATAAGAAATAGTCTCCGAAAGGAAATGTTTTCCGGAAGTCATGACACAAGGATCATTAGTAATCTTCGGATTCCGAAAGGGTTTTTGGAATAAGATTACATCAGGTTCCACGAGCCTCTTGGACCAATCAGAAGCGTTATGAACATATCCTGATGACTTGATGCTTAGAGCATAATGAGTTGGATTCAGGATATGACCTGGCTGAGAATACTAACTGGATTTTGAACACATGTGAGAAATCATTGTGTAATAATTAGGGTGAGTGATTTGAAAGGGTTTTCAAATCAGTAATTGTTTACACCAAGATGTGGTGCTGTAGGACTTCATGGTTAAAGAGTTTCGTTGGTTTTTGATGGAGCGCGTGTGGTTCACCGGCACATCATGATGCCTCAAAATATTCTTAGGGTGTAGTCATGTAGACTAAAGACTCGAGAACCGTGGGCAGTCACGGTACACATCATCAGAATGGAGTTGTGAGAGAGAAAGACATAATGACAAATTGAGATATTATTGGAAGAGTATCCGATTGGATTATCTGCAATAAAGTGTATAAGTGTTAGACACTTGGATACATAGAAAGAGTGAAAAGGTCATTGAGTTAAAATAGACATAGATATAAAAGGCTTAAATTGAAAGTTTAAAAAGAGAATAAGAAACCGATAATAGTTATGATAAATCCGACTTGGTGATTACCTCGTGGAGACTTGGTAATAAGCAGGAGTAGCTGCCAGTCAGATTTTATGTTTCGCTTTCGCATGTTTTACTTCCTGAATAATTGGATTATTCAAATATCCACAGTCGCTCATACTTTTAGGGAGTAAGTATGAAGGAAGACTATCATGAATTGGTTTGTAGATTGTCTAAGGAGTTAGACATTGCAATAAGATTGCTGCAACGTTCATGAGTACTTGAAAATGGAGATTTGAGTATTGGATAAACCCACGCTCAATAGATTGCTTCATGGATTACATCACGAGCAATGTTGAGACGATAATATCTTATGGTCTTGAAGTGGATAGATATGAGTTATAATTTACGAGGCGGTTGTTCATTGATAGTACGAAAACGCATCGGTAACTCGGTGTTATAAAACGTGCTGTTGTGAATGATTTGTCTGGTAAAAGATATAAGCATATGAGTCGAAGCTTATTCGTCCATTGACCCTGAAAGGAAACAGATATCTGTTGGCCACTCGATGATTTTGAAGTTGACTAAAGTGCTGGCCAGCCAGGACTGAATTGATGTGTTCAATTAGAATTCTAAAAGTCATATGCAAAATTGGAAATCGGGAAACAATGTGTCAGACAGAGATTGATCTCAATCCATATCTCATGTCTGAAAATATCTTGTTGGACGGAGGATCATCTGATCACTTATCTATAGACAGAACTGACTAGGTCAGATTTCGGCAGCAGTTTCTAGGAAGCTACAGGTTGCTGATTAATTAGAGGTTAAATTGGTAATTATAGTCATAGACTTATCCAAGTGGGAGACTGTTGGATTAGGTGTCTAAGTCATGACTAATAATTTGTATTTACCTAATTAATAGTAGCAAAGTCCATTTGGGTTGCCCTCATAGCTGGAGGTTTGTTAGAAAGTTCGGTAGCGAGAAAGGTTGACATAGAGATGCACTAATTCTCATGTGTACTTAATAGGGATTACGTATTGGAGTAACATGTACTTAGAGATTACTTCATGGAAACTGTCACGAGTAATTATAAGATGGTAATATCTTATATATTCTTGAAGCAGAGATGCATTGATTCTTAGTCCTGCAGTCTGTTATGCGTTGGTTTTCTCCAACGTTGTCCGTAACTGGCAGCCATACAGGGAAAGTCCAGATATGACATGATGAGTAGGCGAGATCCATGTAGTCAAAGTTTATTTGTTCATCACAAATCTCTATCGGGAAACATAATCTTGAATGTTTGAGACTGACAGAATTCCATGTATGACATTCATATGGATATCTTGTAGAACAAAGAAATACTTGATCACTTGCCTAAGGGCTGTTTCATTAGAAGAACATGAAACTTGTCTAGGATGGCACACACCTTAGTAGGTTAGGGAATATTAGATCACATAGTTGTTATGACAAGTGCAAGTGGGAGATTGTTGGTTATATGCCCATCGTTATCACAAGTTGGTAATATTACTATAAATAGTAGGGTCTTTTTGGGTTACACGCAAGAGACGATTTAGACAGAAGAGATCGAAAAATAAACTTGAGGGGTTAAGTTTATTAATATACCAAAGTAATTGTATATTAATTAGAAACTAAAAAGGATAAAAGACTAAAGTGAAATTATCAATAATTTGAATTTCAAATAGTCATTATCTACAAGGGAGGAGATGAGGATGAGTAGCACTATAAATACAACCCTAGATCTGGTTTATAGATTATCTAAGAACCCTAATTTCTGTCATTTTCCTTCCCACCCTCGGTATACGGCCGATTTCTTCATAAACCCCAAGTATTACGTGCTAAAACTTCAAGCAAATGTAAATACTTCATCAACGGGTGCTAGATCGTAATCTTGGGTGCGATTTTATTAGAGGAGTTCTGCTTTGGACTGTCGACATCCTAGCAATATCAGATCTAAGATCTAAAAGGTATTTCTTGAACCCTCTTGAATTTACAGTTACAAAATGTGCATGATTCTGTGATCCTGGTTGAGAACGATTATAGATTTAAGTTTCCGCTGCGGTTTGTTTTATGCTATCGTATTCCAAAAATTACATGCAACGTTACTATAATAGGTAAACCAACGTAACTCACCTCTAGGTATATCTACGTATCAACACTAGAATGCACAAGGAAGAACTCTCACGGAACAACCTACAAACATTAGTAACAGTTACCGTTTAGCGTTTGCCTTAAATCGTTACATGTTATTATTTACTTACATTATTTTCTAGTTTTATTATTTATGTCGTATATTAAGCCCTTAACGACAATAATTAAGTTATAAGTTTTAGATGTCACATGGTCCAGTTAAGACCCTTTTACAATGTTCTTTAAAGGCTTGCTACATAAAAACTCCAAATTCTATTTTTATAAAACTTGTATATTAAGACCTTTTTAGTCCTCTGTGCACTGTTTAGATCGTAACTTCTAAACCGTAAATCCAAACGGAATGGTCTATACCTTTCTCGAAACTAGACTTGATTTCTCACAACTCTCGTCTCACCGGGTTTTCTTTGATTCTGTACTGATTTCCTGTAAAACGATCTACAAGTTCTGCACAGATTGTTGTTACGAATTTTTGGTGAAATTTCAATCCTTTAAGGGTGTTTCCCTAAGGGTTTACGTCAAATTTGGTCGGTTAACTCTTTGATGAAATTTCAATCCTTTACGGGTTTTGTTTTAGTCCAATACCGACTCAACTAGCCTTCGTGTCAAAAACCTTAGAGCTGAGTGATTCACCCAACCACAGCCACCACACGGTGGTGGTGACGGTGACAGGGTGGTGATGGTGGCGGTGCAAAACCCACACATGACATTTGTGTTAAACGGCGCAAAAATGGACACGAGAAAACGATCATTATCTAAAACAAACATAAACTTGGAATCTGAAATTAACACCAAACCACTACCACCATGCATGGTGGTGCAGGGACGGTGAAACGGTGGTTGGCCGGCGATGGTTCGATTTAATCGGGAGGAAAAAAACGGTAACCATGACTATTCGATGCATTGGGCACGAAAAATAAGGACACACACGGCTGGAACAAAACACAACCCGCACCACCGCTTTCACGGTGATTCTAGGGCAGCAAGGCGGTGGTCAATCAGGCCGCCAAGGGCTGCCGGCAATAGCAGCGGTGGTGGGACAGCAAGCAACGAACAAACAGGGAAAAAAGGAAGACGGTAAAAGCTTTACTAGATATAAAGAAAACGGAAAAAGCATTACCGACAACGATCTTGTAGCAACCACTAGGTGCTTGCGGCACATCCTTCTGCGGCTGGTCAAACTCGTTCACAACCCACTGCCTCCTCTCGTTGATCTCTCTCCCTGTCCACCAATCTCTCTCGTTGCTTACAGTCGTCTGGTTCCGAGAAGGATTTAGGAAAAGGCTGAAGGGTTTGGAGCGTAGGTTTAGTCGTTCGTAATTGATTGAATTCATTGGGTTTAATCATTTTTAATTGTGATATAAAGACTAATTCGTTTCACTCCAAAAATCTCGTCGACTTCAAGCAACAAATTCTAAGAATTTCAAATTAAACCGCCTAATTCCACAATGTTACACATTCAGCCCCTATAACAATTAGTTAAATAAATTATGTTTCTTTACATGACGTTTTAGGTCCCTCAATGCCATTATATTTCTTTTCTAGTCACTAGAGAATTTCTCGTAATTATTATTATTATTATTATTATTATTATTATTATTATTATTATTATTATTATTATTATTATTATCTAATTTACTGTATTTATTTTTAAATTTAACAAACGCGTCGAAAATTTGAAAATCGAAAACGAGCGTTGCAACGTTAAAAAACATATGCTACATATTTATACATGTATTTATTTAAAATACGTAAAAATGCTTAAAAATGCGTAAAAATAAGCAAAATAATAACTTCATAAGTAACTAACAATATGAAATCTAAACGAAATTTATAGCAACTAATATTGGATATCGTTTTTGAAACTACGAAATCGTTGCAATCAAAACCTAAATTAGACAAGAAATATTGATAATCATCTAGTTTCGTGCAATTCAATTTTGTTTGGTTACTGTCTAATCCGTCTAATCCTTGTAAGCAAACTTACCGAAATCCATATCCGTTATTTGGAGAAATGAATAAAACTTATATTTACGTATTTATATGTTTATAAATGGTATTTATACATGCTCTTTTTTGTATTTTTTAATTATTTAAACGTTATTAAAGACGTAAAAAAACTTAAAAAGTATGTATTTAATAACGTATTTATACGTCTTTAATAATGTATTTAAAAACCTAGAAATAATTAAAAAATACATAAAAATTCCTGTATAAATACCTTTTATAAACATAAAAATACGTAAAAAATACGTTTTATTCATGTATTTATTCCAAATGATGGATATGAATTTCCATTAGCTTGCTTACAAGGACTAGACCGACTGGAAAGTGACTGAACAAATTGAATTGCACGGAACTTGATGATTATCAATATTTATTGTTTAATTTAGGTTCTGATAGCAATGATTTCGTGGTTTCAAAAACGATATCCAATATTAGTTGATATAAATTTCGTTTAGATTTCATATTGTTAGTTAATTATGAAGTTATAATGTCACTTATTTTTATGCATTTTAAGTATTTTCACGTATTTTAAATAAATACATGTATAAATATGTAAACATACGTTTTCTAACGTATAAATACGTTATTAAAGACGTAAATACAAGTAAACTAAGTCAAAATGTTCAAATTTTTCCGTAAAATAAGACAAAATATTAGGATTTTATTGAAGATAAAACATGTATTTACCTGCTAAAAAGGTTAAAAATGGCTAATTTGAAAACATCAGCCGGTTTTCTGTCCTTTTTTGTAAATAAAAATTAATTTCAGGTTTTTTCATAAACTAGGCCAAAATATTGAGACTTTATTGGAGATTTCATTTATTTATTCATAAAATGTAATAGATAAATATTTTCTTTTCATTTGGATGTAATAAATTAGTTAGACTGGTTTATTCATTTTACCAAATGTAACAAGTTGAAGAAATGACCATCTTTGGAAGATTTTCTATGTCTTAACCACTTAAGACTATAATCTCAACATTGAACTTCTACTCTTGGTTTTGGGTTTAATTGTAGTCTTAATGGCTTAACTATCATTACAACACATGGTGTCTTGAAGTTCTTTTTGCATGCAAGAGTTGTCTTGACAAGTAGGAACTTGAAGACCTTTTGAAGTGTCCATTAAGTCCTCTAGGAGTGACTTAATAATTATTATGTTGGCTCACAAAAATTATTATTAGACAATGGTTTGGTTTATACATGTTTGATGCATGCTTGTGATGTTTAATTTTTATGTTGTTATATGTTATGTTTTGTGTATGAAATGGTTTCTACATGTGAAATAACATTTTATCATAAATTAACATCACTTGGAGTTTGAAAAATAAATATTTAAATTATAACATAAGACGTTTATAAATGAGTTTTTTATTAAAGAGTTTTATAACGTCTAAAATTGAGTTTTTCTTGAAAATGGTTTTCATTGTAAAAGTTTTAATAGTCAACTTTAAAATATTTAAAATAGTGTAAAATGTGTTTAAACTAAATCTAAACTCCATGTCTTTTATAATAAATAAAAGTTTTATTAAAAAGACTAAAACTCTATTAATAGCGTTATAACGTCAAACTATAACACTGGGTACTATCTTTTACGTCAAAACTTTATATATGATATTAGTTTTTAAATTTTAATGCATTGTGTTGATATTATGTTTTATGCATGCTAAATATGATTTAGAACATACTTATCATCATTTGGTTTTGGTTTATCAAAATATTATATTTTTAACATAAGATGTATAAAATGAGTTTATAAAATAAAATGAGGTTTATTCTACAAATTCATAAGGTCATAAGATTTGGTTTATTAAAAGGAGATTTAAAATAATGATTTTAGAACTCACCCAAAACTCTAAGTCTTAACTATAAAATGAGTTTTATTAAAAGACTATAATCGGTTCTTAAAGCGATCTACCGCAAAACTTAAATATTATATATTAGTTTGATTGCGGCTAACAGTTAGTAAACTAAAGTTTTATTTGGAACCTAAAGAACCTTATACAAGAGCTATAATTTTTACAAAATGGTACATGAATTGTTGGATGCATGAAATATTAATGAGATCATGTTTTTATAATTATATTTGTAAAGCATATTTAAAACCTTTTCTTAAAATGTAAGTCTATGTCATATTTGTGCAGAAGACTCGCGCGTCGTTTGTACGGTCTTTTTAGTACAGGGTCACCTTTGACCCTGATCGCCTTGATTTTGGCTTATGACGTTCGAGGTAGTTTTTTTGTACCTTTTAGTGCCAGATGGTCACCTAGTCACTAGTTAGTTACAATGCTACAAGTTTTTAAGTAGGAAGACTTGATCGAGAATCTTGTTTGATAAAGGTCACCTAAACATGAGAGGCTCGAGGCATAGATGAGATCAAACATGCCAAGTTAAACAATAGTTGTTTAGGATCCCATATTCTAGGAATTACATTTGTTGTAATTGGTAATCGCTACCTACCGAATTGGATTAAGTGAATGAGATAAAGTTCACCTAATACTCTTACGCTCATATACAACCTCTTTCTTGTTGAGTTACAAGAGATAGAACATTTGATGTTATAATTTCTACAAATGGTATAAATCCATGAGTTTTTTTCACAAGTATAAATAAATATTATATTTAATGAAAGGTCCCATTCCTGAACAACCTTTACTAACCAGTCTGTCTGATCATGATGGTTTGTAGAAGCATTATTGTGATGCTATTGATGTGTCTCACATCATAATGGGAATAATGACTTTTAACCTCTGGAAGGTATTGGAGAATTATAAAGCATATCATATGTTTCATCAAGTAAAACAGATATACATTGAGAACAGTAATACAAACCTGTTAAATCATTGGATAAAAAGAAAGTCAAAGAGAATGTGTACTCTAAGAGACTAATAGTTTAGTTAAGGGATATACATCATAAACCCAAGAAATAAAGAAATAGCCAAAATGATCAGTGCTGTTTCTATTGTGATGAATTTGGACCCTAAAAAGAGGAACTGCTCTTCCCGTCTCATCGAGCTGAGGAAGCTTGGTATGACCAACATTTGATATATCTATATGATAGCGCTATTTATTTTGCCATCATACACTTGAGTATTTGATACTGCATGTGACATTAATATTTGATATTATGTGCAAATGTTTAGAAGAAATAACCAACTAATTACAACTGAATGGTTTTCCATGCTAGAGATATAACAATTGTTGTTATTAATACTTCTGGAGCTTTCGATTACCAGATAGTCAAGAAAAATGATGTAAAATGCTTCAACTGTGGAAGCACTGAGCAGTTTGCAAAGGACTATAAGCAGAAGAAAAATGGTTCTAAAGAAGAATCATATGAGGTCAAGTACAAGCGTCTGGTATCCTCGTTGAAGAGACAGAATTTGGGGTCAAAGGTCTTAGTTGCTGAAGAAGAAAAGGAAAAGTGGGAAGAGGACGCTGATTCCTCAAATGATGAAAATCAGAATGTATGTCTCATGGCTATCACTGAAGTAGTAACAGAAGAGTTCAGCACCAGCACCAGCACCTTTGATGTTGATATGTCTCGTGCTGCACAAGAGATTTTAGCAAATGACTGGAAGTCCTCTTCAGTGTATCAGGTCAAAAACTTTGTTAATTATTCAGTTAATGAAAAGATAAAAGTGTTTGATTATTTGTGTCTTGGCATTCAAAATTCAAATAGTAAAAAACGTCAACTGAAACAAGAAAACAAATGCTTACTTGATGAAATCAAACAAAAGGACCTAATAATTTCAAAACTGAAGCTTGAGTGTCGTGATCTCACCCTATTAGATAAATTAATGGCCAATGAAAAGCAACTTGCTGAAAATGAATCTAAACGAATTCAACTAGTCATTAAAAATTGGGCTCACTCTCACCACAAAGTTACAAAAGTCATAAATGATTATATCACTTTTCAAGCAAGCAAAATTCTCGATGGATATTTTGAATAAGTAGTTAACATATTCAAACATGTTGAAGTTGAACCAGTTTTTCCCTCTTAAGAAGAAATGATTCATGAGTTCAAAAATAATTTCATCTCTCCTGGCTTTCAAAAGAAAATTGAACTTATTGACAGACATTGTAGTGTCAATAAACAGGGTGATATCAGTCTAAACACAAAAATCAGTGCCATTGATCCCTCTGTGAAAGGGTCTGGACAAGAAAATGCCAGTGTCAGTGGTGAAAATCTCATAAAACTTCCTATTTCAAACGGTAACTTTCACACTGTCACTAATATCGTAAGGGAAGGCCCATCAGCACCATGTCTGATGCTGATCCTGATGTTGCGAACAAGGAATCCAAGTTTTCTAAAGTTTGCAATAAATTAAAATTTTCAAAAGATAAAAAATCAAAACCTAGCAGGACATGCTATAGATGTGGTGACGCCTCTCATCAGACTGGTCAATGCAGTTTTGAATCTAAAACTGATAGAAAAGAAAATGTTGCTTCTCGTTGTAGCAAGTGGATTAAAAAAGAAAACTCATTAAATTATCTTCCCACTGAATGTTATTATATTCTTTCCTGTCTCAAACCCAATTCCAAATGAGTTCACTAAAGTTCTGATCAAGGTGTTAGTAACTACAAGGTCATGAAAACATTTCGTATCTTGACAGTGGATTCTCTCGTCATATGACTGGATAAAAGTCTCTACTAGATGATTTAGTCAAGAAGGAAGGCCCTGTGGTTACATATGGTGACAACAGGAAAGGTTACATAAAAGGACAAGACACCCTTCGTTGTAAATCTGTACAGTTTTCTAATGTTCTTATGTTAAAGGTTTAAGGCATAATCTCATTTCAGTTAGCCAACTCTGTGATGCTGATTATGAAGTACTGTTCAACAAAAAGGAAGGAAATATTCTTGATGCTGCCAAAGAAGTCGTTCTCACTGCCAAAAGATGAGATGACATCTATATCCTGGATATGTTCTCAGCCAATCAGTCACTGAAGAGATGCTTCTTCTCTCGTGCCCAGTCTCATGTTAACTGGCTTTGGCACAAACGTCTATCTCACCTAAATTTCAAGAACATCTCGAAGATTTCAAATCATCAGCTAGTCCGTGGCCTTCCAAAAATAAACTTTGTTAAAGATAAAGTCTGCTCAACATGTAAAAAAGGCAAACAAGTTAAAGCTTCATTTAAGTCTAAACAGTGTTCATCTATTGTCTCTCATTTCACCTTGCTGCATATGGATCTTTTTGGACCATTTCATGTGGCTTCTCTCGCCAAAAAGAAGTACTCACTAGTTATTATTGATAAGTTCACTTGCTACACATGTGTCATGTTCCTGAGAAACAAGAGTGATGCTGCTCCTGAGATCATCTCTCTCATCAAGCAATCAGATGTGTTGTATGATCACAAAGTAAAGCAGTGGAGAATTGATCATGGAACTGAGTTCATAAATCAGACCCTAGAGTTGTTTTGTAAAGAAAGGGGTATTCTTCAAAAATTCTCAGTCGTTCGAACTCCTGAGCAAAATGGTGTAGCTGAAAGAAGAAATTGTACACTGATTGAAGCTGGAAGAACCATGGTCTTCCCCTCTCCTTCTAGGCTGAAGCTGTAAACACTACCTTCTACACTCAAAATCGATCGATTATTGTCAAAAGGCATGGAAAGACAGCATATGAGAAACTGAAAGGTCATAAACCTGATATTTCATATTTTCATGCTTTTGGTTGTGCTTGTTTTATTTTGAAACAGGGTCAGCAATAGTCAAAATTTGAAGCCAAATCAGACGATGGCATTTTTCTGGGATCCTAGTCAATTTCAAAGGCCTTTAGAATCTTCAACATGACCAAAAGAAAAGTGGTCGAGTCTGTTCATGTTTGTTTCGATGAATCAACCATTCCTCATCAGCATGAAGTTCACGAGCATTCCATTCTTGAAGAATTGCTTACTCCTATATAATCAACATCTCTTGATTCTCCAGTGGTTCCTCAATGTTCTCTCTCCAACTGATGATTCTCTCTACTTTGAGAATCACACTTCCACTAATGACTCTCCTCCATCTGAGCATCCTTTAATTCCTGATTTTGATTCAGAAGTCCGGGTATTGACAAATGATGCTGATACTGAATCGATCTTTCAACCTCTCAGGAATGTTAATAACCATCCCATCTCTCAAGTCATCGGGGATGTGTCATCAGGGGTTCATACACGAAGACAAGCTTCCAGAAATTTTTGCCTCTATGTTAACTTTGTTTCTCTAATGGGACCAAAGAAAGTGGATGATGCCCTAAAATATGTTGATTGGATTAAGGCAATGCAGGATGAGCTGCATGAGTTTCAGAGACATAAGGTGTGGACTTTAGTTCCTTGTACTCAGGGTAAGACTATCGTTGGTACACGCTGTGTCTTCCAAAATAAAATGGAGGGAGATGGAATTGTGATCCGGAACAAGGCTCGACTGGTTGCTCAAGGATTCACTCAGCTGGAAGGACTTGACTACGATGAGACTTTTGCCCCTGTTACACGTCTTGAATCCATCAGGCTATTTCTTGCTTATGCTTTCTGCATAAAGTTCAAGGTGTATCAGATGGACGTTAAGATAGCCTTTCTCCATGGGGATCTTCCGCAAGAAGTGTATCTTAAGCAACCTCCAGGATTTCTAAATGAAGATTTCCATGGGGATCTTCCGCAAGAAGTGTATCTCAAGCAACCTCCAGGATTTCTAAATGAAGATTTCCCTGATCATGTGTATCGACTCGACAAGGCAGTGTATGGTCTAAAACAGGCTCCTAGGGTCTGGTATGACACCCTAACTGCCTACCTTCTGGAGAAAGGATATCATCAAGGTGCTATTGACAACACGATTGACAACGCCTAGTGATATCAAGTATTTTAGGCGTTGTTGAGCCCTGTTCTTGGTAAAATTATATCAAATATGCATGGGTATTCTCACTTTTCGTGTCAGGACTTGTCTGGAGAAAAAGAACAAAAACAGGGACTAAAAGTGTACAAAAAGGAAAAAGTATGGAAAGAATGAAAAATCAAGAGAAGACGTACGCACGCCGCGGATTTATCTTCTGTGCGACGCGGGCGTAAGGCGGTGGAACACATTTGAATGACGAAAAAACGGGGAACGGATAAGTACGCGCGCCGCGGATTTCACTTATGCGCGGCGCGGTCACGGGAAATTTGCAACTATAAATAGAGGCATTTCCAGCCGAAAACCCTAGCAAAGACCGGGTGTAAACATCGACCTAGAAGCTCTTTGACTCGAGGATTCCATTTCAGAAGCTATCATTTGGTATTTTCATGTTTTAGATTTTATTTCATTTTAGTTAAACATTTGTAAGCTTTGAGTTGAATCTTTGGGTGTGACAACCATTGATCTTCAGCTTAGGGTTCTGTTTTTAGTAGTGTTCGGTTACTGATTTGATGTTGGATATTGGTTTGAGTGAATGAAATCATTCGGTTACATTAAATATTGATTTTTCGGTATTTTGGATGTTAGTTTATGCTTTGGTTGTTTATTTGTGTGTGGATTTTGTTTGTGACTTGGTTGGGACTGTTTCCCTTTGCTGAAAACAGTAGCTAACTCGGTTAAGTTAGGCATTAAACCTTGGCTATTAACTGTCTCATAGAACTGTTGGTTATTAGCTAGTTTATGCTTGCTTGGTTTTTGCTAGTTTGAATGCCTTCAATTGCTTCTGATTCAGAGATGTACTTCTGAGTTCAGAAAGTAACTAGGTCATTTGAGCTTGGCTAAATTTGGCTTGAGTGTTGGAATATTGTTTCGAGGTAGAAAGATAGAAATTAGTTCCTCCGACTATAGCTGTGACACTATTAGTTGGTAATCTCTCATCTAGGCTAACCACGTAGCTCATGTGGATCGACCCTGACTCCACTATACTAGTGAATGTTAGGTTATTTCTTATTTTTGACCGCATGACGACCTCTGCGTGCACGTCAAATTTTGGCGCCGTTGCCGGGGAGCTGTGCGCTTAGGTTAGGTGAGTTGTAGGACTTAGTTTCTGATTTTTGATGTTTGATTTTAGTTCGCTGAATTTTGGTATGTGTACATCCTTATAATGGGTGATTACATGTACTCGGATCAATATTATGAAGATTATGAAAATCCGGCCGACACCTATTACGAGGATGGTTGCTACAATGGATCATTCGATGACAATGGATGGCGGACCGATGAGTCATCTCAGCTTGAGAATTCGGTAACTTGGGCCCAACTTTGGGTATTCAGGTATAACAACTACCATGAGCAGAAGGACCAGGCTGAAGCTCTTGAAAAAGTGCAAGCTTCTTTAGATAGGTTAGAGGAAAGTTGGAAATGTTCACCACCTTCGCCAGAACCGGAGGCGAGTGATTTTTCTACCAATAATAATGTGTGTGAACTTGCATCACCTGAAGATGTGATGGAAGGGCATACACCGTGGGAAAGCCAAGAGACTACTGAGATGGTCGAAAATGTTGTTGAGGAAGAGGTTGTAGGTGACAATGCTACCTCTGACTGAATAGCTTTTGATATGTTTGATGCTTTTGAAAATGTTAATAATGTTGATCTGGTGATGTGTGAACCCATACCATCACCAGACGATTTGATTGATGAGGATGTTGTGGAGGAGGCTGTAAGTGACAGTACAGACCCCAGCCCAACGATTCCCGAAATTGTTGAAGTTTTTGATATTATTGAGGAAGGGGGTGTAGATGACAATATTACCCCCGACCCTGTAATTTTTGAAAATTTGAGAAATTTGAAAGTAAGGATCCGATGATGGGTGACTTTGTACCACCATCAGATCAAATAAGCCACTCACTCTTGGTTCCGATCCACCTGTTGGACGAGGATCAAGAAGTTGATGCTGACAAATTGATATTGGAAAATAATAAAAACGATTTTATCACCACTCATGATCCATTCATTAATGGAAAATTAGATGTGATCAATACCATCGATGAGGATATTTGGAAGCATCCCGATTTGTTGCCTTCCGATCCCATTCGATTGGAAAATTTTTATTGGTACTGCAAGCCAAAATTGCAAACTGAAGATAGCACGTGGTACACTGGCAAAATGAAATCTACAAGACAACTACTGGGAGCAGCGCTAGCCGCGCTTCACGTCAAACCCTTGACTTTGAAGAGGTGCAGAAGAAAGGACCGAGCTTGGAGGTTCAAAGCTACTTTCAAGCACTCGCAGCAAATCATCGGGAGACGGAAACTGTGCAGCAGTAGGAGAACCAACAAGCCATTCGACCCAGAAAAGTTTGAGGAACAGTGGGTCAGTAAAGGGACGGTGGTGACTGAAAATCAGGGAAGGAAGAAGGCATACGATCCACCGTAGCTGTAGTAGGAGTACCACGTCTGGCTGAAGACGTTAAACTTAGCGCTTGTTGGGAGGCAACCCATCGTGTCATAAGTAGGTTTCATATTTCGTAGGATTAATTTAGAAAATACATCAATCCTTTGCAGGTATTAGTGGTCTGAAGCAAGTGTGGGGTCGTGTGAAAAGTTTTGAAATCTTCAAGACCGCGCCGCGGATTTTTGAATTGCGCAACGCGGGTTCGAAACTCAACCCGATGCGAAGGGGTTGATTTGGCGACACGCGCGTCGTGGAAACGAGAAATGCGCGCCGCGGGAAACGATCAGACGGTTTTTGCCCTTATACGGTGAGCCGCGGCTCACAACTCAAATCACACGACTCGGAGCTCTGGTGATCAAAAATATCTTGCATTTTTTCTTGTTTATTGTGTTTCTACTACCAAGGTACGCTCTTTTAACTATCTATCAGCTGTTTAAACTAGTTATTAGGTAGTTAATTTTAGGGTTTTATTCCAAAAAGTTCAAAAACTTAGAATCACTAATGCTAGCCCATCGGGTGTTTGTTTTGCCAAATGGACACCCTAGATGAGCTAGTCGGCACTTAGGCTACCTTGTGGTATGATTAAAATGAGATATAGCAGGTTAAAATGGGGATTTGATCCCGGGTTTTCAAAACAGGCGTACGCCGCGCCGCGCCATTGCTCTTGGGCCGCGCCGCGGTGCGGTGGGGAAGAAAAGGGACTGATTTTGCAAAAATTGTTGTTTCGTGGCTATATTTTCTTTTGCAGATGATGTTCAGATTGGACCACGCCTTCCTCCAGTTTCCCGCGGGACTTGACAGTTCAGTGGAGTATATCTCGCGGAGGGATGCATTGATTCGTCGCCGGGTCCTTGAGGCGACAGTTATCGACCGGGATATCCTGAGGGATGCAGGGCTTTGGGATGTGATCGAGCCGTTTCTGCACCGCACCTGGACCCACGAGGAGGCATCGTTCACCTGCCGTGGTTGGGACAGGATTATGGCCACGGACGAGGACGTGGTCTACACGGAGTTGCTACTGGAGTTCATCTCCACTATCCAGTTCGCACCACGGGCGGGGGACCCACGCTCCAGACTGGTGCGTTTTCGTTTGGGAGGTGTGCACAGGGAGTGCAACCTCCGGGAGTTTGGGAGGCGCACAGGTATTTATACTGAGCAGGACCTCCAGCATCGCTATTTCACCCGATTCTTCGGGTCGTGCATTCAGGGGGAGCCGGAGCGCCCTCCCAACATGGAGGTTTGGACACCGCTGTCCAATGTGATGTACGAGGCAGGGACTTCGAGGGAGAGTCACCTCCGCGACCCACTTCACCGTCTCATGCACCGGATCGTCTCCACCTCCATCATGCATCGGGAGGGGGGCGAGAAGGTGTCGGGCGACGACATGACATATTTGTGGATCCTCCTCGACCCGTCCCGATTCCTCCATCTTCCCTACGCCCTTGCGATCGCTCTCTCCACCCACGCGACCGGCGCCTCCACCAGCAGTCCACTAGCCAGGGGGTATTTTATCACCCGCCTGGCCCGTTCCTATGGCATCCTTACTGCTCCCGTGGCAGCTTCTTTGACTGCTCTGCCTCCATCGCGCACTACAGCACGCACGTTGGAGAGGATGCGGTTCATTGAGCTGCAGCGCCCGGGGCAGTACATCCGGGCCCCGATCGAGCCTCCTGAGTCACCCCAGCCTGCATACGCCCAGCCCGGCAGGAGACGCCGGAGGCCAGAGCCGCCAGCACCAGAGCCTACACAGCCGCAGCCACAGCAGGACGATCCATCAGCCCTCCGCCGTTTGGATGCCAGAGTCACGCGGATTGAGGGTCAGCTCACGATAGTCTTGGACTAGCTCGAGTGGATCGGGGAGGTACTTATTCAGACCGCATCGGCCCAGGGCAGACACCCTCGACCATTCCCAGCCAGGTCCCATGATCACGAGGCTGGACCCTCCAGGCCACCGGGTAGTGATTGATTTTTTTTTTCTTTTTCTTTCTTTCTTTTTATTTTTTGGGATATATGTATAAACTTATGACACATCTATCTGTATATTATTTTTTCTGTCATGTGTGTTTTAATTTAATTGTTAAGTTGTGCATGATATACCAAATTGAGAGGGAGTTGTCTCAGACAAGTGTGGGGTCACCGTGCCCCCTCCACTTGTCTTGACCACCGGCGTGTCTTACTGTAGCGCTACAACTCCAGCATATGAATCGGGGATCTTTTTGTACGCATTATACCTGTGATATTGAGCACCAAGCAGTCCATCGTCCAAAAAGGGGTAACTCTTTCTCCCTTGTTTTGAATTAATTTTTGTACAACGGGGACGTTGTACGGTTTTAAGTGTGGGGTGTGGACGGTCGAAAGAGATATTTTTGAAATTTTTGCAGAAATGATCAATTTTTCAATTTTTAGCAATATTTTTTCAAAATTTTTTAATGAATTGCAATTTTGAAATGAATGGTTTGTGATTGTGATAGCATTAGTATTTTTCAAGAAATACTATTTATTTGTGATCATACTATTAGTTAGTCAAATAAGTTGAGTTCTACGAGTTTAGAAGATTAAGCCGTTTTAGGATTGGAATTTAGGAAGGAAAAGTCAGTCAGTGGCCTTTGTTGTTCGAGCCGGTAGGTCTAAAATGGGTGGGCCTTATGCACCTTACCACCTAAGATCGTCTGGTCTGGGATGGTATTTCTGAAAGCTCGCTACACGGATAACATCGAAAGTCATGGACAATTCCTTAATGGCCTTTAGAATCTGAACGAGTAAGTACACTTCATTGTGGACAGAAAGTTTGTAATCAAGGGTTCTTTAGAAAGCCATGAATTCCAAAGAACAACTCAATTATGTTTTCACGAACTATTCCATTCTAACTCGAAGAGCAATAAACTTTGAAACTAAACACAGTCAAAAATTATTCGATTCTCTATTACAATTTGTTAAAAACTCTCTTGCTTGGGGACAAGCAAGGCACAAGTGTGGGGTGTTTGACAATGCCTAGTGATATCAAGTATTTTAGGCGTTGTTGAGCCCTGTTCTTGGTAAAATTATATCAAATATGCATGGGTATTCTCACTTTTCGTGTCAGGACTTGTCTGGAGAAAAAGAACAGAAACAGGGACTAAAAGTGTACAAAAAGGAAAAAGTATGGAAAGAATGAAAAATCAAGAAAAGACGTACGCGCGCCGCGGATTTATCTTCTGTGCGACGCGGGCGTAAGGCGGTGGAACACATTTGAATGACGAAAAAACGGGGAACGGATAAGTACGCGCGCCGCGGATTTCACTTATGCGCGGCGCGGTCACGGGAAATTTGCAACTATAAATAGAGGCATTTCCAGCCGAAAACCCTAGCAAAGACCGGGTGTAAACATCGACCTAGAAGCTCTTTGACTCGAGGATTCCATTTCAGAAGCTATCATTTGGTATTTTCATGTTTTAGATTTTATTTCATTTTAGTTAAACATTTGTAAGCTTTGAGTTGAATCTTTGGGTGTGACAACCATTGATCTTCAGCTTAGGGTTCTGTTTTTAGTAGTGTTCGGTTACTGATTTGATGTTGGATATTGGTTTGAGTGAATGAAATCATTCGGTTACATTAAATATTGATTTTTCGGTATTTTGGATGTTAGTTTATGCTTTGGTTGTTTATTTGTGTGTGGCTTTTGTTTGTGACTTGGTTGGGACTGTTTCCCTTTGCTGAAAATAGTAGCTAACTCGGTTAAGTTAGGCATTAAACCTTGGCTATTAACTGTCTCATAGAACTGTTGGTTATTAGCTAGTTTATGCTTGCTTGGTTTTTGCTAGTTTGAATGCCTTCAATTGCTTCTGATTCAGAGATGTACTTCTGAGTTCAGAAAGTAACTAGGTCATTTGAGCTTGGCTAAATTTGGCTTGAGTGTTGGAATATTGTTTCGAGGTAGAAAGATAGAAATTAGTTCCTCCGACTATAGCTGTGACACTATTAGTTGGTAATCTCTCATCTAGGCTAACCACGTAGCTCCTGTGGATCGACCCTGACTCCACTATACTAGTAAATGTTAGGTTATTTCTTATTTTTGACCGCATGACGACCTCTGCGTGCACGTCAACGATGTTCATCAAGAAATCAGGAGATGACATAATTCGTGCCCAAGTCTATGTGGATGACAACATTTTTAGATTAATCAATGACAAGCTGAGTGAAGAGTTTGCAGTTGTCATGTCTTCAAAGTTTGAAATGAGTATGATGGGTGAGCTGTCTTTCTTCTTGGGTCTTCAAGTAAAACAAACCTCCCAAGGTATCTTCATCTGCCAAAGCAAGTACGTCCTGGATATGCTAAAGAAAATTTGTTTTGCTAACTACAAAGCAACCAAAACACCCATGAGCACCTCTACTCATCTCTCAGTTGATCCTTCTGATACTGATGTGAACGCCTCTCTGTATAGAGGCATGATTGGTTCTTTACTTTATCTCACTGACAGTCCTCCTGATATTGTCTTTGCAACCATCATGTGTGCTCGCTTCCAAGCCAATCGAAAGGAGTCTCACCTATGAGTCTAACTTCGATTTAGTTAGCTTCACTGACTCTGATTTTGCAGGATGTTCCCTAGATTGCAAGAGTACTTCAGGTGGATGTCAACTGTTAGGTAATCGCCTTATCAGTTGGTCCAGCAAGAAACAGACATCAGTGGTTCAACTGCTAAAGCAGAATATGTAGCTGCTGGTAGATGCTGTGCTCAAGTCTCGTGGATTCAAAATCAGTTGATGGACTATGGGTTCTTCTTCACTAAGACACCCATCTGCTATTACAACACCAGTGATATCCTTATATCTTAGAATCCTGTTCAGCACTCAAAGACTAAGCATATCGACATCAAGAATCATTTTGTTTAAGACATCATTCAAAAGGAGAAGATTGAGCTGATGTACATCCCTACTGAGCAACAACTAGCTGATATCTTCACAAAGCCATTGGATGAGCAGAAGTTGTTGTTTTTCATCGGTGAATTGGGAATGATTTCACAATAGTCTATTTTGTGTTTGTTTGTTTTGTTTTCGTTAAAACATTAAAACATTTTATTCATGATTGTGATTACATTTTCTAACGCTTATAGTACTGCCATAGAGATGGGTTTCCGAAGGTAAACACTTGACTAATTCGTAGTTCACTAAAATGACAAAAGATCTCCTGATGTTCCTCCTCCAGTCGCACCAAAAAGTGATGTTGATTCGTTGCTCACAGAATCATCCCTGTTCACCATCCTCGCCTGTACCACACCTCCACCAAGTCATACTGTGCAAAATCAACAATCACCTTTGGTGGTACTGGTTGAAGCACTCCCTATGGCACTTCCACTATCAATGGACCACCTGTTGCTTCATCATTGAGTGTTGTCAGCTTCACCATAAATATGTCTAGCCAGATCCGGATTATCACACCTCCATACCATCCTCCTTGGAACTCTCCTTCAGTCATCTTGACCTCCACTTTGTCCCATCTGCTAAAAGACATTCTCTTCTCATTTCTCTTTTTGTTGTAATTTTTCTCTTACCTTATGTGTGTACAACTAACAATCATTCTTTGCTTTTATAGCCCTTACAGCAGCAATCTCAATGTTTTCCAATTTGGTGTTGATTCTATTTCCCCAGAAAAATAACCGATTAGACATATCACCTGTTGGTCTTCTCAAGGTGATATCGTTTGAGCCAATTGATTTGACGGAGATTCTCATCTAGATTTCAACTCTGACACCTACTATCCCAAGAAGCATGCTGCTGTATGTGACTAAGTCCCGTTTCTCAGTGGAAAGACCAACCTTGAGATGTTAAAGAGCCACTCACTCCTATTAGTGTTCTAGCATTGTCTATCCACTTATGTGAGATTGCCCGGTCACATTGATAAATAATTTTTTCTGGGGCCAGAGTGAACTTTTATTTTCTGTTCATCCAGACCTTGTCTCTGGAAGCATGCTGCCGCATGCCAAGTCTTGTGTCCTGCTGAGGCACTAACCACCAACCCACCTTATCAGTTGATCACAAGAATTAGCTGATACTGTATTGTCTGGTCCAATTAAGAGAAAGTGTTCTTTTACAAGTTTTCTTTCTACTCATCTACCTGACTCTGTCCCCAGAAGCTGCTGGTTCATGCATGCTAAGTCAAAGCACTTCACCCCTCCACATACTAAAGTACAGTCCTCAGTATGTGAAGCACTAACTGGTCCCTTAAGTCAGGGGTGCTGGTCTGCTGATGCTGAGATTAACCTTTTCTTCCGCTGTTTATCTGACGTATCTCAGCCTCAGATTGTAACCGTTGATGACTCTACGTATCTCTGACATTTCGGCGTAATCATCACAAAACCTTTCACCCGATTTTCCCTCCTAACCTTTCGCCTTCCATCATTATCCCTCAAATATCTCTCTCTCCTTTTCAAAACCTTTTCTCCTCACGTAAACTTACTGCCTTTCGTAGAAAACCCTTCTAAACCATAAAAAACTTCATGTTGATTCAATGGCTCCTGTTTTCAAGTTCGCTCCTCCTAGTGATCACTATAAGGCTGAATCCTCTCCAACTTCTTCAATGACGATTCAACCCACGAATGTTGTCACTGTATTCAACTTTCCGATCAAGCTCAAGAACAAGGGTTTTGAACCCTTCACTGACTTTTTGAAAAGTCATCCTCTGAACTTTACAATCTGCGACGTTCCTGAAGTGTTCCATCCGACTGCAATTGCTGAGTTCTAGTACACCTGTGATTTCCATTCAAATTCTTCCTCTATCATACGAACAATCTGCAATGGGTCTGCAGAAGTGGTTCTTACAGTCGACTCGTTTAGATGGTGCTTGCGTCTTCCCTACTCTGTGCAGTTCACTGCTCTTCCTTCTAAAGACGATACCAGGTCGGTTGTTCATCTCCTTTGGTATGATCTCTCTCTTGCTGGTAAGAGAGATGTAGATAAGGTAGTTCTTCGCCAATGTTTTCCCGCTGGGTGGAAATTTTTAACAGGGATCATTGGCAGATGCCTTGTGTATAAGCAAAGCAGTCTTGATCAAGTGAATCTCTATGAGCTTCGTATACTTTATGGCATGGTCAGGAACAAGAACTTTGACTATGCCCAGTTAATTTTCGATTAGCTAGTTAGTCTCATCAACTACAAGGTTCGTACTTCTTATTTGGGCTTTTCCAGGTTTCTTGCTCTGGCTGTTGAGTTTGAATGTCTGCCTAACGCTCGGTTGCTGATGAAGAGTGCTCATTTCCCATGCTGACATCCAAGATCTTTGTCTCAGCACCTGCTGCCTCTGATCCGTCTCAACTGCCTTGCATGATCAGATGGATTCATGCTCCATATCAGGGCATGTGTCTTCCAATCACTGCAATCATCCATCCTGAGGATCCTTCTGAAGATGACAACTCTTCATCCGCTGAAGATAACACTGTCCACCGTTCAACATCAGTTCCACACCAGTCCTCTTCTGATGAAGGCACTCTCAGCAACCCCTAGCAATCACCGCCTTCAAATACTGATGCTCATATCTATCCTTCCCCCAGTTCTTAGTAGCAAAACCCTAATTCGACTGAGTCTGAAGATGAGGATTCTTCCTGCATTGAGTCTTCCATTTCCACTGAAGATTCTTCCGGTAATGAAGACCATCCTGCTCAATATGCCATTCTTGAAGATGTTATTCAGGATCAAGGTAATGTCTCTCCAGTTCATGGCATTCTTTCTCCTGAGCACATTCAACAGCATATCCGATTTTCCTCAACTTCTCCCAATCGTGAACCTTTTACTGATCAACAGGAGCCTATCATCCTATCTCCCATTCGATTCAACACTCATGTCAGGCTCTTGTCACCTCCATCCACTACTGAGCCTGCAAATCCTGCCATTGCCTCTCAGCTTGAAACCATCAATGAATCCCTCAAGACCCTGGTAGAGTTTTCTTAATCGCATTCCTCTTGTTTAATTAAAATCGAGACGGATGTTGTTGAGATTAAGAACTTTATTGCATGGGCTTTCATTGGTCAAGGTTATCAATCTGCTAGTCCACAACATCAGCCTCCACCTCCAACTAGAAGTCCACTAACCCAGCCTCCTCTTCCTCCAAGAAATCCACCTCCTCCTACTATTACTACTGATGATGCCAAAAAGGGGGAGAATTACGATGATGTCACAATGGACTCTAACCCGTCTTCTAAGAGTCAAGAGTTTTATGGCGGATCTCAACTCCAAATTCAGGATGATTCTTCTGCTATGGGGGAGCAGTCAAATGTCCTTTAGATGGTAGTGTTTCAAGCCCCTGGAGCTGATACTGATGCTCCTCAGGATCAGCCTTTTGTGATCTTCCTTAGCCGTTTGCCACAATCTCATCACCTATTGAGGGAGAGAAATTGTCAGTAGTTTCTAAAGCTTCTAAAGCTGAGGGGGAGGAAGGGTCAGACAAAGAAAGTGATAAGGAAATTGATGATACGGAAGGTATGTTTGAAATGCCTTACCTTGTAGATCCCATCACTGCTTTTTACCCCGAACAGCCTTTCCCTGATGACAATCAAAGCTTCTCTCATGAACAAGACTCCACCATTCCTACATCTGCTGATCATCTGTCAGCTAATATTCCTAAAGATGATGTTCCCTTGGTCTCAAGAAGTAAACGATTTGCTGAGTCATCTACAGCCCCTGAGTCTTCCAAACATCAAAAAGTTTTCCCTTCTATCCCACAACTGGCTGAAGAATGGTGCATCTCAGTAGATCAGGTTGAAAAACTTAATGCTGAGCACAATCTTGTTCTCCGGAACTAAACCATCTCTCTAAAGGATGATCATGTGGCTCATCAGCTAGTTCAAGAAGAAGGTAGAGTTAATCAACAACAATGACTAATGAGCCATTTTTCTTCTATGGTTGAGAAAATGAAAAAGGCTGACAGTATCAACCGACAAATTGATCTGGCCAAATATGCTGGTGTGTTTTCGAGAAGACACTTAGTACTTCCAATCATCAGGTTGAATACTCAAAGAATAAAGGTGAAAAGACTCTTCTGCTGCATCTGTAAAGGAAGGATAAAGACACTCTTGTTCATGAACAAGTATTTATCATTGAGGTTGCCAGATATGGTTTTACTGAGTGGGAAGAAATATTGAAGGTGACCAAGAGAAATAAGGGAATACTCTCAGGAGCTTTGTGCCGATCTTGACAAATGGATGAGTAAAGCTTACAGTCTTGGTCTTGTTGCTGCATCAGCACATCCTAGCAAGGATTCTTAGCCTGCTCCTAAATGGAGAAGAAGAAATGTTCAAATCAAGCAACATCTGATTCTTATGGATCAACAGACATAAATAACGTTCCTCCTGATGGTGTTCCTGTTAAAGCCCTCAAACTTATATGAAACTCGGTGCATGGAATGTTCTATGAAGACTTTGATGGAAGGATGTGCTTCATGAGATCATTAGATCTTCTAAAGGCTTCAATTGCTCATCTATTCCATCTCAGATGTGAATGTAAGAATGTGGAAAGTGCTGAGGGTTTCCATTTTCTGATCTCTCACTAGCTGAAGAAAAGAGAACGTCAGCTGTATGCTCCTGAGTATGAATGGATCAAGCCGGAGATCCTCATTGAAGCTGAGTATGTTACCTCTCTTGGCATATCCACCTTTTGCTGATGTTTTGACATCATTAAATTGGGGGAGATTGTTGGGCTGATCAGCATCAACACTTGAATATGATGATTGTCAAAGTGGATCACACGCTGCCAGGCTGTATCAACGTCAAACTATCAGCGGCAGCATGATCTGTTTATTTTTGTACTTATCTTGTTTCCATAGTTATGATAGTTATAGTTGGGAGTTATCCTTGAATTGTAGGGATACTCCATATACGTAGATCCACCCTAGTATAAGTAATAACGGTCAAGGTTCTTTTAAAAACACCGATATGCTTTTTATCAAGATCTCTGTGTGAGATCAATATATCGTTTTCTAAGTGAAATTATTGTGTGTTCTATCTTTGTTACGTTCTAACAAGTTTGACAAATCTACTTAACAATGTTCCTTCATTAGCTAAAGCATGAAAGTCACGTTGGAGCTATAAGACCTTGTTGTTCTAAGTGGATATATATGATTGAAATTTAGTATTTGGATATTGGAACAGTATAAGCAACATATATTGTAATGACTTGATATATTGGATATGATCTTCTCATTAAATAATTTTGGTGTTATATATTACCATGTTTAATCCTTGAATAATTTGGTTATTCTAAATGTCCATAGTCATTCCTAGTTGTGGGAGCATCTATGAGGTAAGATTAATATTAATGGATTAGTTGATTTTCATGGAGATGCAAATACCAAAGGGCCGTGGCCAACGTAACGCCCTTAATAATAGGTTTTGAAAAAGACTTTTCAAAACCTGATGACGTAGGTTCAAATCCTACAGAGCGTGATTAGAGAATAGGTATTGGACAAGAGCCACATCAAAATGACTTTATGGATCAATGTCATGAGTGATGTTTGATTAAGGTAGTATCTTTGTATTCTTCGAGCTAAGATACATATTTGGCACTTGAGTGTAGGAATTGTTGTGATTTGACATGGTTTAACACTGTTCCATAAAAGGCAGTTACTTCGGGTATAACATGACTACATGATAGGCGTATGTAGTCAAGATGGGATTTGTTCCTCTTATTTTGTTCCTCATATTCATTGAGAGTTAGACATCTAAGGCCTTACTTAAAAGTTGAACACCATATGAGATTGACAGGGATCCACGTCCCATGTTTAACATGATACCTGAAACAAAGGGATAACTGACACCAAGACCTTACAACTAATTGTGGCTTGGAGCACTTGGAAATTGGTAGTTGCTAGATGATACCTCTTCGTGTGTTGTTGGGGACAGTGGACTGTTGCTAGACGTCAACCATTGCCTATGTCAATCTATAATAAATCTTGTGCAAGTGGGAGATTGTTCGATCTATATGCTCAAGAATCATTTTAGAATGATATTTGCCAATAAGATACGATAATATAGGGTCATACCTTAAGCAAGTTGGCACATATTTGAATATTTATTACTAATATGATTATTAACAAATAATTAAATTTTGTATTTAATTAGAGACTAATTATTGTTTATGAAAATAATAATTAAAAGGGAATAAGCTACTTACTATATCATAATTATGATTTAATAAGTCATGTACAAGTTTTTGACACTTTGGTCTCCACTTAACTTTTTAGTTACATGAGTACATCTAGTTTCACAAACTAAATTATTTCTTTGTCTATTCCATTGTTGGCTGAAAATAAAGTGTTGGGAAGGAAGGTTGCTTGTCAACCTCCCTATTACACAACCCATGCCTCGTACACACCTTACCTTTACCTTAAATGAATGCATGGGTCTTAGATCTTGCATGGGAGTATATAAGAAAGTGTAAGACCAAAAACTAGCTAGCGTTTCTCTCCTTCCTTGATGAAGCCGACGGTTCTCACTCCCCCCTCTTGCATTTCTTTTGAAGCTAGTTGCAAGTATAAGTGGCATAGAAGTGCTTCTCCTTTAGTGCTAATTGTGTTAAGCACTTAAAGGCATAAGAAGTCACAAATACAAAAGGGAACTAGCATTCCAATGTACCTTAATCTTGTTGATGGAGACATTATAGAGGAACTCTCCTTTGGGTTCTCTTTCCATCTTCATCAACTCCCCTAAACCAATTGGGATCAAAGTCTTTAAAGGTTGTCTTCTTTACATCCTATGGTTCTTAAATAATCTTTCTATATCATGTAATTGGATCCGCTTGGTGGTTTTGTTAAAACGGTCTTAAAATAATAGTTATTTTAAAATTGTTTTGCGCAAAAAGATCATTTTCAACTTATAAAAACCCATCAAAATGTGGACGTTTGAATAACAATTTAATTATCTAGGAAGTCAATGAACCATGCAAAATAGAAACACAGTGATAGACTAATGAAATGACTTCCTTGTGCATATATTAATTTCTCAACAAAATAATCGTCAAATTAGATGAATATTTACACTGCATAAGTTCCCAAAAAAACAAACTAAACTAACCACACTCAAGCCATATGGACTTAGCATGAAGATCTTTCTTGGTTTAAGACATTAGTAATCAGATCAGCAATCTTTCCTCATCTGATATAACTCTATTAACTGTGATGTCTCTTTTGTTAAGAACCTGGATCTTGACTACATACAGGAACCATCTCTATTTGTTTGGAAGTCAACATCAATGCAATATTTTACAGTAAACTCTTCCATACTATAATGGATCAAGAACATTACTTACATTTTTCTTAAACACTTGAGATTGTTCTTCACTTCCATTTAATGATTTTCACCAGAATTACTCGTCATGCTCAAGGCATACGATACATTAGGTCTTGTATGTAGTATGACTGATCCCTCTACAAGTGCATATGGAACATAACTTATCTTATCCAGAACCCTAGTGGAACAAGGACCCTGAGTTTCACTCAGTTCTAAACCTTGATACCGAGACTTGAATCCGATCTGGGAGTCTTGTATCTCTAGATTCTGACTATATATGTACTCTAGCTTATCCCTACGAAGTACTCAGGTCTGTCTCTATAGATTCTGGTGCTTCATATGCATCCATTCTCTCTCGTGTGATTTGTAGCATATCAATTCTCTATTATTTCATATTTCTTGAAGTACGTACGTTTTTTTCATGAGAACTTTTCTATCTGTATACAATATTGGGTAGAATTCAATGCTCCCACTAGCTCTGACATATATATGGCTCACTTCTATTTCTCAAACAGCCAAACTCTTTGACTTTCTCATCGAGACAAAGATTCCATCTGCAAGACGCCTGTTCAATTTCATCAATAGACTTTTCAAGATAACACACTCTCTTTGTATATTTGTATTGTACAAAACCCTCTAGTTGTTTCATATACACAACTTCTTAATGTTTTCCGTTAAGGAAATGGTTTTTATATTCATTTGGCATACTTTATAATCATCGACCGCTGTTGTGGCATATGACGCCATAATAGATTTGATCATTTCCACTGATTAGAAAGTTTCCTCTAATTAAGCTTTGAGTATGAGTATAACTCTTCATGACCACTCTGGCTCTCATGTGTGTACTCTTCATCCATGTTTTTATTTGTCTTGACGACCCATTCACACCCGATGGTTTTAAGATCAGGAGTCTGATCAACCAAGTTTCAAACTTGGTTATCCTTTATGGATTTCATCTCGCTCTTTATAACATCCTTCCTTAAAGTGGCCTAAGGGCCTACCATAACTTCCAATTGCTGGTAGGCTCATAATGACCCACTAGATATTTATCACCCTCATTAATAGGTACTCCATAAATTAGGTGCATGATTTACTCTGTCAGCTTCTCCGACGGGATATAGAGTTATGTTTGATTCCACGGCAAACTCTTATTGAGGCTCGATAAGTTTCTCTACCTCTAGTTGAGTATTAGTGCCAACATTAGGTTCTTTCATCCTTTGAAACTCATAAAGTTCAATCTGGCTCCCACTGATTTCTTTGAATACCGGTTTCCTATCATAAAATACTACCATTTGATAAACATAGGACTGTTGTTAAAATATGTATTACATCCAAGAAATCCAGTCGAATAACACTTCTTTTAATCGGTGTTATTTGAGCTTCACGGTAAATGTATGTCTCAAAACCCTAGATTTCTAAATATTCTAGTGAAGAAACATCTGCACTCCATATTTTTAGACAATGTTTAGAGAACCTATTTTGTTGGTGGAAGGTTTTGGACTTTTTAGTTTTCTCTAAGGTCTAACCCCAGTCACTGATTGTAAGCATAGCTATTCATCATAAATCAAACCTTCATGTCTAATTTTCCATTAGACTCACTGTGTGACACCATGGTGTATCAAATGGAATTGACTTCTGAAACACTTTTCATAATTCATTAGATGATTGTAAGATTCTTGACTAAGAATACTCACCATCCACTCTTGCATTTGAGAATTTATCGCCTGCTTACTTGATTCTCTACTATGTTTTAATGATCTGGACACCATATAGGTTTCAGACACAACAAATTATTTTTGACAGTTTACTGGATAAACTGAACAGTCCAAATACATTAGATGTATGAGGTCTAACAGATTCGCAACCTCTGCCCATAATAACTTGTGAGAAGTACATAGTTATCTATCTTTATAAACGATACTAGCAGTTATAATAAGACTTTTATTCAAATGATTTCTAGAATCCTATCCACTCGGAGTTCTGATAGCTTCTTTCAAGTTTATCGAAAGTAGAGAATCCGGCTCATATCTTCTATCTAAGCATTTAGATACTTCTTTTTTACTCGCTTATGCCGTTTTGGCAAATTTCTATCAATAAAGTTTCTAAAAATAGAGACAGTTGTAAAACATGTTATTTTCATTTAACTTGACACAAATGTGTTCCAAACACTTCATAATACGTTTCCAATTAATTTCTAGGTTCACCTTTTTGTGTTATTTTTGTGCGTACTAAAAATTGTCCCAAATAGTTGGAATTCAAGATTTCATTCCAATTCCAGCATACATTAGCAATTTCCACAATAATACACCAATCCATAACTTTAAACTTGAATCAACCATTCACATACATTAGATGTATGAGGTCTAACAGATTCTCAACCTCTACCCATAATAACTTGTGAGAAGTGCACAGTTTTCTATCTTTATAAACGATACTAGAAGTTATAATAAGACTTTTACTCAAATGATTTCTAGCTTCCTATCCACTCGGAGTTCTGATAGCTTCTTTCAAGTTTATCGAAAGCAGAGAATCCGGCTCATATCTTCTATCTAAGCATTTAGATACTTCTTTTTACTCGCTTATGCCGTTTTGGAAAATTTCCATCAATAAAGTTTCTAAAAATAGAAACAGTTGTATAACATGTTATTTTCATTTAACTTGACACAAATGTGTTCCAAACACTTCATAATACGTTTCCAATTAATTTCTAGGTTCACCTTTTTGTGCTATTTTTGTGCGTACCAAAAATTGTCCCAAATGGTTGGAATTCAAGATTTCATTCCAATTCCAACATACATTAGCAATTTCCACAATAATACACCAATCCATAACTTTAAACTTGAATCAACCATTCACATAATACTTGATATTGGAATTTTAATATTTCATTTTATACAAAATTCAATGTAATTCTTCAGCTTTGACTAACAAACAGTCAAAACTTTCCAAATGTCATACAAAGAAATTCATATATTCTTGTTTCTCTCAAAATTCCAACTTTCAAACACCAATGTGTACCAAAAGCTTTCCAACAACCAATTGTAGTAATTTCCTAGTCCCATTTCTTCTACTATATATACAACTTGATACATTCACCGCTTACATCATCAAATTGCCCCACCTATCTTTTATTTTATATAACTTTGACCTAAATAGATTACGCAATACATGTTTGGCATTAAATCGTTATCTCCGTTTTCAAGCTTCTACTACATACAAGATTTCACCCTTATTCAATATTTGACAATGTTAAGTTTATGTAGTCACATAGTTTCATGCATGCCAGCATAATCCTAAATAAATTCCAAGTTTTACGTTGTGTTTGATAGTTGCTGACTGAGTTAGATTTGATTGGGTCAGAGGTCTGACTAAGGCAGCCCCTGACTGAAACCATGTTGTTTGATTATAAATCTAACTGAATTTGTTGAATGATAAAAATGACCATGTTACCCTTTTATTTTATCTTTTTTAAGATATAATGTATCTGTTTGATGCCTAAAACCTTTAAACTATTATAATCTGGATCTGTAATTGCTAAAACAAATCGAATCTGGAATTTCCTTTACAAAGTTGAAAGTATGAAATGAGTTTTCATTTTCATTTTAAACAGAAAATGTGTTTGGTTAATCTAATTAAGTTTTCATTTTATGTTTTATAAAATTAGAAAACGTGTTTGGATGTGTATTTTCTATAAGTTTTCATTTTCTATTTTTTTTCAAATAATACACTATAACACATATTTGAACACCTACACCCACCCACCACCCAATATCCACACTCACCCCCACCCCTTCCTACCCCCACTCCACCCTCCACAACCACCCCTACCTACCCCTACCCCATCCTACGCCCAACCCTACATACCCTACCCCACCCTCCACACTCACCCCAACACCCCACATCCTACCTACCATTACCCACCCCCACACTACACCCTGTCTACCCCTACCCACCCAACACCCTACCTACCCTACCCACCTTACACCCTACCCTACCTACTTACCCCACCCCACCCCTACCCACCCTACCCCTACCACACATACCTACCCCTACCCACCTTTACACCCTACCCTACTTACTTACCCCCACCCCACCCTCACACACTCACCTCTACACCCTGCCCTACCCTCACACCCCTACCCACCCCAATGACATCGCAGCGGTCGTCATGCGGTCAAAAATAAGAAAATACCTAACACACACACTTAGCACAATGGAAGTCAGGGTCGATCCGCAGGAGTTTGATGGTTAGGACAAGACGATAGTATACCAACTGCAGTGTCACTCTACAGTCAGCGGTATTGCTTCTACTTTCCCAAAAACCAATGCAAAACGAATACTGAAACAAAACTAAAAAAACCAAAACAATCATTCACTAAACTAAACTACTCCAAATATAAACTAAGATTACTTACTGATTCCAGAAGTAAATTCCAGAAAAATCAGTAGCAATGACAATCCCAAAACATCCAAACAAGCATTCAACAGTAACAATACCGAAAAAGTGCAATATAACTTGAACCGAATGATTAACGTTTATAAATCAAAAACCAAACATCAAATCAATATCCAAACACTCAAATTTCAGATCTAAACTATAAACTACTCTACTGAAATCAGAAATTATGAATCCAAACAAACATCGAGTAATCGATGGAAATCCCAATTGTGGAATACCTCGATACCGAGTTGATAAAACAAGAGAAAAACTAAATTACTAACCAAAATATTGATTCCCACCGTAAAACTGATGAAATTGTGCCTTCGGATCCCTCCTTCGCGTCCCGGGATGAGTGAAAAGTCGGACGGGACTCTGATATTTATAGTTGTGCGAAATTAGGGTTCCCGCGCCGCGGCCAAGCTAAATCCGCACCGCGCGTGTTGCCTTATCCCGACTTTTCGGAATTTAAAAGTCAAAAACGGAGATTTTATCAATTTTTTGACATTAGCATCGCTAATGTGTAAATTAGCGTCGCTAATATTGAATCTAGAAACTTCCACGCGCGAATTCGAATTTTGAATTGCGGATTTTCTCGCCTGCGAACATTAGCGACGCTAACTATAAAAGTTAGCGATGCTAATATCTGCTGACTTCTTTTTCTTGTCCGTTTTGCTCCGTAACTTCTCTAGAATTGCACTAAAACCCCTGCATTTACACTAAAAACTTTTCCAAGCACTTTGGCACAAAAGTAAGTGATATTAGCCAATTAATAATGATAAATTAACTAAAACATGGCTAAACAACGCCTAAAATACTTAATGTTACTAGGCGTTGTCAAACACCCCACATTTGTGCCTTGCTTGTCCCCAAGCAAGAGAGTTTTTAACAATTTATAATAAAGACTCAAACAATTTTTGAATGTGTTTAATTTCAAAACTTATTGTCCTAAGAGTTAGAGTGAAATAGTTCGTGAAAACATAATTGGAATATTCTTTGGAATTCATGACTTTATAAAGAACCCTTGATTACAAATTTTCTGTCCACAGTGAAGTGTATGTACTCATTCAGATTTTAAAGGCCATTAAAGAACTATCCATGACTTTCGATGTTGTCCGTGTAACGAGCTTTCAGAAATACCATCCCAGACCAGACGATCTTAGGTGGCAAGGTGCATAAGTCCCACCCATTTTAGTCTTACTGGCTCGAACAACAAAGGTCACTGATTGACAGTCCCTTCCTAAATCCCAAACTTAAACGGTCCAATCTTCTAGACTCATAAAACTCAACTTATTTGACTAAACTAATAGCATGATAACAACTAAACAGCATTTCTTGAAAAATACCAATGCTATAAAGATTCAGAAACCATTTGTTTCAAAATTACAACCTATTAAAAATTTTGAAAAAATTGCAAAAATTTTGAAAAACTGACTCATTTCCCGCAAAAATTTGAAAAACTACTCTTTCGACCGTCCACACCCCACAATTAAAACCGTACAACGTCCCCGTTGTACAAAAAATAATTTTAGAACTAGGGAGAAAGAGTTACCCCTTTAAGGACGGTAGAACTGCTTGATTGTCAGGACCATTTGTAGTAGAGTTGATTGTTCACGTCATTCACGATGAAATCCAAGAGTCGGGGCGCAACAGTGAACACGCCGACATAACACGAGTGTAGGGGTACGGTGACCTTGCTGATTCCTCGTCTCCGCGATGCCAAATTGTCAAAGCCACGACGCGTAGATGTGATGAAATCCTGTGTCTGTCGATCAAAGTTGAAAGTCCGCGGCGCCAAATGAAGATGACCGCGTCGCGAGTATGCACGAAAAGCTCCAAAATTTTCGATTTTTCAATTTTAGTCCGTTTTTCAAATTGATTGCACCAATATGTTCCTAAACTAGAGACTAACAAAATCCCTAAGTTTAATTTCAGAAAAAAAAAAATCTAAAATTGCCCTAATTTCTCATTTGGGTCAAAAACCCCTAATTATGAACCCTAGATTTCTTGATTTTTGATCCCGACCTGTTTTTATCAAATTGAACACACCAATAGCATCTTAAACTAACCACTAACAAAAGCCCTCTGTCAATTTTCAGAAAAAACAAGCAACAAAGCCACCAAATCGGGCAAAAACCCGAAGAACCCTAAAATCGGCCCTAATTTCTCCAAATCTTGAATTTTGCATGTTTTTATTAAATTGAATGCACCACTAGGTAGCTACATGTGCGATTAAGGAACCCTAGGTGGTAATTTGTCGAAAAAAAACAAGAAATCGTTCAATTTGAAGATGAAGGGTCCGGTTTTCCGAAAACCCCAAAAACGGGCCCTACTTTTCGTTTTTCGATTTTTAACTTGTTAAAGCACAAATTAAAACTACCAATGCATTCCTAGACATCCGATTAACAAACCCCAAGCTTCAATTTCATGAAAAACAACACAGAAATCGCCCGAATCGGGGGGTAAAGGTTACGAAACCCGAAACCCCAAAATCGGCTCTAAACCTCGATTTCAGCCATGATTTTGCGTGAAACTGTAAATAGAATAGTTAGGAAATGTACCTTGAATGCTTAATTGAAGATTGGTTGGATCAATTTCTCGAAAATCAACGAAATCGGATAGCGTACGTGCGTGTTCGGCTCAACAGATGCGAAGAGGGGTGGGGAGGCTGAACATTAGCGACGAGAAGGTGGAGGAGGGTTGACCACGTGTTGACCAAAGGTTAGCGTCACTAATATTAAAAATTAGTGGCGCTAACTTGTATTTTTCAAATTTCTTCGCGATTTTTCCGTATTTTTAAAACCCGTTCGACCACCCCACACTCGAGTTATGCCAGGACATTTTTTTAAAAAATTTTCCAAGTGATATTTTGAAAAAATAAATACTAAAAATTAAAAGTAAAAAATTAAAAATACTTACCGAAATGCCGGGTTGCCTCCCGAAAGCGCTTCTTTGTTCGGTCTTTTAGCTAGACCGTCTTTCTGTGGCTATAGTGGGTCGTACACCATTTGACTCCACTGAATTCCAATAACCATCGTCCCCTCGTTGATTCCATACTCTAATTTTCCCGGGTCAAACGGTTTGTCGGTTCCTCTGCTGCTGTCTGGTTGTCGTTTTCTGATTACTTCGCGTGAATGCTTAGAAGTGGCTTTAAACCTCCAAGCTCGGTCCTTCCTTCGGTGTCTCTTCAACATCACCGGCTTAGCGTGGAGCGCGCCCAGTGCCTCTCCCAGTAATTGTTTTGCAAATTTCATTTTGCTTGCGTCTCACGTGCTATCTTCAGTTTCCAATTTTGGCTTGCAGTACCATTAAAGGTTTTCCAATCGAATGGGATCGGAAGGCAACATATCGGGATGCTTCCATATATCCTCATCGATGGTTTTGATCACATCTAATTTTCCATTCATGAATGGATCATGAATGGATCATGAGTGGGGATAAAATCATGTTTATTATTTTCAAAGACCAACTTGTCAGCAGCATCTTCTTGATCATCGTCCAACAGGTGGATCGGTACCAAGAGTGAGTGACTGGTTTGATCTGGTGGTGGTATAAAGTCACCCATCACCAGATCCTTATTTTCAGAATTTTCAAAAATGATAGGGTCGGGGGTAGTATTGTCATCTACGCCCCCTCCCTCAAAAGTATCAATAACTTCAACAATTTCGGGAATTGTTGGGCTGGGATCTGTACTGTCACTTACAGCCCCCTCTACAACATCCTCCTCAAACAAATTGTCTGGTGATGGTATGGATTCACTCATCACCAGATCAATATTATCAACATTTTCAAAAACATCAAAAACATCAAAAGCTGTTGAGTCAAAGGTAGCATTGTCACCTACAACCTCTTCCTCAACAACATTTTCGACCCTCTCAGTGGTCTCTTGATTTTCCCAAGGTGTATGCCCTTCCATCACATGCTCAGGTGATGCAGGTTCACACACCATATCATTGGTATAAAAATCACTCGCCCTGGCAAGAGTGATGAACATTTCCAATTTTCCTCTAACTTATCTAATGAAACTTGCAATCTTTCAAGAGCATCAGCCTGGTCCTTCTGTACTTGGTGGAAGTCAACCATGAGCTCCAATACTTGGGCCCAAGTTAAAGAATTTTCAGGTTGAGATGACTCCTCGGTCCGCCATCCATTGTCATCGAATGATCCATTGTAGCAATCATCCTCGTAATAGTTGTTAGCCGGATTTTCATAATACTCATACTGATCCGGGTACATGTAATCGCCCATTATGAAGACGTACACATACCAAAAATCAAAAAACTAAAATCAAACATCAAAAGAAACAATCCTACTAATTGTCTATCCTAAGCGCACAACTCCCCGGCAACGGCGCCATAATTTGACATAGCAGCGGTCGTCATGCGGTCAAAAATAAGAAAATACCTAACACACACTTAGCACAGTGGAAGTCAGGGTCGATCCGCAGGAGTTTGGTGGTTAGGACAAGACGATAGTATACCAACTGTAGTGTCACACTACAGTCAGCGGTATTGCTTCTACTTTTCCAAAAACCAATACAAAACGAATACCGAAACAATACTAAAGAAACCAAAACCATCATTCACTAAACTAAACTACTCCAAACTATAAACTAAGATTACTTACTGATTCCATAAGTAAATTCCAGAAAAATCAGTAGCAATGACAATCCCAAAACATCCAAACAAGCATTCAACAGTAACATTACCGAAAAAGTGCAATATAACTTGAACCGAATGATTAACTTTTATAAATCAAAACCAAACATCAAACCAATATCCAAACACTCAAATTTCATATCTAAACTATAAACTACTCTACTGAAATTAGAAATTATGAATCCAAAGAAATATCGAGTAATCGATGGAAATCCCAATTGTGGAATACCTCGATACCGAGTTGATAAAAAAAGAGAAAAACTAAATTACTAACCAAAATATTGATTCCCACCGTAAAACTGACGAAATTGTGCCTTCGGATCCCTCCTTCGCGTCCCGGGATGAGTGAAAAGTCGGACGGGACTCCGATGTTTATAGTTGTGTGAAATTAGGGTTCCCGTGCCGCGGCCAAGCTAAATCCGCGCCGCGCGTGTTGCCTTATCCCGACTTTTCGGAATTTAAAAGTCAAAAACTGAGATTTTATAATTTTTGACATTAGCGTCGCTAATGTGTAAATTAGCGTCGCTAATATTGAATCTAGAAACTTCCATGCGCGAATTCGAATTTTGAATTGTGGATTTTCCCTCCTGCGAACATTAGCGACGCTAACTGTAAAAGTTAGCGACGCTAATATCTGCTGACTTCTTTTTCTTGTCCGTTTTGCTCCGTAACTTCTCCAGAATTGCACTAAAATCCCTGCATTTACACTAAAAACATTTCCAAGCACTTTGGCACAAACGTAAGTGATATTAGCCAATTAATAATGATAAATTAACTAACGCACGGCTAAACAACGCCTAAAATACTTAATGTTACTAGGCGTTGTCACCCAACACCCTACCTACCCCTACCTATCCGTACACCCTACCCTACCAACTTACCCCACCCCACCCCTACCTTCCCCTACCCACCCTACCCCCATCCACACATACCTCTGACACGCCTAGGTCGTTATGTTGTCAAAAATAAGAAAAATAACCTCACATACTCACTAGTATAGCGGTAGCAAGGGTCGATCCATGGGAGTTTGGTGGTCAGGATAGGACAATAGCTTACCAACTTTAGTGTCACGCTACAGCCAGAGGGACTATTTCTACTTTTCCAAAACAAACAAAAACTCAATTCCAGAACAATTCCAAAAACCAAATCAAACATAAACTAAACTAAACCAAACCAAATTCTAAACTAAGGTTCCTTAATGAAATCAGAAACTAAATTCAGAATCCAGAAGCAAACAATCGATCCAAAACAATCAAAACACATCCAAACATCAATAATACCGAAAAAGTGCAACTAAACATCAAACTGAATGATTAGATGAATTAAAAACCAAATCCACAGATCCAAGGTACTGAATTCGAAAATAAAAACTACTGAACTAATGCTACTGATCTGAACAATCCATAAACAATAGACTAGAAGCAAATACACACAAACAAGATAAATGCAAATAAACGACAGCAAAAAATATCAACAAAAGATAGTAATAAGTTCTGTACAATGTCTCAAAAGATAGTAAGAAAAATACATCAATCGTCATACTAAGTCCCAGAGGGACCAGCCTCATCGTCGTGGGCTCGGGCAGAAAAGGGTCGCGGGCGTCATCTAGACTGAGAGAGCACCTCAAGTAGTGCCTCCCCTATCCAAACATGCTGCTCCTCCAGCAACATCATCCTCTCTCTCAAATCCTGTACCGTAGCCATCACGTCTGCAAGCTGTGGTGCTGGCTTGGCCTGAGGTGGCCGCTGAACCGGTGCATCCACCCTCCGTCACTGAGGAGGTCGTCTCAGCTGCTCCTCCTCGTCCTCTGACTCCTCCTCCTGGGCCTGAGGGCCACGTGCCTAAAGTTTCTGCACCCTCAGAAATACACCTCGATGCAGCTGCTGGATAATCCCCGTCTGATCAATATAACGTACCAAGGCACGTATGGGTAGGGTCGGGGCCAAGCCGGCAATAACCTCGGCTATCAAAATTCCATAAGATCGGGCCAGGTAGGTGATGAAGTGTCCGTCGGCCATAGGACTGCTGGCTGATGCACCTGCTGCCCTGAAAGTGAGTGAGACGGCTAGCGCGTAGGGCAAGTTGAGGAACTTGCTGGGGTCAGAGATGACCCACATGTAATACATGTCCTCCCAGACACCTTCTTACACCCCTTTCTTTGCATGATGGAGGTGGATATGATCCGGTGAAACAAACGGTGAAATGGGTCTCGTAGCTGGCTCACCTTGGCGACCCGGCCTCGAACATCTCGTTGGACATTGCTGCCCAAATAACCGCATTAGCCTCCCTCTGAGGCTGACCCCTAAAGCAGGTGGTGAAGAAGGGTATAAAGTGAATGCCCCTCATCTCCGCCTCGGGTGTAAATCCCGACGCGTCTGCCAAACTCCCGTAAAGTGCACTCTCGGCTCTCTCCTTCCAGCCTGAATCGGATCAGTTGGGATCGTGGCTCTTGTGAAGCCAGAGTGTATCTGTAGGTCGAAAGGAACTCGAGAACGAGCTCCTTGTACACAATGTCCTCAGTGGTGGCCATGAGTCTGTCCCACCCCTGGCAAGTAAATGTATGATCGCCGTGGGTCCAGGTACGGTGAAGGGAGGGCAACAGCTTAGCCCAAAGCCCTTCCTGGGTCAGAATCGCCCGGTCCAACGTAGTAGCAGCAAGAACTAGTTGGGTACAAAGCTCGTTGAGTTGAGAGCGATAGCGTGGGGTCTCCTCCAATATGTCTAGAAACTGAAGGAATGGATGTCCCTGCCTGTAGTCACCCATCTGCACACATGAAATCACACCAAACAAAGAATTTTGCAAAATCAGTCCTCACGCGACCATGGCACGTCGCCCTGATACGCGCGGCACGGCTCAAGAAAAGGGCGTGACGCGCCGTAAGACTGGTGCAAAAAAAATCCAAGAACTCATCATAATCACCTGTTTACTCAATCCCAAGCATTCACAAGGCATCCTAACTATCGACTAGCCCCTCTAGGGTGAACATTTTGCGAATGCAACACCCTACGAGCTAGCATTTCCGATTTTCTAAGTTTTCTAAGTTTCACCTATTTCAATCCAATTCACCATCCAAATGCACATAATAACTTGAAATAACGAGTTCTGAATGACATACCGTAGTAGTGGATACACTAGAATGCAAGAAAAACGAGAAAAAATGAGTGATCAGGGGGGTGATCTGTCTCTGCGCGTCGTTGGTTTTGTGTGTGGTGCGATGAGTGAGTTCATACCTTATAAAGGCGGTTTCTGTCCGATCAAATTCCGCGACGCGTGTAAAGGTAATCCGCGTCGCGCGTATCCAATTCAACCCCTACGCATCGGGTTAACTTGCGAACGCGCGGCGCGCTTTTGTGCTAGCCGCGTCATGGCCTCAAAATCTTCCAAAGTTCTTCGTTTGACCCTACACTTGCCTCGTACCACAATTTCCTGCAATAACGATGATTATATTTTCCTAATTACTTCTAAAAACAAAATACCTAACCTATTTATGGATGGGTTACCTCCCAACAAGCGCTAAGTTTAACATCTTCAGCCAGACGTGCTGCTCCTTATTCTTCCATTTCTTTGCATGGCATCATCCTCCTCATCTCGGGCGCAAAATCATGAACCAACGTGGCTAGCAATGTCGTGAGTTGCGTCATACAATAGCTCACTTGACTGATCCACCGCTGTTGAGCGTCTAGAATCTGGAAGACCTTTGCCTCCCTGCACCTTGTATCCTTCTCATATTGTTGGTGCTTCAGCTCCATCATCTCGATCATATCTAACAACTGCATCTTATCAACGGATGCCAGTGGATGTTTGCTTCCCACAAAATCTCTTCCTATTCCATTCCATTCTCTTGTGCCTGATTGTTACCCTTACTATTCACCCTTGGTGCCATAAGCGGTCTGTTGTTTAAATACTTATCATCATACCCTGGTGGTAAAGATATCGGACACCCGAACATGTTCAGCCTATGCTTCCGTGTTCCAAAGGAGATGTCCATGTCCCTTGTCTTACAGTCCATCACAGCTCCGACTGTTGCTAAAAATGGACGCCCTAGAATTAGAGCGAGCGCGTCTTTCAGGCTCTCATATTCCATCACCAAAAAGTCAACAGGATAAAAGAAATCGCCAACTTTGACAATCACATTCGTCAGCTTACCCCGAGAAACCTTTGTTAACTGATCGGCCAATTGTAACACCGTTTTTGCGGGTTCCAATTCCTCATTTTATACTTATCATAAAGGCATCCTGGCAGAACATTGACACTCGCACCTAGATCCAATAATGTATAACTAATGATGACGTCACCTATTACGACAGTGATTAACGGTGAACCTGGATCCTTTTCTTTCTTGGGCAATGTTCCCAACAGAGCCTCACTCGCCTTGACAGTCAGGCGCACCATTTTTGGTGTTGGCATCTTCAGCTTTTCATTCTTCTTACACATCTCTTGAAGAATCTTCGTGTCTTCTGGCGCGTTCTTCAGTTCATCCCATAGCGGTTGGTTCATCGATGGCCTGCTAGGCATGCTGGGTACTTCCTGCTTCTTTTTCACATTTTTATCCTTTTTCTTTTGCTTAATGCCAGCTACAACTGGTTGCTCATCCTTTTGGACTTCCTTGTCCTTGTTAGTTTAGTCAACTTCCTCAATCTTACCTTTACTCTCTTAAGTCTTAATTTCACCTTCCTTTCCTACCAAATCCTCCTCCGTGACCTTCCTCCATTCAGTCTCTACAGCATTAACATGCTCCTTACCAGCCCTTTGCGTATGGTTTGGATTCATCCCCGTGCTGCTCAGGAGTTTACCACTGTCTCCCTTGCGTTGATCTTCGGCCATCTGGGCTATTTGCCTTTCCATATTTGCAATAACTTTAGCATTCGCTTAGGTCTGCTGCTGACTGGCATTCAGAAGCTCATACATCTTGGCTATCATATTCTCCTGGCTTTCCGGGGAATTGTTGCTAGCGTTGGTCGGCCCCCTATTGGTGTTGGTACTCCCACTGGGACCACTGTTATTCCCAGCCTGAAATTGTCTTGGTTGATTGGGGGGCTGTCCTTGGTAGTTGCCTTGCCTGTTGTTGTAATTTTGGGTTCCTTGGTTATAGGGTCTATAAGGTCGTCCATTATTATTATTATTATTAGTATTATTATTATATTTTCCATGACCTTTCCCGTAAACTTGATTGACTTTTTGGGGCCTTTTCCCTTGTTGATTACCTTGCTGTTGATTCTGCGGACCATTTTGAAGAGTCGCCATTAACCTATCAAACTTCCTGGTTAGGTCTCCTATTTCTTTCTTCACTTCCTTCTTCCAATCGACATCTGCACCTACTGCTGCCGCTGTACTCATTGGTTTCCTTGCAGAAAAGTTTGCTTTCGACTCATTGCTCAGTTGTTCCAAGAATCTCCAGGCGTCATCTGGTTCCTGCATCATTATTATCCCGCAAGATGATGCATTAAACATTGCTTGATTTGTTAGGTCTACCCTATCGAAGAATATCTTCACAAGCTGCCATCGCAGCACGTCATGATATGGGCAAGATCTCAAAAGCTCCTTTAATCTGTCGAACGCATCATAGAATGCCTCTCCGGGTTTCTACTGAAAATCTTGAATGGCTCGCCTAATCTCTGTGGTCTTGCTGGCCGGGTAGAATTCTTGAAGAAATTTAGCTTTCAATTGCTCCTAGGTAGTGATACTATTAGGTTGTAATGATGTAAACCAATATTTGGCATTGTCCTTTAAAGTAAAGGGAAAGAATCTTAACCTAAAGATATTCCTATTTGTATTCCTAGGAGTGTTCGCATTAGCTATAGCCAGATATTCATAAAGATGATTGTAAGGGTCATCTTGCTTATAGCCTCTAAATTCAGGTAAAATGCCTAGCAGTTGTGGCCTTATCTCTACTTGATTATCAACATTTTCAGGAAAATATATGGGCGAAGCATCATCATACTCCCTGGGTTGGAAGTGTGATGCAACCGACTGCCCCATCGGTTGAGCAAAATACAGAGGTGGAATGAAATTACCGTCATACAACTCATTGTTGTAAAGTCGCTGCCCCTATGGTTGATGCTGCTATCGATATCTCTTCGGAGGTCCCCGACCTTGGTTCCATTGCTGTTTTTGCTGAACTGGATGATTCGGTATCCATCCATCGTCTTCCTCATCATAAACTGACTCTACCTCCTGATACTGGTATTGTTGTGGTTGAGGTTGTTGTTGGGTTTGGGTTTGTGGTGGTATTGGTTGAAATGATGGTTGTGGTTTGAAAATGGGTGGTTGTTGTGGTAATGATTGTGAAGGTTGTGGTTGAGAAACCGGTACCTGCTGTCGAGGCAGTGGGTTGCCATCACGGGTCGGCGCTCCCCAAGCCATCGCAGCAGAAAAAGGGTTAGTAACAGGTTGACCTAAAGGTTGAACTAAAGGCTGAGTGCCTGATGGTATGGGTGTAGGGGCTGAAGCTGCACCACCACTAGCACTCGTGCTACCTATGTGAAATTCAGAAACTGGGGGTATAATTGGTGCTCCCCCGTGACCTCGCCCGAGGGCTCATTGGTAACATCCTCTATGACTACACTACTAGGACTCATGTTAATAAAACGCCTACACACACTATTGTGTGCGGTTCGCTCAATCTCAGAGTCAAATAACAAGGGTGATGTATGCACACCCCGACGGGTACGCATGCACTAGTGCAAAACGACCGCCAAAACTAAAACCGAAATTACTAACTAAGCTAAATTACCAAAACTAAATCCAAAAATCAAAGAAAAAATCCCTACTAATCGTCTTATCCAAAGCTCACAACTCCCCGACAACGGCGCCAAAATTTGACACGCCTAGGTCGTTATGCTGTCAAAAATAAGAAAAATAACCTTACAGACTCACTAGTATAGCGGTAGCAAGGGTCGATCCACAGGAGTTTGGTAGTCAAGATAGGACAATAGCTTACTAACTGTAGTGTCATGCTACAGCCAGAGGAACTATTTCTACTTTTCCAAAACAAACAAAAACTCAATTCCAAAACAATTCCAAAAACCAAATCAAACATAAACTAAACTAAACCAAAACACATTCTAAACTAAGGTTCCTTAATGAAATCAGAAACTAAACTCAGCATCCAGAAGCAAACAATCAATCAAAAACAATCAAAACACATCTAAACATCAATAATACCGAAAAAGTGCAATTAAACATCAAACTGAATGATTGCATGAATTAAAAACCAAATCCAGAGATCCAAGGTACTAAAATTCGAAAATAAAAACTACTGAACTAATGCTACTGATTTGAACAATCCAGAAACAATAGACTAGAAGCTAAACTAAACTAACTACTAATGAATTAAAAGTGAAACATAAAGAAATACCAAAAGTGTTGCTGAAAATCTGAATCCTTGAGTCAAAGAAGCCATAAGTCCACCTTAGGGTCGTTCTGCGCCTCCTTTTTTCGACCTAATGACCTCTATTTATACTTGTGAAATCTGACAATCCGCGGTGCGTAGGGCATGGATCCGCGTCGCGCATGTTGCCTTATCCCCATTTTTCGCAATTTGAATTTCTCTTCACAGCCTCATCGTTGAATGGGCGCTACGCGCGTATCTCTGTTCCGCGGTGTGCGTACGAGTTTGACTGATATGGTGCTTATCCCAAACTTCTTTCATTTTTTCCATGTTTAGACCCTGTTTTCATAATTTTCTTGCACACAAGTCCTAGCACAAAAAGTGAGAAATACCAATACAACTATGATATAAATTCACCAAGAATAGGGCCTAACAACGACTAAACTACTTGATATTGATAGGCGTTGTCACCTACCCCCTACCCACTTCCACATCCTACCCTACCCCACACCCCTATCCCACCCACACTTTATCTTCCCCTACCCTACCTACCTACCACCACCCATCCTCCTTACTCACCTTTACACCCTACACCCTTAAGCCCTACCCCACCCCCACCCCACACCTTACCCACTTCTAACACCTTACCCTATCTATCTAAGCCTACCCCACCCTCTACACCATCTCCATACCTAACCCCCTACCTACCTCTACCCACCCTACCCCTACCCCACACCCTAAACCCTACCAAACCCTATACCCTAACCTTCCTACCTACCTCAGCCACCCTCTACACTCACACTACCCTACAACCCCAACATACTCCACTCGTATATACCCACCTACCTAAATCATTTACAGGGTGGAGATAGGTAGGGTTGGGTGGGGTGGGGTGGGGTAGGGAGGGTAGGTTAGGTTAGGGTAAAGGTGGGGTAGGCAGGCTATGGGTATGGGTGGTTGGGGTGGGGTAGGTTGGGGTAGGGTGGAGGTGGGTAGAGGTTATGTGGGGTGGGTGGGTGGGGTTCGTTATGGTAGTTGTGGGTTGGGTTGGGTTGGGTGGGGTAGGTTAGGTATCTGGGGTGGAGGTGGCTAGGGTAGGGTGGAGGTGGGTACGGGTTGGGTAGGGTGGATGGGTTGGGGTAGGTAAGGGTAGGTTAGGGTAGGGGTGGGTAGGGTTGGAGGTGGGTAGGCCATCTGCGGTTCTTAAGCAATTCACTCCAGCCTGATGAGTTGACCATTCCTCCACCCCGCTTCATCCATTCCTATTCCAAAAATTAGATTATAAAATAAAATCAGATTCAATTAATTAGCTTTCTCCTTCGATTGTGAAGGGAGCCCGACTTGTTAATCGAAAAAGACGGGGTGCAGTGGGTAAGGCTGGGTAGGGATATGGGTGGGTATGGTGTGGTAAGGTAGAGGTTGGGGTGGAGTGAGGTGGAGGGGGTAGGGGTTGGATGGGGTGGGTGGGGTTAGGTTAGGGTAGGGGTGGGATGGGGCTTGGGTAGGGCGGGTAAGGTAGCTGGGGTGGACATGGGTGGGGTGGGGTGGGGTGGGTTAGGTAGGGATTGGGTGGGTGAGGCTGGGTAGGGGGTATGGCTGGGGTAGAGTAGGGTAGGGTGGGTAAGTTGTGTAGGGGTCGGGTGGCAGGGATGTTAGTAGCAGTTAGGTGGGGTTAGTAGGGTAGGGGTGGGGTAGGTAAGGTAGCTTGAGTGGGGTGGGTAAGGAAGCTGGGGTGGAGGTGGGTAGGGTGGGTGGGGTGTCTGGGGTAGGGTTGGGGTGGGTAGGGTTAGTTTGGTGGAGTGGGGTAAAGGTTAGGGTGGGTTGGGTGGATATGTGTGTGGGATTGTATTCTTGGAAAAATTTGGAAATAGAAAACTTTTGAAAACAATAATTTTGTGTTTTCCAAGTTCTATGTAATTTTGGAAAACGGAAAAATTTTATTTTCTAGAAAATTTTTGGAAAATTTGATTAACCAAATGCATTTTCTAACTTTTCATTTTTCTTGGTAAATTTTCTTGGAAAACTAGAAAATTTTCCGTAACCAAACGCATGACTACTAGTTTTCCTAATTTCACGAAGTTATAACTTTGTTCATGTGACCTCAAAATTTTGAAAACTTTATGTCCTTGAAAAGTTGGGAATGAGATTAACAACTTTCGACTACTGACTTAATTCTAATTATTTCTAGAATTTTCGTTAAAGACCTTTGAACATGACCAATTGGTCATTTTGTCATTTTTTGGCCATTTTGAAACCTGCACAACTGCTTCGTTTTAACTCCGAATGACCTGAATCTTTTTCCTATATTTTTATTATCTTAAATATTACTAAAGTCTCCTTGAAGACCTTTTCTCAATTCCTTTTAGATTTTGAGATATTAATTTTTAAAGATTGTTCAACAAAGTTTTCACTTTTAGTCATTTGTTTTCCAAATTATCCTCAAAACAAATTTTCAAGATGAAATAACACTTTTTATTAACTTAATAAAAAGTCGTAGCATATAAGTTTCATAATTTTCACCTTCTTTGGCATTTTTGCCCTTCCATGATATAGTTAATTTATCTAAGTATCAAGCTCCGTACATCAAATACTTGTACCAATTTCTTATATTATATATGTCTAAATTTTTGGTTGTCACAAGCCTCTAGCTCAAAGAAAAAGTTGGGGAACATAAAAGCGAGGAAAGGACGATTCGAGATTGTTAAATCCTTTATGGCATGTAAACTTCAAGAAGGAGCATCTAGGTGTATGCATGTTGAGAAGATGAAATCGTACAAAAACCGGTTGGAAAATCTTGGTGCCTAGCTTCCAAAGGAGTTTAGCCATTGATATGGTTCTCAAATCGCTTTCTAGTTTATAGCAGTTGTTCATTATAAACTATAATATGTACAATCTGGATAAGACTATGTCACACCCCAAACCACGATGGCGGAATCGTCGGAGGGCGGAACGAATCATAATATCACAAGAATTGCATACATTGAAACATAAGTAGATAAACAACCATCATACATTATAATTGGAAAGTTACATTGTTCAAACGTTATTGTTTCAACCCTTATGATAACAAAATAATCAAAAGAGACGTCTTCGCGTGCCGCCCAAAAGATTAGTCGTACATGACTAATTGGTACCTGAGAATACAAGTAATTTTGTAAGTGTCAACATTATGTTGGTGAGTTCATAAGATTTTTGTAATGAGAAACTCAGTAATTCCTTTGTGAAAATCAGTAGCGTATGTACCAAGAAAAATGGTATTTTCTTTAACGTTATTGTAGTTTTAAACCCATAAAACCCTTGTGTAATTAAAACCGTACTTATCTGTATCTTGATAAAATGTAGTTTTAATTACATTAAACCCGTATGTATAAGTAAAACCATACTTATATTTGTAACTTGATAAAATGTAGTTTTAATACCATCAAACTCATACGTGTAAGTAAAACCATACTTATATTTGTATATTGCTGAAATGTAGTTTTAACTCCATAAATCCCGTATGTATAAGTAAAACCGTACTTATATTTGTATCTTGCTGAAATGTAGTTTTACTTTCATAAAACCCGTATGTATAAGTAAAACTAGGGCTGGCAAAAATGTACCATGGAGAACCAACCAATATGTTACCAACCGTACCAACAAAGTTGGTAGCCAACATGTTTGGTAGCCATTATGTTTGGTTGGTAGTACCATACCAATTAAGCAATGTTGGTACGGTAACTGTACAAAATTTTTAATACCATGGTTGTACCATACCAACCATATATATATATATATATATATATATATATATATATATATATATATATATACATATATATATATATATATATATATATATATATATATATATATATATATATATATATATATATATATATATATATATATATATCAATTTCAATTCTCGTATTTTTATGTTTTAGATAGGAGTAATAACTAACAAGTCACACTCGGAAATGAATTAGTAAAACAACTGTTAATACTATTTTTTTTCAAACAACACTATATATTAAAATCAAACTAATAATACAAGCGGCTAGCATGTAAGCGATGGTTAGTTAGGGAAAACAATACTAAAAGAAATTTTTTTGGTATATATCAATACCAATATGTACCAACCAAACTTGTTGGTAGCCAAATAAGTTGGTACCAAGTATAATTGGTACGGTACTGGTAATCAAATTTTTGTGCCAATTATAATTGGTACCGTACACGGTATAAATGAAACAAGTCTGGTGCTGTACCAATTCCACCCCTAAGTAAAACCGTACTTATATTTGATCATGATAAAATGTAGTTTTAATTCCATAAAACCCGTATGCATAAGTAAAATCGTATATGTATTTGTACCTTGATAAAATGTAGTTTTAATTCAATAAAACCCGTATATATAAGTAAAACCATATTTATATTTCATACATGTAGTTTTATATTTACATAAAACCGATTGAAGATGTTTTCCCCAAACCAAGGATATTCATTCTTGTTCATGTGAGTTATTATAACCTCACTATGACATGATGGCCTGGCACGACGCTCTTCAAACGTGGTAGTGTTAAAACATTTGTCACCATTGACCCGTCGGTCGTAGTTGTAGCTAACAACCATAGGTGGAGATTGTCAATCCCATATACATCTATATACAACTATCTCGCTCATGAATGATTAAGGTTATAATCTAGGACTTATTGTGTACTCCTTTTAGTACGGTGAAGAAATGTCTCGCATAACTACCCAACGTGATGTTTTATCCTAGTTCGTACTGAAATGAAACCCTTTGTATTTGTAATTATCAAAATGTCCATGATAATTATAGTGTGTAAATGTACTGAAAACTCCTTTACGTTTATAATTATCAAATTGTCCATGATAATTATAGTATGTAAATGTCCTGAAACTCCTTTATGTTTGTAATTATCAAATTGTCCATGATAATTATAGTATGTAAATGTACTGAAAACTTCTTTACGTTTGTAATTATCAAATTGTCCATGATAGTTATAGTATGTAAACATACTGAAAACTCCTTTATATTTGCAATTATCAAATTGTCCATGATAATTATAGTATGCAATAATTATATGATTATATAATTTTTTGTCGTATTTCTGTCGTATCTTTGTCGTTTGTTCCATAAATTATACTCATTATAATATATATAAATGTTTTCGTCATGTTAATGTATTTATGCCTAAAAGATGTTAAGTAGTTGAAATGAGGAATTTCTTACATATAAGGCACTAAATATAACTAACAAGATAAATTAACAATTTATCAAACACTCATGGCAAGTTGTTAGTTTTGGTCATTTTACATAATGATGGTAACCCTTCCAAATAATCATTTTTCATACACTATACCTTAAGAATAGTTATTTTTTGTAAAATATCAATTTCTTTGTAAAAAGTCATTTTCCAAACTTCTTACGATGTTAAAATTCCAAATAGTCGTTATGACTTCGAAAATAACGTTTTCCTTATAAATGGTCGTTTTTCATCTAAAGATAGTAACGACATATTTATTTTAGACTATTTTAGTTATGTAAATCTTTACATTTGACTTTTGTCCAACAATATATGTCAAAATAGTTTTTGTGACTATTTTGGTGAAAAATGTATTTTCATGTCTTTTTGCCAAAAGATCATATAGTGTACCATTTTTATGACCATTCCACCAACAAGGTAAAACATCAGATTTTCTTGGTGACAAAGGTAAGTCTTGCATGTTAGTTTCTTGAACTAAATATGTATTTTAGTTTATCTTAACACAATTTTATGCCAAACACTATGTAGTAAGATGACAAAACATATCAACACATCATATTTCAAAAGCAAAACATATATTTTTAAGACTTGTATTCTCCCCCTTAAAACACTTAAAAAGAATATAAAATGAGGGGTATGAACTCACCCTTGGAGCAAATCTTGAGTTTGATTAAGAAAAGACCAAAGCTTAGCAACTTGGAAATGGCTTGATGGTGGGGGTACGGTAGGGTGGCATGGGCCGGCCAGAGGGGGGGGGGGGGTAGGGTGAAGTATTTTGTCTTTTATAAGTTATACCCAAGTATTATATCCACCTTGGAATTTTTATAAAAAGCGGTAAAACGTTTTGCGTATTTTTTTATAAGTTTGGGAAATATAATTATTAATAAATACGTTAATCAATATTAACAATAAAAATATTAGTAAACATCTATTTATATTTTTTCTCAATTCATTAGATGAAGATATAAGCGTCTAAGCGTGGTAATCTTCCGAATACGCGGTATTTGGCATTTTACTGGAAAAATAATCGGGCTATGAAATTAAATACTAGATCATATTACGTTCTATAATATGTGTTCCGATATTTCATATTTAATGTTTAAGGCACCTCGTATTGCATTCTAATACCCAATTCCTGTGTACATTTATTGTTCCCAGCAACTGCACTTCTATAACTTTTACATGTGAACTCCGTTTTCGACATTCTATACGTCTACGGATTCGTGAGCACGAACACATCGTGTTATGAATATTACTTATATTAAAATAATATTTGTGTGTTTATCGACTTTCTATGCTACTATAATTTACTACACGTATTTATAGCGTTTACTCGATATTAATTTCAACTAGCATATGTATTATTATAATATTCAATAATACAATATGAAGGTTATGAAAATTACATTCGACATTTTAACCTATTGTACACTTCAGTTGACTTTCGTTGGCTTTTATTGACTTTTGCTAACCGAATTTTGACGGTTGTCACATCATCACCCCCCCCCCCCCCCCCCCCCCCGTTAAAAGGAATTTCGTCCCGAAATTAATTTTAGATACCGGGCTCCTAGGGATTTGGGAATAGTTAGGGATAATTTTGTTTCATCTGATCCTCATGTTCCCAAGTAACTCAGGTCCCCGCTTAGCGTTCCAGCAGACCTTTACTATTGGAATGCGACTTTGTTTTGTTCTCTTGACTTCCTTATCCATTAACTCCACTGGTTCCTCTACAAATTGCAGGCTTTCGTTGACTTGGATCTCATACAGAGGAATGAACAGGCTTTCATTGGATAGACACTTTTTGAGGTTCGACACGTGAAAAGTATTGTGTACTTTGCTTAGCTCCTGGGGTAACTGAAGCTTGTAGGCTACAGGAACCAATTCTAGCTAGAATTTGGAAATGTCCTATGTCCCTTGGGTTAAGCTTTCCCCTTTTGCCGAAGCATATCATTCCCTTCCAATGGGAGACCTTCAACATGACCCGGTCACCCACTTGGAATTCCAGAGGCTTGCATCTTTTGTCCGCATAGCTCTTCTGTCGATCACGAGACGCTTTCAATCGTTCCCGTATTTGGAAAATCTTTTCCGTTGTTTCTCGTATAATCTCTAGGCTGGTGAGTGTGCTATTTGTCACTTGGCCTCTAGTTAGTTGGGTATCACCAACTTCTGCCCAACACAACGGTGATCTGCATTTGCGCCCATACAGACCTTTGAACGACGCGACTTTGATGCTAGTGTGATAGCTGTTGTTGTAGGAGAATTCAATCAGGGGCAAGTGAACGTCCCATGCTTTGCCAAAATATATCATGCAGGCACGAAGCATGTCTTCCAATGTTTGGATGGTTTGTTCACACTGGCCATCTGTTTGTGGATGGTAATATGTGCTCATATCGAGTCTGGTTCCCTAGGACTTCTGCAGCGATTGCCAAAAGCACAAAGTAAATCGACTGTCTCAATCCAAGATGATGGATACTGGCCCACCGTGCAGTCTCACGATCTCTTAGAGATAAATCCTTGTTAGCTTTCCCATCTTATCTGTCTCCTTGATTGGTAGGAAGTGTGCGGATTTCGTCCGTCTGCTACGATCACCCAAATGGTGTCGAGCCCACTAGCAGTCTTGGGTAGTTTTTTTTATGATATCCATGGTGGTCCACTCCCACTCCCACTTGAGTATCTCTGGTTGTTGCAACAAAGCCGAGGGTTTCTAGTACTCCACCTTGAGCTTTGCACAGGTCAATCACTTGCCTACAAAAGTGGCAATCTAGGCTTTCATGTTCGGCCACCGGTACAGCTTCTTCAAATCGGGGCGCATCTTGTCTGAACTAGGATGAACGGAATACCTTGTCTTGTGAGCCTCTTCTAGGACCAACTCTCTGAAGCCACCGAACTTTGGTGTCCGGATTCAGTCCATGAAGCATCGTGTCCCGTCCTCCCTAAGTTCGGACTTCTTGTCTATTCCCCATTGGGCTTCACTCTTGATGTTTTCCGGTTTTAGGGCCTCAAGCTGAGCATCCCTAATTTGAATGGGAAGGTGTGAGTGTATGGTCATTGTTAATGATTTTACTCGACTTCCCGATTATTCTTTTTAGCTCAAGGAATCTGCTACTATTTTTTCCTTGCCATGGTGGTAACGAATATCAAATTCGTAATCGTTCAACAATTCAACCCATCTCCATTGCCTCATGTTGAGTTCTTTCTAATTGAGGATATGCTAGAGACTCTTGTGATCTGTGAAAACTATACACTTTGTTCTGTACAGGTAATGCCACCATATTTTCAGTGCGAATAACACAGCTGCTAGCTCAAGGTCGTGAGTGGTATAGTTGACCTCGTGCGTCTTGAGCTGTCTAGAAGCATAGGCAATGACTTTCCCTCTTTGCATAAGCACACATCCTAACCCTTGTTTCTATTCGTTATAATACACAACGAAATCTTCCATGCCTTCTGGATGCATTGCACAACATTTGTTTTAGTGTCTAAAAGGCAATCTCTTGTTTGTCTTCCCAGTCAAAAGTGACACCTTTCTATGTCAATGCTGAGAGAGGTTTCATTATTTTGGATAAGTTCTTGATGAATCTTCGGTAGTAACCAGCGAGACCCAAAAATTAGTGTATCTCCGTTGGAGTTTTTGGTGCCTCCCAGCTTTCTATCGCCTTGATCTTGGATGGATCGACATGAATCCCTTCTTGGCTAACCACATGGCCCAAGAAGTCTACCTTTCGTATCTAGAATTCACACTTGGAGAATTTGGCATATAACTTCTCTTTTCTTAGTAGCTCCAAGATCAATCGTAAGTGCTGACCGTGTTTTTCTTCACTTCGTGAGTATATCAATATGTCTCGATAAATACGATCACGAACTTTTCTAGAAATGGTATTCTTACGCGGTTCATAAGGTCCATGAACACCGCTAGAGCATTGGTCAACCCGAAAGGCATCACGACAAACTCGTAGTGGCCATATCGAGTCCTAAATGTTGTCTTCGGAACGTCCTCCTCCTGAACTCTAAGTTAATGGTACCCAGATCTCAAATCAATTTTTGAAAAGTAGCTGGATCTCTATAACTGATCGAACAGGTCATTGATTCTGGGAAGTGGGTATCCGTTCTTGATAGTCAACTTGTTCAGTTCTCTATAGTCAATACACATTCTAAAGGATCCATCCTTCTTTTTCACGAATAAAACTGGTGCTCCCCAAGGCGAGAAGCTCCATCTAATAAATCCTTTTTGTAGTAGTTCGTGCAGTTGACTAGATAGCTCCTGCATCTCCGCTGGGGCCATTCTGTACGGAGACTTTCCTACAGGGGCCGCTCCAGGATCAAGTCGATTCTGAACTAGACCTGTCGTGTTGGTGGTATCCCCGGAAGATCTTCTGGAAACACATCAGGAAAGTCACGGACTTCTGTTATGTCCATGATTTCCTTCACTTCCTTCTTCTTATCTACGATGTGGGCTAAGAAATCATAGTACTTCTTGTGCAAGTACTTTTGTGCTTTCATACACTAGACGATTCAGAAGTTTTTTCCTAGTTTGTCGCCGTACACAACAAGGGTTTCGTTATTCAGTAAGTTAAGTCGTATCGCTTTCTCATGGCACATGATATCGGTGTGGTGAGGGTCCAACCAATCCATGCCAACTATTACATCGAAGCTCCTAATAATCATTGGCATAAGATCAATTCGAAAAGTATGGTCGTTTAGGTTTAGGGTGCAGTTTAGGTAAATTTCCTTGGTGTTTTCGGTTCTCCTGTTAGCCATTTCCACCGTGTAGTTTTTGGTAAGTGATTGAGGGTTTTTTTTAGTAATTGTTTGTATTTATTACTAACGAAGCTACTCTCAGCACCACTATCGAATAGTATATAGGCATAGGAGTTATTAACAAGGAATGTATCAGTCACCACAGTAGGATCCTGAATTGCTTCTCTTGTTCCCAGGGCCATAATCCTTCTTTGGCTGCTGCTTCCTCGATCCTTTGCTTTCGGGCAATCTCTCTTAAAGTGCCCAGTTTCACCACACCCAAAACAAGCACGACTCATACCGAGTTTGGACGCTTGATTGGTTCCCTGTGTCGGAATCCTACAGAAATGGGTTGTATGTCCCTTCTGCTTGCAGTTATTGCAGGTCACCTCTCTGCAAGCACCAGTATGATGAAAATGACATTTGTCGCACTTTGGGAGATTCCCAGAATACTGTTCTGGTAAATTTCCTAAAGGTATGTACTACGGATAGGCAGTGATGTTTTGGTATATCTCAAATGTAAACACTATTCAATTGCCGTCTACAAAAAATTATGAAATGATCGAGGATCTTTGAAGCTATAATTACTGTTGCGGGTACTCTCACGACAATAGAACCATATTCGAAGAATATGTTTAGGGAGTCATTGTCTCTAATGAATGCAATGAAAGTTCATGATAGTTTAAATCACATGATCTAGATGATGTTAGAAGGGTTTAGAATGATAAGTAACTTCATTGTTATCAAAATACGTCATAATCCCAAGTGAATGAAGGTACTCGTGTAGTAACCAAACGAAGTAGTAAGAGAATGAAGAAATTCATTATGATAAGTCGTTAATGAGGGAACTCATATAGAACTATTTGGTTACTATTTTGATAAATTATCCAACTATTTAAGTCAAGCCAATTACAAATTTGCAAGGAGTCAGAATATTTATAAAAATGAGTTTAGGAGTTAGGAATTCATTGGAAATTGTGAAGTAGAATGCTACCTTAAAGAAAGGCATAAATATATTGATCATCGAGAATGGGTACATTCTCAATTTAGCGATTCTAGGAAACAATCCTTCGGAGGATAGATAATCGTAACTTTTAAAACTTTTCTTTCCCCAAAATAGAGGACATGACAAATTGTTTGTACAACGTTCATGCCGTGGATGCAGTTTCGCACCTTCTATAGAGTCAACGGTTAAGCTATAGGTTTGACGTGTGGCGTAAGGGGATGCAATCCCTGATAACAATAAGAATGCTAGTAATACTAGATGGACTCCAACGAATGTAAGAAACGATATGGGTCGAATGAGAACTCGAAGTTATAGGAAATTTTCATGTGTCGATGAAGTGCAAAGTTGAACCGGGAATGAAAAGCATAACGTTGAAGATTGTTTGATAAACATGTGAGTAATTCGGAAAGTGTAAGATGATGGTACACTTGGGAATATCACTCGGGTTTCTAAGGGCCTCGAACTAAAACTTAGAAGCATCACCAAAAGAGAAGATTTATAATCAAAGATATATCTTAGCTGAAGTCTTAAGCTTAAGATGGAAACAATCCTAAGGCTAAAATTGTAGCGTAAAAGGAAGGTCTCATGTATTGGTCAACTATGGTTAAACTTCTGTGTCTCCTCGTGAGTCATATCGGGAATACTCACCAATGGTTTTCAAGTCATGACTACTCATGGCAACTCAATTGTCCCTTAACACGAAGCTCCTGTTGTCGCGCTTGCCAACATCGTAACCTTTTTCTTAGTCATAACTATTGGATTAGGTGTCTAAGCCATGACTATAATTTAGAAATATACTTGAATTGGTAGCAGCACAGTCCTTTTGGGTTGCCCTCAAAACCTAGCAGAGGCAAGATAACTTAAAGAGAGAGAGAAATATGATTATTAATATATTATGAGAATAATATATTAATTAGAAATCATAACATTGAATTAATAATTGATCAAAAATTAATTGGAATTAATTTTGGGATTAATTGGATTAATTAAAAGTACAGGGGCTGAATTGTAATTGTTTAATAGTTGAACAATAGACAATTATGGTTGCCTAAATGGGTTTAGACGAATTCAAAGGCTTGGAGCCTAAGGAATTCATAATACATATAAGGTATTGGAACTATTTATGGTATTGATAAGTGGATTCAGTTATATGATAAAAGCCTTATCATATCAGGAATCCAAATAAGGCAGTTATATGCCTTATCACTTATCACCTGGAGACTATAAATAGAGACCCCCTCCACCCCTAAAAGCCACACCATTCTAATGAGTTCCACTCCTTCTCTCTTTTTAGAATATAATTTTAATTATATACCTTATGTTCTTAGTTATAGATTCAATAGAGAAAACATAGATCCTCTTTACGGTGCATGTGAACTTAAGTTTTTAAGCTCATTGTTTGCATAAAACTCATCAGTGGTATCAGAGCTAGATATGTTTTCTATTGAATAGCTGTAATAAAAGAACTGTTATTAGGGTTTATTGGATTTAAACCCTTGACCTCAAGGGTGTCGACTTCTAGCTTGATTTTTAGAAACCCTAGCCTCCACCCTGTAGTTTTCGAAAATTTGAAGGAGCCCCTTTAGGGTTTTACTGTTTATGGTAAATGTGATTATTTAATAAATGGAAACCTTGGCCCTTATTTTGGATAACTTACTGGGAAAGGAATAAGATTAAATGAAATTGTTTAATTTGTTAATGCTAATGTGATTTAATTAATTGTTAATTAAAAGACAAGCATTAAATCACTTTAGCTTTAATTTAAATTTTAATTAAAATTGTTTTAATTTCGAAAATTAAAAAGATGAAACTAAATATTTTAAAATGTTTAAAATAGACCTTATACATATTATTATTAAAAGTTAATACCTATATGTATAAGATTAAGTTAGTCAAATCGCTAGTATGCCTCATTCAGAAAACTGGTCTATAAGGGGGTATAAGGAAACTGCCTATAAAATGACGGTTGAATGGGTGTCCACTCTCACCCACCGCTCCCTTGATCAGTGGACTATCGTTAGCAGAATGGATTTGATGGGACAAACCTAATCTCATTAAAAGTATAATGCTATTAGACAAGAGTACTAGAACCCTAATCACAGTCTAGTTACTTTAGAAAAATGTGAATAGTATGCTAACCCATGAAGTTGCACATTACACTTTATGAATCGTTAGTGGGGCGTGTGTGGTTAACCGGCACACTAATAGGGATTCATAAATAGTGGTAACGGGGATCTCATGATTTATCGTTGTTGATGGAGCGTGTGTGGTTAACCGACACATCAATGTGAGATGATAAATGACATTGAGGTTACCAAGCGGTTTGAATGGTTATTCACATCTTGTTTGTGATCCTCGGCATCCCAGTCACAAATAGAAGAGCATAATCCGAGATTAAACAGGTCATTGACCTCGGTCAATGAATCTCACAGATCTAGGAATTTCATGGAGACTGAAATTGATAAAAGTGTATCTACCTTAATGACCATTATGTTGTGATTATGGCATCCCTCTTCACACCATAGTTGGGGCATTTTAGGTTCTGCTCCTGTTAAATAATAATTGAGTAATTATTTAGAAGAGGATTAAAATTAAACTAATAAATTTTGATTGATGTATGGACTCAGCGTCAACTTTCCTACTCCTCCTCCAACACCCATTTCTGAGAGTTTTAGAAAGTATCTATTAAATATGGAAAGCCTTACTGGCCTGAACTATGTAGAATGACTTCCCAAAAGGAGAATGGTTCTTAGTTTTGCTGGCAAGCCATATTTGATTGAGTATCCGCTCCCCGTTCCACCGAAGCATGGCATCACACAGCAGCTTTGTGATGAACATGACTTCTTGATCGATGAATCCAAAGAAGTTCATACCCTCATGCTAATTGACCATTGACCCCGACATCCTAGGAATTTTGAATTCCTAGGGCCATATGAGTTAGCACGACTGGTTGAGGAAAAGTTTCGAGAGCCAGTTGAAAAGGAACGAACTAGGATCTTCAAAGAGCTTGAAGTGTGCAAGCTTGAAGAAGTAGCGTCGGTCCGCATGTTCTCATGTTTGAGAGATACATAGGCGAACTGTACATCTTGATCACCGGTACGATCTGTTCATCCACATGTATAGGAAGGGAAACCAGGACAAGACAATCATGGAAATTTATTCGATGTGGACTCTGTATGAGTCATTCATAGAGATGCATAGTTCCACTAATTCAGCTACTTGGGGATTGAGTCCAGAGATGAGACGCATCGAGAAATGATCCAGATCGTCTGGACCATTCTGAGATGTCTCAAACTGGGATTCCACAGGGTAGGATACAGTCACAGAAATATTGGAAGATGCTCCAAAGCCAAATCGTTTCGCAACTCAGATATATCTAAAACTCAAAACTCCTTATCCTTAATTCCTTGATACAGGAAGTGATTGTCACATTTTCTCTGTATCCAGGGACTCAGTAGGACGCAAGACATTGATGCATAGGAGCACATTGGGATTGGATCACGAGCTCGTGCAGTTTTGAAGTTTATTTAGATATTTTGATTTTGTTATTAGCTTGTAGATGCGTATGACATTGTTATCATATAATACATTGTTCGAGGATATTTTGATTTAATAAAATGTCGATTTTCTTTAAATTATCCTTGAAATGTTATATGAATGTGTTAACAGCATTAATGGTAATAACTTGAATGTTGATGCATCCAAAGTGTATTGGATTTATAAATTGTGTTTTCTATGATTGTTAAACTAAACCTTTATAAGAATCACTTCAACCAAAGGTCCAGGTGGACAGGACTTTGGAATCATTTGACTTGGAGTCACATGATAAAGTGAGTTCTTAATCAAGTTATTGTTGCAAGAAATGTATCTCCCAAATATCCAATGGATAGGATGTTGGAATCGGTCGACTTAGAGTCAAACGAAGAATGCATGTCTTGAACAAATTAACAAAGTCATAAATTTACATGGAGATGTAAAAGACATTAAGATTATGAGTAATGGACACATTAGTGAATTGCTAGAATCTACAAATGAAAAACACAATTAATTATACTTCATAATATTTGTCAAACAGTATGACAAATATGACATCACATATTAGAATAAGTAATCAGTTGAAACCTTGAACTGTTCAAGGACTTCAAAAGGAAGTATAAAGATCAACATAGTCTGAGTGAAAAACATAAACTGAGAAAATATTTCACAGTTCATCCTCTTCCAATAACATTAATAGTTATAATGTGTCTTAGGAAATAAGATTGAGCATTGGTTGAAATAGTTCGATCCTCGATGTATTAGATACACTTCCAAAAAGTTTCAATAAACTAAACGTTCAACCACTCAGACCACAAAACCATATCCCCACCACATCTTAGACTAAGTAGGTTGCACTGACACCGGCTGAGGTGTAAAGCTGGGTTTACCATACTTGTACATAGAGGGTCCAGGGTCATGTAGCGTTTGTCCGAACCTTATGACAAGCCTGAGCATAATCAGTAGTGTCGTTTCATTGGTCATCCTGTAAGTACCTTTGAAAGAATAGCCCTTTTAGAAAGGACACACATTCTAAGGAAACAGTGGGAGGAAGAGTGATCCCTGAAGGAGTTCAAGGATCAACTAAGTGAAACAACCTATAGTCGTCACTAGGGCTTGACCAGGAACCGGATTCCTATGGAACCTGACATACTCTTATCTTCACAGACCAATCACCGTCATAAGGCGTCATAAGGCATTATGATCTGGGTGACGTACCGATTAGTGGTAAAACACTAAGATTGGTACGGACAAGAAATCCTACTACTTGGAAGCATTGGTGAACCCAGTTGCTACTAAATAAGAGAACCTGAGGGCAAGACTGAATCTATGTGATAATTTGACTGATGTTACACCTGGCCTGAGAACCAGTGGGAGTAATTCATTAATCAAAAGAAGACAACATAGATAGAATTATACCCACATTCTGAGCAAGAATGAGTTGAGTGAAGCAAAACTCAGATTCAAGTGATTGATTTTGAGAGAAATGCTCTCAAGATAACTGAAACAAATCTAAAAGGATATTGTTTCCTGTAAATACACTTTGTGAGTCGTTAGTTGAGCATGTGTGGTCTACCGGCACACTAATAGGGACTCATAAAGAGCATACCAATACAAAAGGGATATAGCCTCGGGATTCATCTCACGGGCACCTCGCAAGAAAGGATATTTGGATTCTCAAAATTTGCCAAATGTTTGGATTTTGTGAATCGCCTAAAGGAGTCCTCTAATCATGTCAGAAAGGTTTGGATTTTATGATAGTCTAAAAGAGTCATATAACCATGTCAATGCCAGTGGGAGTGTCGTTGTGATCTGTTATCAATGTATGTCAGTTACATACCATTTCTAGGAAACGTCTGTTATCATTAGAAAGTGTAATGACATGTCATTAAGAGATGATTCGCTATGAAAAGTCTAGAACATATACAACATACTCAGGTGGTCATAAGCATCTATCAGATATATGACATCATCTGTTTGGACCAAGCCATTGTAAGTGTGATCTTCATAAGATTCAAGATGCATGACTTCGAGAAAAGAGTTTCTTGTCATTACAAAGTGTAATGAACTGGTATGATCTAAAGGAAATACAAGATATTCACGTAGTTACAAACATCTATCAGATAGATGAAATCGTCAGTATAGACCTAGCCATTATAAGTATGATCTTTATAAGATTCAAGATGCACGGGAAAGAGTCTCAAAAAGTCATGACACAGGGATTATAAATAATCCTCAGATTCTGAAAAGGTTCAGAATAGAATAGATCTGATCCCATGATCTTCCACAAATTGGATCAATCATAAGTGTTATGGACTTATGATGACTTAATGCTTAGAGAATGTTAAGTTGGATTCAGGATACAACATGGCTGAGTATACTAGACGAATTTTTTGAACACACGTGAGAAATCATTAAGAAATGATTGGGGTTATTGTAATAATAATTTGAAAGGAGTTTCAAATCTGAAATTATTTACATCAGTATGTGGTGCTAAAGGACTTCATGGTTAAAGAGTTTCATTGGTGCACTGATGGAGCACGTGTGGTTCACCGGCACATCATAACACCTTGAAATCATCTTAGGGTGCAGTCATCTGGACTAAAGATCCCGAGAACCATGAGAAGTCACAGTACACACCACCATTTCCAGAATGGAATTAGGAGAGAGAAAGACAATATGACAAATTGAGAAATCATCGAAAAAGTGTCCGATCGGATTATCTGCTAATAATGTATATCAATGTAAGACATTTTGGATACATGGATAGAGTGAAAGTCATATAGACATATAAATCTTAATTGAAAGTTTAATAGAATCCAAGAAACAAATATAACTGTATTATAATCTTACTTGGTGATTACCTCGTGGAAACTTGGTAATTAGTAGGAGTAGCTGCCAGTCAGATCTTTATGTTTCGCTTTTGCATGTTTTACTTCCCGAATAATACGATTATTCAAAAGTCCACAGTCGCTCATACTTTAAGAAGTAAGTAGTGAATTTAGACAGTCATGAATTGAATTGTAGATTGTCTAAGAACTTAGACATAACAGTGGTATTGCTACAATATTCATGAGTACTTAGAAATGGAGATTTAAGTATTGGACCAACCCATGCTCAGAGAATTACTTCATGGATTATATCACGAGTAATTCTGAGACGATAATATCTTATGGTCTTGAAACGGAGACATATGAGTTGAAATTTACAAGTCGGTTGTGCATTGATAATGCATAAACGCATCGGTAACTCGATGTTATAAAATGTATTGTTGTGCACGATTTGATGCGTAAAAGACACAAGCATGCGAGTCGAAGTTTATTCATTCCTTTTGCCCTAACGGGAAAAGTTGTATATGTGGGGCCCTCGGTGATTTGTTGATGACTTAGAGTGCTAGGCCTAGTCAGGACTAAATTGATGTGTTCAATTAGAAGTCCTATATCATCACAAATCAGAAATCGGGAAACATAGTATCAGACTGAGATTGATTCTAATCCATGTCTTAAGTCCGAATGATATCTTGTAGAATGAAGGATTATATGATCACTTATCTTAGGACACAGAACTGACTGGGTCAGAGTTCGGCAGCGTGCTTTTGGAAGCTACAATTTTCTGGTCAATTTAGAAGCTATATTGAATGATAGTCATAGACTTATCCAAGTGGGAGACTGTTGGATTAGGTGTCTAAGCCATGACTATAATTTAGAAATATACTTGAATTGATAGCAGCACAGTCCTTTTGGGTTGCCCTCAAAACCTAGCAGAGGACAAGATAACTTAAAGAGAGAGAGATATATGATTTATTAATATATTATGACAATAATATATTAATTAGAAATCATAATATTTAATTAATAACTGATCAGAAATTACTTGGAATTAATTTTGGGATTAATTGGATTAATTAAAAGTGTAGGGGCTGAATTGTAATTGTTCAATAGTTGAGTAATAGACAATTAGGGTTGCCTAAATGGGTTTGGACGAATTTAAAGGCTTTGAGCCTAAAGAATTCAAAATCCATATAAGGTATTGGAACTATTTATGGGATTAATAAGTGGATTCAGTTATATGATAAAAGCCTTATCATATCAGGAATCATGTGAATATAAAATAATAGATCGATTGATTCAATATGCGGAATAATAATAAACAAGATCAAGATTGAAGAACAGTAGTCGAATGATTGTATTAAACACTCAAGAACAATTCTAAGTGAAGTATTCTGTATGAGAGCCGTGAACAAGAATTACAAAAACGTTAACCCTAATTAGGGTACGTGCATGCTTTAAATAGTCTATGCTAACTATGGAATGGACAGGCCCACCTATTAAATGAAAGACTAATCTAAAGGCTAATTATCATGCGCAATTGACTTAATCAATAAATGACCTAACAATCTCCCCCTTTGAGTCAAATTGCGAAAGAGTACCATCACTCTTCAGTCTTCGGCTCCGAAGCCGTTGTCTTGAACACCCTGGGCATCATTTGTAGAAGCGTTTTTCGGAAGGCCAAGTACGAGTTAATCATATCTGAGAAGCACTTCTTGTCTGGTACGGTGTTGGCCTGGTTTTTGTTGACGATATGGAGAATGTGCTCCAATAGAGACGTTCGGTACATATGCTTGTCTACCAGGAAGAACACCTTCTTGTGAACCGTAGCTCCTTCCTTAGAATAATAGGCCACGCTCCAATGTTGATTCTCAATCTTTCCAATCTTTTGTTTATTGAGATTGGAAGGCGTATCTTCAGCCCTAACCAAAGGATTGGTATTTAGGAGCGTAGCGACTTCAACATCGAGTTTCGAAACCTCATGAATGTAACAGATGATCATTCTTCTGAGGTCTTCAATGAGGGGCTCGTGCTCCAAAGGTTTTCTCGACAAAATGTTGAACATGTAAATCCAATCGAATAGATTCATGAAAGGCAAATATGCCAGTGAACAACCATTTCGGGAAGCCTAGGAATCAGCCCAATTATTTTCTTTGGACTCGATGATTCGTACTGAGGCTTGGACTTATCTAGATAGAAGGTGAAGATCTTTTCATTCACATCGGAGTCGGAAAGTGGAGCGTCTACAATTTCTTCAAAGCATCGGAAGAGAAATGCTTGTGGTGTGATCGAAAAGTCAAGCTGAGAATCCACGTTGTTGCTGATGTCGAATGAGTAGAGGGGCTACAGCCAGTTGATTGTAAGAGGTGCGTTCGGGCATTCAGCGTAGCTTCAGCGTCCTGAGCCGCTGATTCTTTAGCATCAAGTTCCTTTCGAATCTTTTCTAAATCATTGAGCTCTTTGTTTCTAGCCTCCTGAGCTGCCTTCTCAACATCGGTAAGCTGTTGTTCTTCTTCTTCATCGTTAGCACCGATCTTTTTCCCATGTCGCTTCGAAGGACTAGAAGTTTCGCCAGTTAACCAGTCAAATTTCTTCTTCTGGTGCTTCTCATCAGCATACTTTCAGTATCTGGTTCCGTCACGATCTTTACTTTTGTAATTTTGGGCTTGCTCTGATTAGCCTCATCTCCCCCTTGTTTCGGAGTGGCCCCGCCTTCCGAAACACTCTTAATCTAACTTAACAGGTTGAGAACAGGACGAAGCTTGTTGGTAAGATGATAACGAACCGTGGGTGTAAGAAGCGAATCACCCTCTTCTACTAGTCGTCATAAATACGAATCAACATCAGAAACACAACCTTTCATAGCTGTGTTCTGAGCTGTCACAGTGGCCAACTTCTCCAAAGTGTGTTTCAGATTGGCTTTGAGAACCTTGACCCTGATTGTCTTCGCAGCGAGTTTATCCATGACGTTGTTTTCCATGGCAAGGTCCTTCTGTAACTATTCGACCTTATCAGTTAGAGAAGTGACTAAAGCAGCATTCTCCATCTTTATCTCGTTATGAACGATAGAGAGAGCCTCTTTCTCTGCCTGCAAGGAATCTCGAAACCGGCCGATCATTTCGTTGACTTGGGTCGTGTTTTCATAAGAAGCAGTTCGGAACTCCTTCATGAAATCGACAACATCCTTTTGTAGTTTATCGACTTTCTCTGTCGTATCCTTCACCATCGTTTCAGAATTATTGATGGCCTTGATCACATCGGAAAGGACTTTCAAATTTTCCTTTGTCAATGACTCCACAGTGTTCTTGTGAGCATCCAACTGGGATTGCCAGTCGGAAGAGGTGGACGTCTTCGAGGATTCCAGAAGCGAATCCAACTTCGTTGTTAGTTCTTTAAACTACCCCTTCGTCATCTGGGAAGAGTCTTCATCACGGTCAAGGCGGACCGTGAAAGGAGACTGAACGTAACCAGTAATATCATCTTGTTTGTTTTCGAGAAGGTTTTGGGGAGTTCTTTTAAGATGGTGAAGGAGAGTTTTTAGGAGTGGGTTTGGGTGAGATTTTTAGAGAGGGAGAATTTTTGGGAGTAGGTTGAGGGGTTGGTTTAGAAGGAGGATTAGGTGGCGGGGAAGGTGGATTATGACCACTGTTACCTGCATCATCTTCTTCTTTATTGTCTCCCTAATTGCCTTTCGGAATTCCGGAATGTGTCCGGTCTTCCGATTCTTCATCTTCTGAAACAGGAGTCGGAGATCGTGCTTTCCTAGGCTTCTTTCGGGATTTAGTGGTCTTGACCGTTTCGGAAGTCGAGCCCGTCCCATTTCGTTTTCCCACCTTCCTTGGGTTTTCCACTTTGTCAAAGGCCTCTTGAACTTTAGGTGTGATATATCGGATGCCAGAGGGAGGCAGCAAACGGTAGGCTTCAACAAACCCGACACCGAGTGGCACCCTATTCGTCATTTCCTTAGGAATGGAACCGATGAATTCGAAATTCTTTTGTTCCATCGTAATAAACGTATATGTGGAAAGAGTCTGAATGACAGCCATGACAAAATCTTGCATAACGTGAACCTTATGCTGAGTAAGTGCCTGATGAACAACAATTAACCAGAAGCGAGCACAAGAAATCTCAGAGTGACGAGTATTGGAAGTTGTACCCTCAATAAATTGATTCCATAAAATCGAACCGTAATCGAGGTTCAGATCATGATAAACACCATACATAATGGTGTAAAACAGTCTGCTTGCATTGTCCGTACCGGTAACTCGTTCAGAAAAACTCTTGAAAAGGATGGTGAATAGGGTATTCCAGTAAGGAGGAAGAGCTGACTTCTTGAATCTTGATAATAAACCAATGTCCCCTTGGTACCCCATTTACCAAAAGAGTTTCTGCAAAACTACTGGTGGAATCGAATCTGGATCGACCAGGTCGGCTATCTCAGTGAACCCTAGTAACTTGCAAAGTCGAGATTTTGAAACAGAGGTTTTGATTGAAGCAACCTCAAATTAGACGATTTCATCTTTCTTGATGTAGATGGCGGAGGCGTAAGCAGAGGAGAGATAAACCAATGGAACAGATTCTGATTTTGTCAATGCTTCAGAAATTCTCGAAAACTTTAAACACTCGATCATTAAACGAAGAATTTTGTTGTAGCGGGAAGAATTGAGATCAACAATCATGTTTTGGTTTTGGTTGACATTCAACATGATAGTCATCCCAGATTGTTCGTTGAAAGAAGAAGATTCCATCATTCTTGAAGCTTGGAGAATGATAAACAGGAGAGAGAGAGAGAGAGAGAGAGAGAGAGAGAGAGAGAGAGAGAGAGAGAGAGAGATAGGGTTTGCTGACGATTAGTATGAGAACTATAGAGAGAGAACGAACCATCAAACCCCCTTTTATATGTTTGGGAATTAATGGGAAGAGAGAGAAGATCCCAAAAATCTCGTTTCAGTTTCCCACATATCTCGCCTGTTAATTAGACGTTTCCCCCAAAAGCGGCATGTCAGGCGCGTCAGAACAAATAAGACATCAGTAATGATGACGCCGTAACTGGCGTACGTGGATGACGTCACTTGTTTTCAAATATGCCCGCCTATTCAAACTTTATTTCCAAGAAATCTCCAATTATGATGAGTCAGCATTTATAGATCTGAAAATGCATAAGAAAGCTTTCGCAAAGAAACCAGAGTTAGAAAAACCAAAATTATTTTTGTGCAAGAGTGTGCCAAATAAAAAGATGTAAATCAATTTAAATATCTGGGATTCTATGATGTCAAAAGTGACATGAAAGCAGATGGATCCCGGGCAACGATCTCTTCCTTCGGAATCAAGAGAGATTCGGAAGTGCTTGCGTGGTTTCCCGTTGAATTACGATCACTTATTTGTTGAGAAATAGTGAAAGGATTCTTTTAAGTGTAGGCTGTATGGGTGGCTAAGCTTCCACAACGAATTCCGAAACTTAACATAAGTCCGAAATCGGAAGGAAGTACTTGTTTGATCATAGTAGTGATTAATAACAAGTAGGTTGGGTATTGTTTTAAGTGAGTAGGTTGGGTATTGTTTCGGAAATCTCTTAAAAAATAAAACTGGTTTGATTGGGAAGAAATTTCTTAGGTCGAGAACATTTCATTAAGATCATGAAAAAATAAAATTTTGAGATTTCTCAAAATTTAGCCATCAATTCCGAAAGGTAGTTCGGAGTTTTGGGTTTCACTCGTAACTGTGGTGACAACAATTCTGAGATCATAAACACAGTTGTTGTGTAACCATCAACTCCTAGTGGTAATGCTGAGAAAGGTTGAGTGTCTCACAGCGAATCATGGTGATAATGATTTACGATCATTGACTAGACTTTCTGTAGCCATATACAGAAACTGGTTTGATTTCGATAATCATAGGACTGCATTTTATGGTACAAGAATATGTACAAAGAATTCAACCGTCAATCTCCTTGTGATAATCTTAAATTCACGAATGAATTTATAAAAAAATATTTTTGTATTTTTCTGAAGTGAAAATAGAGAGAAATTAACCATCAAGGAAATGTAATGACGAGTGAGTCGTAATTACTGGTACAGGTGGCAAATATCCTGCAGAACGTGTCAGAGTTGCAGGCGGATGTAAATCCTCATCAAATCGAAGATCTCTGACAGGATTACCTTGATAAGTGCATTGATGACCTGTTAAATCATAATTAATGCAGAGAGATTGAAACGTCCCCAAATTTGGGAATCTCAAGAGTGCTGCACCTTCCTATAAAAGGAAAATAAAATGAGATGTACAAAGCACACAAGAAAAATATACAACCAGCAAATATTAAAGAAAAATGGTTGACAGTCCGTTCAAGTGCTAGGACAAGGTTGAAGTCAAGCTATTGGAGGGTGAGTTTAGTGGAGGCACGTATGGTGGTGTAATCATCGGTGTCTGGTCACAGAGGTATGAGCTACGGTTGATATCTCTAATCGACGGAGAGACTGACGGACCCAAGGTGGTTCATGTCGGCTTTGGGGCACTACAACCGGTTCCACCAAAAGTTTTGGTGGAGTTTAAGTAGTTCGACCTGGTTGAAGTTTGGTACCTTCGTGGTGGGTGGCCAGCATCAATCGTTAAGGCAACCTCACAGAACCAGTTTCTTGTGAGGTTCGTGGATGGAGTTCAGCTCTTCGTTGACGAAACCGAGCTGTGAATCCATCAGATGTACCACCTGGGAAACCCCTCCATGTGGCAGTACTACAAGCAATAGAAAGAAAATGTATTTTGTCTTTTAATATGTATTGTATTTCTAATGAATGAAGTATGCTTTATTTTTCTTTGACGTTGTTCAGCCTTGAAAAGAAAAGTCACGGTGAAGGGATGAGTAATAAAATTAAAATAGAAAAATAAATAGGATAGAAACAACAAAGCAACGAAAAGAATAAAAACAAAATAAAAACAGAAAATATTTTTGGAATTTTAATTTTCTGAAAAAGAATAAAAACAGAAAATATTTTTGGTATTTTGGTTTCTAAAAAGAAAATTGAAAAGCAATACGTATATAGAAGTGTTCTAGATCATCAAACATTTTTTTGATTCCGAACGGTTCCGAGCGTTGAAACCCTTCGGAATGTAAACATTGACTTTCCGATCACATTGTAGATTTTGGAACAGAGTCAGCTTCCATCATTCCAAGTCCTTGTAAAATACGATTGAAAATAGGTTCTGGGAGGGCCTTAGTGAATATGTCCGCCAACTGATCTATCGAGCGAACAAAGTGTACTTCAATATTGCCATCTTCAACGTGATCTTTGATGAAATGGTACCGAAGGGCAATGTGCTTTGTTTTGGAGTGTAGCACCGTGATGGGAACTGGTCCTTCTTCGGATTCACCGATCGCCGGGAATGAAGACCTGAATTCACAACAATGAGAGAAACGGTCAGTCGCACTCCGGGAGTCGGTCCCAGGAGGGCGCTCCGACGGTCTAGTTAGTACCGTGGTCGGAAAAGTGAGAGAGAATATGATAGTGAAAAGGGAGAGTGAGAATGACGATGATGATCTTCCCATGGGGCCGATCATCATATACCGTTGAACCTTTTGGGGGACCACATGATCGTTGGGATCGTGGGTCTTTTCTGATTGGTGGATCTCCTGTGCCTGCCTGTGATTGGTGCATTGGACTGACAAGGTAGTGGATCGTACACTAACCGAATCACCTGCGTTAGTAAATCGCACGATGAGCTCTCGTGAGGAGAGCTGTCATTCTCTTATTGGTTTACGAGATTCCCGGATATTCGAAGTTGTTGGGAAGCGTATCGCCCAGACAAGCGGGTCGCGCATCCCCTAGCTGCTGGCTGGACGTCAAGCATGCTGTCGTGCTGGCGAACTGGCACGCTGGCGAGCTGGCGAGTACGTCGCCTATGGTACATCATCAAGTCCCCCAGTATAGTAGTCAAGATAGGCGCGTGCTAGCTCTGACGTTCTAGACTTTAGGCAATGGCGGTTCACTTTTACTGAGTGGGTCCGTAATTATTGCTGACAGGACATGTCAGTTTGCATCATTAGCAATTTTCAAGTTTCCCGCTCCTTATCTTTGTTCCTTCAATTAGGTTTTTCCTCCTTTCTCTTTCATTACTTCCTCGATCTTTTTTCTTTCGCTTTGCACTTCTTCCTTCAATTTACTGAAGAAAAATGGCTACGACTGCCGATCAAGAGATTACCGATGAGATGTACGGTCCTCTTGTCGAGAAATACGGTTTCCAACCTGAAGACGGCGTTTTAATTCCTTCCGACGGTGCCATCTAGTCCTTCCCCCCGAAGGGAAAACCAGAAGTTAGCTAAAGACCTTTGATGCTGGTTATCGTCTTCCGACATCGGATTTCATGGAATAAGTACTCCGGCGAAACCACGTTGGGTTGCATCAGTTAACCCCGAATTCTGTGAACAAGATTGTTTCCTTCGAGTTGCTGTGTTGTTCGCAAGGCATTGCTCCTGATTTCTTCATTTTCAAACACTACTTTAGGTTTGCAGCGGTTGGAGATAACTATGCTTTTTACCGGAGGACCTCTGTTCATACCCTGGTGCCCGAGTCCAGGTATTCCCCCAAGAACTGGCAAGACCACTGGCTGTGGGTGAATACCTCAAGAGTAGGGACAATATATCACTGTTCGGGCACGGCGTCTGATCAGATTCCAAAGCTATATCATCACCAAGAAGCGGTGGTGAAATTTTGAATAGCTTTCAGGTGGCTGCTGATGAGTTTCCAGAGTATATTCTTGCCGGAGGGGGAATGAGTACCGCTTGGAGGATGCGGGGTAAAATGCCTGAGTTTTTTATTGTCCAGAAAGGTATGTTATTGTTCTTTCTGCTCTGTTCTTCCTTGTTCATCTTGTGATGTTCCCCCCCTTTTTTTTCTTTTCTAAAAATGTGTTGATTCTATATGCAGGTGTTCATCGGAAGGTTCGTTATGAAGAGGTCCTTTCGAAGAGTTCTAAGGAAAAATATCAATATCGTGAAGTGGATTTGGTCGACAAAGTGCCTCCCTCCTTCGTTTTTCGCAATCCTGACATGGTCGCCGGTATCGAAAATGTTACAGAGGGAGGGAAGTCGGAGAAGGAGAAATCCAGTGAGGTTCCTTTGATCGATGCTAAGGTAGAGGGTTTGTCTAGGGGAAATCGTGAGAAGTCCCATAAATTGGTTGTGGATAGCAAAGAGGGTATCATTGAAGAAACATCAAAATTGTTGAGCAAGAGGAAAGTTGTTTGGGATGCGGTGGATTCGGAAAGTTCTAGGGAGACTCGGTTGGTCAGGCACATAAGTCGTCGTAAGTTGTTGAACCGATTGAAGGAGGATGACCTTGGGATCATTGAAATTCCGGATGATGATACCTCAAAGGGTTCCCAGTTGCCCCTGAGTCCGAGGTTGTTGGAGATAAAGGTAAGGAGAAAGTTGGTGAAGAGATGAAAGTTTCTGGGTCTGAAGGTGCACAGAGTCAAGGTAAGAAGGTTGCTACTGGTATCGAATCTGTAGATGTTGATGGTTGTGGTGCGAGTGGATTTGAAGTTGACGATGATGGGGACTTTAGCTCGGGGAAGTGTGATGACACGTTGGGGACCCATGTCTGGAAGGACTACTCGTCCTTGCAATTCGTTCCAGATTGGAAATTGTTAAATGGCTCGCGTCTATCCTCTCGGGAGGCTGCCATTGATTTTGCCCTGCATGCCTTTCCTCCTGCTGCTGACTCATAGATGGAGAATTTTACTCATGACGGTTTGGTGAGCACATTGAGGTTTGCGTCTACACAGTCAGCCTACTATCTTGCGGCTGCTGCTAAACGTATCGAACATTTAGCCAACTCCTCTAAAACTCAGGAGTCGTTCAAATTGGAAGCCCAGAAGGCTGCAGCGGAGAATGCTCGCCTGCGTGGGGCAATGGAGGAGTTGAAGGGTCAAGTGGCCAGTTTGGAAAAGGCGTCTCGCGAATTTGATCTGAAGTACGAGCTTCTGTTGTCTGAGGAAATGTCTGTCGAGGAACAGCTTGCGAGCACCCAGGAGAGGTTAGATAAGGTGAGCGAGGAGAATGAAGCTCTGATGATTCGCGCAGAAAGTTTTGACGCCGAGTCATGTGAAAAAGATCGCGTTTTGGAGGAAGGGGCTGCAGCGTTGGCTAAAGTGGAGGGAGATTTAAAATGGGTGGTTGAGGAAGGCATGGTTAGGGTTGTTGAGAAAGTCTTTATGATTCCAGAATTGATCCATAGCGTTAACCAGATTAGGCGAACTAGTTATATTGCCGGTGAAGATGCCGGCCGTCGTGCTCTTCGCCAAGAACTTAAAATTGCAGGTCCCGATACTGAGGAAGGTGGCTCGTCTTCCAGCTATGCACAGGAGGTTAATGATGCCATGGAAGAGTTCGCGACGTTGGACTATGCCGGGTTGCTTCGCTTGGGCCAACTTGGTGTTGGAGAGCTGAAGGAGTTGCTGCGGGTTAAAGCTGATGATTAAGGAATTGGGTGATCTGGTGATGGTTGTCTTGGACAATATGTTTGACTATTTCTGCTCCTTTTTTTTGCTTGATGTGTGTGGATATTTTGACTTCGTGTTTTGGTTTTCTTGGGAAGTGATGTTCACCTATGGTATGCAGGACAATTTCCTTGATATGTTTGTGTTGATGACATTTTTGGTTTGTGTAGTGTCCAACCACAGGTGTCTTAGTTTTGGTTTGATTGTTGTAGTGCTTGACCATAATTGTTGGTATTTTGATGTAGTGAGTGTGGTATTTAGCCATAAACATTAAGTTTTGGCTTGATGAGTGTGGTGCTCGGCCACGATTTTGATTTCAATTGATGTGGTGCTCGGCCAGAAGTATTAAGTTTTGACTTAATGAGTGTGGTGCTCGGCCACGATTTTGATTTGGATTGATGTGGTGCTCGGCCACAAGCATTAAGTTTTGACTTAATGGGTGTGGTACTCGGCCACGATTTTGGTTTCGATTGATGTGGTGCTCGGCCACAAGCATTAAGTTTTGACTTAATGGGTGTGGTGCTCGGCCACGATTTTGGTTCGATTGATGTGGTGCTCGGCCATAAGCATTAAGTTTTGACTTAATGGGTGTGGTGCTCGGCCACGATTATGATTTTGATTGACAACTGTGGGTCGGGTGATCAGTCCAACCCACTCGTCATTAATTTGGGAAAAAAGGAGAAAAGATAACGCATTTTTAAACAGAAACATATATTAATGCCTGGAGTCTAGCTTATTGGGAAGGTTGAGCATGTACATTCGAGAATTTTAAGCCATAACTACTGAAATTTCGATATGCTTAGAAGAAGAATTTGTTTTAAATGCTGAGCATTCCATTTCCTCGGTATTGTTTTTCCGTCGATGGTTTCTAATATGTAGGACCCATTTCTGTGTGCCTCTTGTACTTTGTAAGGACCCTCCCTTGTCGGTCCTAACTTGCCTCTTGGCTGTGCATGACTGACTTCATTCCTTCTCAGCACAAATTCTCCCACTTTGAAATCTTTAGTTTGTACTCGTTTATTGTAATATCTCTCCTTATTGGATTTGTATGTTGCTTGCCGCAAGTTAGCAAGTTCCCTTCTTTTGTCTAACAAGTCAAGGTTTTGTCGCAAATCTTCTTCGGTTTTCTCTGGTATGAAGGTGGAAACTCTAAGAGATGTTATCATCAGCTCTGGGGGGAGTACAGCCTCTGTGCCGTATGTTAAGCTAAATGGGGTTTCTCGCGTGCCAGCTCGGGGGGTTGTATGGTAGGACCACAAAACGGTTGGGAGTTCTTCCACCCAGTTACCTTTAGCTTTGCCTAATCTTTTCTTGATTCCGCTGACAATGGTCCGGTTGGTTACTTCCGTCTGACAATTTGCTTGCGGGTGGGCGACTGATGTCAATTGCTGGCGGATGTGTCTTTCTTCACACCACCCTCGGAACGGATTCTCTGCGAACTGTAAACCGTTGTCGCTAATCAGCACCCTAGGTGTACCGAACCTTGTCAATATGTTCTTCCACATGAATTTTATGATGGTCCTTCCTGAGATGGAGGCTAATGGTTCAGCTTCCACCCATTTCGTGAAATAATCAATGGCGACAACGAGAAACTTCACCCTTCCAGGGGCTTCCGGAAATGGTCCTACAATGTCAATTCCCCATTGATAGAAGGGCCAAGGGCTGATAATGCTTGTCATGGTATTGGAAGGCAAGTTTTGCACTGGGGCAAAGGTTTGAGATTCGATGCATGTTCGTGCCATTTCTGTCGCGTCATGGTGGATGTCTGGCCAGAAGACTCCCATTCGCAGTATTTTACCAATCAGCGCACGCGCCCCTTCGTGAGCTCCTGCTAGCCCCGAGTGTGTTTCCTCCAGTACTTGTCGTCATTCTTCTTTGGTTATACATTTCAACCACGGAGCTAGGTATCCTTTTTTATACAATATCCCATCGATTATTGTGAAGTTGGGAGCTTTTATACTTATCTTTCGTGCGTCTGCGTCGTCCTCTGGTAGTATGCCATGTCGAAGGTATTCCGTATAAGGCGTCATCCATGTCGCTTCCTCGCGTGTTGTGTCACAGATTTTCTTTTCATCTATACTTCTTTCTGGCAGAAGTTTGACCAACACATGCTTTGTCAGATGATCAAAAGAAGTTGAAGCTAGTTTACTCAGGGCATCTGCTCTTCTGTTTTCCGATCTCGGAATCTGTTTGATAGAAAATTTTTCGAAGGATTTGGTTAGCTTCTGGACTGCATCCATGTATCCTTGCATCCGCTTATCTCTAGCTTCATATAAGCCATTAATTTGATTCGTTACAAGCATTGAGTCACTCAGAGCTGCAACTTGCTTTGCTCCATTTTCGATCGCCAGTCTTAAGCCTGCTAACAAGGCCTCATACTCCGCTTCGTTATTAGACGTCTTGAAATCGAACCTTAATGCGTATGTAATTTCCTCTCCTTGTGGGCTCTTCAGAATTAGGCCTGCTCCCGATCCTTCTTTACTTGCTGCCCCGTCAGTGTAAAGAATCCATTCGCACTGTTGCTCAACTATGGAGTTTTGCTCGCTATCTGGCGCTGCCATTTCTATTTGCTATGGGATTTCAATGAGAAAATCAGCTAGAGCTTGGCCTTTGATACCTGATCGCGGTCGGTATTCGATGTGATGCTCTCCTAGTTCTATTGCCCATTTGGCCAGGCGGCCTGAGTTTTCTGGTTTCAAGAGAATTTTCTTTAACGGTTGGCTGGTGAGAACTTCGATGTGATGTGCCTGGAAATATCGTCGGAGCCGCCTGGCGGTGTATACAAGTGCAAGCACGAGCTTTTCCAATATTGGGTAGTTGACTTCTGGGCCTTGAAGTGCCCGGCTTACAAAGTATACCGGTAACTGCGCAGTGCCTCTTTCCACCACCAAAACCGCTGAAATCGCTTCTTGTGCTGCAGACAAGTATATAAACAGAGTTTCTCCTGGGGTCGGGCTGGCGAGCGTCGGCAGTTGACCGAGTGTTTGCTTAGGTTTCTGCCATGCCTCGTCAGCCGCAGGCGTCCACCTGAATCCTTCTTTGCTGACTTCTCCCTTCAGCGTATTAAAGAGCGGCAATGCTTTTTCAGCTGACTTGGCTATAAAGCGGCCTAAAGCAGTCAACTTTTCATTAAGACCTTGCATTTCCTTCAGTGTAGTAGGGGTTTTGGTTTCGAGAGCAGCTTGGACTTATGCTGGGTTAGGAAGGACACCATGAAACGTTACATAATATCCCAAGAACTGGCCTTCTTCTACCCCGAAGACACATTTTGATGGATTTAATTTCATCTTTGCTTTTTCCAGCGTCCTGAAAGTTTCTTCAATGTCAGCTGTCAGTGCCAAAGTTCCTTGACTCTTGATGACCATATCGTCAACGTAAACCTCGATATTCCTCCCAATTTGATTGCGAAACATTCGATCAACCAAGCGCTGGTAGGTTGCCCCTGCATTTTTAACCCAAACGGCCTTTTCTTATAGCAAAATGTTCCCCTATCAGTGTAGAACGCAGTCTTCTCTTCATCTTCTTTTTTCATTTGAATTTGGTGATATCCCTTGTATGCATCTAGGAAGCACTTCCATCGGAACCCCTAGAGTGACTCTACTTTTTGGTCAATCTCCGGCAGGGGGTAGCAATCCTTGGGACACGCCTTGTTCAAGTCTGTATAATCTATACACATGCGCCAACTGCCGTCGTGTTTCTTAACCATCACTGGGTTGGCTATCCAGTCGGGGAAAATTGCTTCTCGTAGAATTCCTACAGCCACCAGTTTGGAAACTTCAGCGTTGATCGCTGCATTCCGCTCACCTGCTTGGCTTCTCTTCTTTTGTTTAATAGCGCTACTTCCCGCTTTGAAATTTAGGTTGTGTTCTATGACACTTCTATCTACTCCCACCATGTCAGTTGGTTCCCATGCAAACACATGCTGGTATCGTCGGAGGAGGGCGACAATTGCATCTCTTACGGCTGTAGGTAGCGTGCTGCTTACCCTAACCGACTGCTCGGGGTAATCTTGATTAATAACTTCCTTGTCGCTGGATTCTTCCGATCTTACTTTCTTAGCTGGGCGGACAATTTCTGTAGGCTGCATGACCTGGTAGCATCTTAGTTGTTGAGGGTTTGTGGCCAGAACGCATGCCGTGTTGCCGGATGTTTTGAATTTGAGTGTACCATGGACCGTGGATGCTACTGCGCCAAACTTTAGGATTCCTGGTCGTCCTAATATCATATTGTGCTCTGATGGCGCCCTTACCACATTGAATTCGAGGAGAACAGTTTTGTGAAGTTTTTCGTCAAAGCTTCATAGGGTGAAGGGGAGGTGTATCGTCCCGATTGGCCAGATGATATGGCCTATGAACCCTATCAATCGGCCCTTAGCTGGTTTTAGGTTATCCTTGATCGCCTGAGGGAGTAGGTTGAAACAGTGCTCGTGAATGATATCTGCAACGCTTCCGTTGTCGATATATACCCTATGAATCTTAATATCTTTGACATACCCGACGATGACTAGGGGGTTGTCTCCTTGCCAGTTTTCTGGTCTAAGATCATCTATAGAAAAGTCCAGGTTTAAAACCTTTTGGTAGGGGCGCGCGTCTTCCTCTCTGGCGCGCGAGCTTCGCTTGTCGCATGCGCAGATAGCTAGTGTCTCAAGTCCTCGCCCTGTTCCTTTTTCCTCCTTCCTGTTTCTTCCCGCGTTTCTATCTGTTTCGTATTGTTCTCATAATTTCCTTGCCGATTCTACTAGATTTCCTTTGAGCTGCTTTTCTTCCATTTCCTGCTTTAGCATAGCACAATTTGCTGTGTCGTGAGCTCTGCTTTTGTGATACTCGCAGTACCGATGTCTATTGTCTTGAGCTTTACCAGTGTTTTCTTTGACCGCGTAAACATCTGCGTTCCGATTTCGCTGTTCCTCTCTACGGAATGGGTTGTACCGCCGTGGTGGTCTTCCTCCTCTAATCGAAGGGGTAACGTAGTCAGGTCGGCGGCTGCGGTGCTGGTATCGGTCATTTCGTTTATGGTATGGATCTGAAGTTGCTCTGAGGTATGATTGTTTCTCCACAGTCCCTTCCTCTTGGCGGAGAAAACGCTCTACTCGTTCTTTCAATTCATGACGTGTCTGGGGTGGCTTTCCCAAGAACTTCCTGGACAACGGTCCTGGAAGCAGACCCCAGGTGAAGGCACCCGTTACCATTCTATCATCTTGCCCCGGGACGTCTAGTGTGGCTCTGTTGAAGCGCTTGAAGTAATCTTTCACAGACTCACCCTCTCGTTGTTTGCACCCCATAATGGCGTGATTGTCCCCTCTATACTTTCTGAGTTGCATGAAGTTCGTGAGGAAGAGCTGTTTCAGCTGTTCAAAATTGTAGATACTATTTGGTGCCAAACTCTTGAACCGTGCGCCTGCGTTTCCATCCAATGTTGTTGGAAAGTACGTACACCAGAATCGCTGATCTAATTTCAGGGACGTCATATGCCATTCATAAGTGTCGATATGGCTATCAGGGCATGTTGTACCGTTGTAAACTTTTAACATTGGTAGCTTGGCTGTACTTGGGATCTCATAGTCTAGTAATTCTTTGACAAAAGGGGAACGACTAGTTGTTACCGTTGGGATCGAAACTGGCGTATATTGCTGGAAAGGGGGGGTGAAGCGGTACAAAAGGGTATTGGGGCGTCATATAAGGTGGCGTATAACCGCTGCCGTAGAATGGCAGCGGTCCAAATGGGGTATGGGGCGTTGGGGTACTGGCAAATATCTGGTGGGGGAGGTTTGGTACTGGCGTAGGGGCCGAGGGTAAACCGGTGGTTAATGGCGTTGATATGGATGAAGAAAAACCCATCGAAATGGGAGGATTCGTCGACGTTCCCGACTGAAGAAAGGGAAAAGGGGGAAACATCAACGTTCCAGTTGTTGTGGGTGCAACTGTATGTGGTGTAAACAATGGTGGAATTACTGACGTTCTCGTTTGAAGAAAAGGATTGAGGTATGCCATTGGCGGTGTTACAGGATTTGGCATCGGCGACTGCCATGGTGGTATGATAGTTGCTGAAGAAGTTGTCTTGAGCACATTTACCGGTGCTTGTGGTGTAGCGGCGTCTAGGGATGTCATTGGTCAGATTGGGCTTGGTGTGACGTTGCCTTGCTGATTCTCCGATGGTGTAGCCATTCAGTTTTCAGAGAGTGTGATCCTTGCGTTGTCACACAATGGATGGCGCCAATGATGAGAACTGGTCCTTCTTCGGATTCACCGATCACCGGGAATGAAGACCTGAGTTCACAACAATGCGAGAAACGTTCAGTCGCACTCCGGGAGGCGGTCCCGGGAAGGCGCTCCGACGGTCTAGTTAGTACGGTGGTCGGAAAAGTGAGAGAGAATATGATAGTGAAAAGGGAGAGTGAGGAATGACGATGATGATCTTCCCATGGGGCCGATCATCATATACCGTTGTACCTTTTAGGGGACCACATGATCGTTGGGATCGTGGGTCTTTTCTGATTGGTGGATCTCCTGTGCCTGCCTGTGATTGGTGCATTGGACTGACCAGGTAGTGGATCGTACACTAACCGAATCACCTGCGTTAGTAAATCACACGATGAGCTCTCGTGGGGAGATCTGTCATTCTCTTATTGGTTTACGAGATTCCCGGATATTCGAAGTTGTTGGGAAGCGTATCGTCTAGCCAGGCGGGTCGCGCGTCCCCTAGCAGCTGGCTGGACGTCAGGCATGCTGTCGTGCTGGCGAACTGGCACGCTGGCGAGCTGGCGAGTACGCCGCCTATGGTACATCATCACACCGGATTGTGGCAGATTCGAATGGCACTTTCGAAATCACAATATAGTGGAATATGCTTCATGTTGATCCTATAGTCTCTTAGTTGGTTCTGAATCCAAATGATCTGAGAGGTGCTTGATGCTGCTGCGATGTACTCAGCTTCAGGCGTCGATAGCGAGACACAAGTTTGTTTCTTAGATTGCCAGCTAACAAGCTTGCCATCCAGAAATTGACAGCTTCCCGAAGTACTCTTCCGATCAAGTCCACATCCTCCGAGATCTGCGTCTGAGAATGCTTGCACAAAGAATCCTGATCCTGATGGATACCATAATCTTAGTGACATTGTTTGCTTCAGATATCGAAATATGTTCTTCACAGCAATCATGTGTGGTTCTCTCAGATTCGCTTGGTACCTGGCACAATAACAAACAGCAAACATGATATCGGGTTGACTAAAGGTGAGATAAAGTAGCGAACCGATCATTTGACGATAAAGTTTGAATGTGTGCTGCAAGCTTGCCTAAAGAAGGTGTGAGCTTTGTTCCGAATGCCATTGGAACTTTGACCTTTGAGTTGCCGACCATTTCAAACTTCTCAAGAAGAGATTTTGTGAAAGCCTCTTGGTTGATAAAGATCCCTTCTCAGCTTTGTCTAATGTTCAAGCCAAGGAAGAAATTGATTTTTCCCATCGAACTCATTTCAAATTTAGTTTCCATTAACTTTCGGAACTCAGTTGTTAGGCTTGAGTGAGTTGAGCCGAAAATAATGTCATCAACATAAATTTGAACAATCATCAGATGGTTACCTTCCTTCTTACGAAAGAAAGTTGGATCAACTAAACCTTGCTTGAATTTAGATTGTTTGAGAAAGCGAGTCAGCATTTCGTACCATGCCACTGGGAGCTTGCTTCAAACTGTATACCCCCTTATCCAGAACACAGCAGTGATTTGGATGCTTATCATTGATGAAGCCATGAGGTTGCTCAACATATACTGTTTCTTCCAATTCACCATTCAGAAATGCACACTTCACATCCATTTGATTTACATCAAAATTTTTGTGAGCTGCATAGGCAAGAAAGATTCGAACGGATTCCAATCTTGCAACAGGTGCAAAAGTCTCTTCATAGTCGATTCCTTCTTCTAGACAATACCCTTTTACTACCAATCGAGCCTTGTTGCGAATGACATTTCCTTCTTTGTCAAGTTTGTTTCTAAAGACCCACTTCATTCCGAGAACAAATGCATTTTATGGAGACGGAACTAATCTCTAGACCTTGTTACGTTCAAACTCATTGAGTTCATCTTGCATCGCTTGGACCAGTCAGCATGATCAAGAGCAATCTTAACCGTTTTCAGTTCGATTTTTTAAATGAACGAATTAAACATGCAAAATTCCACTTTCGAAAATAATGCAGTTTGCTTCGCCTTTTGTTGTGCTCTTGTCAAAACTCCTGCTGATGTTTCTCTGATTACTTGTGACTGAGGGTGATCTTGTGTCCATTTGATCATTGGAGGATAGTTCTGATCGTATTCTGGATTGATTTTGGCAAAAATTTCCTCGAATTTTGACTGAACTTCGGATTGAGTATCATCGTCATTATTTTCATTCTCCCCCTGGAAGTTTGCATGTGAGTCATCGTTATTATTTTGAGTCCCCCCTCGAAATTGGAAGTGTTCTCCCCCTAGACTTGAGTATTGGAGGAGTCTTCTTGAGTGAAGGGGATTTCAGTTTCCGATGCGTTCGGAGTTGGATTATCGTCGGGAGTTGGGTCTTCGCAAGCTCTTTCTGCATCATTTACTGCATCATTTACTGCATCATCTACTATCATGAGTAGCTCATCCTCTTGATTGTCTCTAGCATTGGCTTCGGAGGATTTTGCAGTTTCAGGTTCATCAAACAAGTTCAGAAATTCCTTATATAAGTTCATTAAGGGAATTGTTGCTTGATTCGTTGTAGGAAAGATCTCGGCTGACTGACCCTCTTTGTTCTAAGTCCTCGTCATGTATTTGTCATCGAAGGTGACATAATACGTTTCTTCTATTTTGCGGTACCTTTTGTTGGGAACCCTGTAAGCTTTCGAAGTTAAGGAATAACCCAGAAAAATTCCTTCATCGGCTTTATCATCCCACTTGACTCTTTTCTCCTTAGAATTAAATATGAAGCATTTGGAACCGAAAACATGAAAGAATTTCACATTTGGTTTTCTTTTGTTAATAATTTCGTAAGGAGTGAGTAAGAATCGCTTGTTGATCGAAGATCTGTTTTGATTAAAGTAAGCGGTGGCAATCGCATCTGCCCAGAAGTACAGCGGTAGTCTTGCGAAAGAGAGCATTGTGCGTGCAGCTTCGCAAAGGGAGCGATTTCGGCTTTCCACTACTCCATTTTGTTGTGGAGTGTAAGTAGCAAACAAATTGTGAGAAATTCCCTTGTTGACAAGAAAGTCATCAAACGCTTGATTCTTGAACTCCGTTCCATTGTCGCTTCGAATCTTCCGAACTTTCTTTCGGAGTAGTAGCTCAACCTGCTTGATAAAGTTGATCATGATTTGTGTTGTCTTGGACTTCTGTTTAAGAAAGAAAACACACATGACTCGAGAGAAATCATCAACTACCACTAAAATGTACTTGTTGTGAGCTACACTATAGATTGCAGATGGACCACAAAGATCGATATGCAAAAGTTCGAGAGGTTCAACGATCTTTGTGTTGATAATTGTGGAGTAACTCTTCCTGCTTTGTTTTCCGAACTCGCATGCAGCACACAGATGGTCTTTGTCGTATTTCAGTGGCGATAATCCCAAACTAGATCACGAACTACGAGTTTGTTGATGTCTTTGAAGTTCAGATGCGAAAGGCGTCTGTGCCATAGCCAGCTATCATCATTCGTTGCTCTTGTGAGTAAGCAGATTGAAGGCTTTTCTTTGATCGGTTTCATGTGCAAAGGGAACATCTCGCCCTTTCTTTTAGATTTTAGAACGATTCTCTTAGTCTTCTTTTCAATGATTTCTGAGCCATCTTTGTCAAAGGACACTTTTAAACCAGATCCCACCAATAGTTGTGAAACACTGATGAGGTTGTGTTGTAGTCCTTGTACGTATGCTACCTTCCGAATCGAGAATTCGCCAGTTGTAATCATTCCATAGCCTTTGATTTCGCCCGTCGTGTTGTTCCCACAACGAACTCGTCCTCCATTCTTTAGCGAACGATATTCTCGTAAATCCTCCTTTCTTCCTGTCATGTGACGCAAACAGCCACTATCAATGTACCATTCGGAGTCATACTGTTCGTGACGCATCACCTGTACAGTTTAGAGAGATTTAGGAACCCAAACCAATGTGGGTCCTTGTGAGAATTTCTTGGGAACAGGAAAGATATTGGTTTTATCAACCTAGAATTATTTCCTTCTCGCGAGTAGATTCTTCCCATTCTCGATCCGAAACAGTTTGGTTTTGTTGACAAACCAGTTACTTTTTGATCCTTAATCACCTTTGCTTCTTGTTGTTTGAAAATAATTTTTGATTCGGAAGCTGTTTTGGTTTTGCCATTGATATCGTTAGACGTGTTGACAGGTAAGTATGCATGTCTATTTGTAGGACAAGGTGATTTTGGTTTTATAGGTGTAGAGGAAAATGTTTGTGGTTTTTGAAAAATCTGTCTTGGTTTCGAAGTATGTTTTTGTTTCGGAATCGGAGGAGTACCAGCTTTTTTATTAGAATTTAATTCAGAGTGGATAACACTTTTATTGTTATCATTTTTGTTTTTCCAGAACTGTTTTCTTTCTTTTAAATTCTTTTTGTATCTAGCATTCATCTGTCTTCTTCTAGCAATAAGCTCTTTAGGAGACTTATGAGTATTAGACATTGTTTTTGAAAGCTTAGCTGGCATATTCGGAATTTGCTTTGTGCCACTTGTTCCTAGCTGAGAGAAAGAATCTACATAATTCAGTGGTTTCGAGACATATTTTCCTCGAAGAGGCATTTATGCACCTTACCACCTAAGATCATCTGATTTGGGATGGTATTTCTGAAAGCTCGCTACACGGACAACATCGAAAGTCATGGATAGTTCTTTTATGGCCTTTAGAATCTGAATGAGTAAGTACACTTCATTGTGGATAGAAAATTTGTAATCAAGGGTTCTCTAGAAAGCCATGAATTCCAAAGAACATTCCGATTATGTTTTCATGAACTATTCCACTCTAACTCATAAGGCAATAAGCTTTGAAACTGAACACAGTCAAAAATTGTTCGAGTCTGAGTTAAAATCTATTAAAAACTCTCTTGCTTGGGGACAAGCAAGGCACAAGTGTGGGGTGTTTGACAACGCCTAGTAATATCACATATTTTAATCGTTGTTGAGCCCTATTCTTAGTGAAATTATATCATATATATCGTGGTATTCTCACTTTTCGTGCCAGTACTTATTTGGAAGGAAATAATGAAAACAGGGACCAAAAGCGTGCAATATGGAAGAAGTTTGGAGAAGAAGACAAAATCAGGAAAATACGTACGAGCACCGCGGAAATCCTCAATGCGCGACGCGGATATAAGGCGGTGGAACAAATTCAAATGCCGAGAAAACGGGAAGAGATCACTACGCGCGCCGCGGAAACCATAAAAGCGCGGCGCGGCTGCGGGAATTTTGCAACTATAAATAGAGGCTTGTTCAGCCGAAAACCCTAGCAAAGACCTGGTGTAAAATCGACCTTCAAGGCTCTTTGACTCCGAAATTTGTCTTCAGCAACTACCTTTTTGGTATTTTCAGGTTTTATGTTTAATTTTCTTTAGTTTAGTAGTTAGCATTAGTGGCTAGTGTCTTTGGGAGTGACAACCATTGACATTGAGCTTGTGAGTTTCTGTTTTCCAGTAGTAGGTTACAGTTTTGAACCTGTGGAATTCGTTTTGGTTTATAATAATCATTTGGTTACAAGTAATTGTTGGTTTTTTGGTGTTTGATGCTTGTTATTGGATTGCGCATGTTTGGATTGTGTTTGGATGCATGTATGACATTTATTGGACTGAATTCCCTTGCTGATTTCAGTGACCAACTAGGGTTAGCTTTTGGTTTTGAACTTAGCCAGTGACTATTCATTTGGACTTTAGTTATTCGTTTAGTTTATGCTTGGTTTGTGTTTAATGATTGAATGCCTTTGCTTGCTTCTGAATTAGAGATGTACTTCTAATTTCAGTAAGTGACTAGGTTTGGTTGATAGTTTAGTTTAGTCTATGTTTGTTTGGAATTGTCTTAGTTTATGATTTTTGGGATTAGTTGTCAAAAGTTAGGAACTAGGTCCTCTGACTATAGCATGACACTATAGTTGGTAATCTGTCACCTGTCTTCACCATGTAACTCCTGCGGATCGACCCTGACTACCACTGTGCTAGTGTGTGTTAGGTATTTCTCTTATTTTTGACTGTAGGACGACCTAGGCGTGTCAAAACCCTAGGACCCATGAAGTATACATAGAGGCCTTAGGGTTCAACCCTAAGACATCCCTTAGCCTTTTCTGTATCGCCGACCTCTCCCTCCCTCTCCTTTCTATGATTGCAATCCCTCTCTAGGGTTTTGATCTCTACCTCCCTTCCCAAGTGGAATACTGATCTGTTTGGTTTTCTAGAGATCAATAGGTGTGAATCATTAGAGGGATTCTACTTTGGATCCTGATCATCCCTTGCAATCGTGGCCCTAATCAGAAGCCAAAGAAGGGGACTTGCTGAGATATATTTAGTTTAAGTGTTAAGTAGCAATAACTATTATGAACTGCATGATCTTGGACAATGTTCATGTATAATCTGTTATTTGATCTTGATTGACTTCTGCTGCATGTGTTATGTGTTTACATGATAGAATCCCAACAGTGGTATCAGAGCCTCTTTTCATATGTTATATGCACTTGATCTTAAACTGTTGAATATGATTTCATGTTGCTTGTTAATTTTTGGATTTAAACATGTTATGATCTTAGGATTTATGCTAGAAAATTGAATGCTCATATGCATGATTAGAATTTTGGATTTTTTCATGGTTTCTTGTGCCTCCTTGTGCTTGTCGAAAATTGCTAGGTTAGGAAGGGTTTTCCTACTCCTCCTCCTCCCGCACAAACAAATATCTCACTGCTATGCGTCCTCTCTAGGGAAAATCTTATGAGTCCGAACTATCTTGACTAGATCAGGGCCTTGAGGATTGCTTTAAGATTCGAGGACAAAGAGTATGTCCTTGATGCTGATATCCTAGAACTAGCTGATGATGCTGCTGATGAAGATGTACCTGCTTATGATAAGCACTACAATGACTCAACTAAGGTTGCTTGCCTAATGTTAGCAACCATGTCCTTTGAGCCCCAAAAGGCTTTGAGAACGATGGGGAGTACGACATCAATCTACGGCTCTAGGAAATGTTCCAAGAGTGTTGGATAAATGCTCTGAAATATTGAGTGTTTATTCTCATTTTTGGATTGAGGAAATCATGATGAAGTTCACCTGACCGTTCATGAAGAATGAGAGATTCTGGAGAGGGATTGTGAGAAAACTATCAATCCAATGTAGTATAAAGGCATTAGAGGAGTGGCTGCAGAATTCTCTCCAGCCACCTCAAGAATATCAAGAACATCATATATCCTCTTCCTTTAACCACTCTTGATCTCCATGTAGTTCATATAGACTAGGAAGTGTGTTTGAGCTTAACTTTTAATCTGTAACACCTTTCGTTTATCAATGAAAAATATGAATTACATCATATCGTTTAAACTATTGTCTTTTAATTTCCACGATTGTTCTTTACAATTTATTTAATATTCTGAAACTTTATATTTCAAGTCATTTATACTTTCCGCATCGTTCCTTTATATTTTAGTACTTAATTTATTTATATATCTTCGTTTATTGTTGAGCGAAAGATCTTGGACCCAAAAACCCCAGAGTTTTCGATTTTTAAATTTCAACAATTGGTATCAGAGCCATAGTAGTTGGCCATATGGTTTTTATAAAGTTTGAAAACCCGGTATCATTCCTTTGTATGCTACTGTACTCAATTTCGTTTCCACAAAAACAAAAACAAAATCATAAAGCACGAAAATGAGTAAAATATGTAAACACAAGTAAAACAAATCATTTTTCGTAGTTTAAGAATTAATATGTTTCTGGACGGAAAATTGTTTTTGTTGGAGATTGAAAACAAAATTTACGATCATGATTCAAATTTTGGCTATCTTTGTTCGAAAATGGTTTATTGAAAATTTCTATAAAAACGTTAAATTTTGCTGTTAAAATGTTGTCTTTAATTTATATTCCCATTGATTTTTCGAATTTTTATATATTTGTCGGTATATAAATTAAATGATTTTATAAGAAAACTATCAGCTCACACATCTCTTTCCTGACTCTCTTTCACCAACCATTTGACATGGGGAACATCATCATTCACTCTCTCCCATGCCCATTAATTTATCAGTACTTTTTATCTAGTGGCATCACCCACTTTCCCATCAGTGATATCACTTCTTTTTCTCCACAAAAGATTGAATTTCTGTATCAAGCTTTGGTGCTTCATAACACCAAAGTCTAACTACAAATCAACCTTCTACCTTTTTCAAGACTTAGATGCATAGTAACACATAAGTTGAGAAATTTCACATTTTCTCCAAAGAAGTCTATTGTTGGTCTCCATCAGAAAATCTCATCAGAAATTTCCATCAGAAATTTTCATTAGAAAATTTCATCAGAAATTTACATAAAAAAGTTACAATTAAAATAATAATGATAATAAAATAAATTAAAAAATATATATGGAAAGGAGAGATGACCATCGATGAACCCAAATCAGAAGAAAGAGAGACAAGTTCAACTTCAAATAACTTATCAGCTATTGTGAAGAAGCGAAGTTGAAATTGAGGTGACAACTTAGTTGGGTGAAAGTAAGAGCTTTCAACAAGCCAAGACTCAGCTGTTGGTATCAGCACAATGGCAACATCCAGATCCAGCAAGCGATTACAGAAATAAAGTCAATGGTTCGTTTCTCGAATGAAGAAATTTCTTAGTAGGGACAGTAACGATTCAATTCTTGTGGCGACGTAGGCACGTGCCAAGTCGCATTCGAATGCCAAGGCTCTAGAACGCTGAATGCACTCTATGGAGAAAGTTTGCACATGTCCTGGCACAAAGAAGTTTTGGGAAGAGCTGGTAACTTCAAAGTTTCATCAATTGAGATCAAAGCAACAGCAGCTCATTCAACGTAGCAACATTATATCAGCAGCATGAAATTTTCAAAAGTTTCATCATTTTGCAAATTTTTCATAATTTTCGAACATATAGCACGAATCACTACTATTCAATAAAATTCATGACCAAGAAGATTTTCTCAAAGAATTTCCAAGACCCCATCAACATTTAGGGAGATCTAAGATCACAGTACAACTCGGCCTATAATATCAAATTAAGAATGAAAGCAAACAACGAGAACACCAACTATGAATATTCCATATGCCGAATGATTTATTCACAGTAAAAGATAGTGCTCCTAATCTTGAAGATGAGTAGCTATTAAGAACGTTACAATGAATACGGCAATCCAAGAGTTCTCTTAAACTTCTAGGGCTAAAGGTGTTTAAATACTAATGCCTAATAGGATAAACACGCAATCTTATTAGTTACAGATAAGCATAACTTTAAACGTTATCTCTATTCTAAAGATAAGTACAAAATAAAATATCTTCTGATAAGCACGTCAACTTCGTATCAAACCACCAGCTTCGGATCAACCTTTAACTTCGGATAGGAACATCTATACTTCGGATATCAAATATCATCACAATCAGAATCCTAACATTCTCCCCCTTTGTGTTGAAGATGCCAGGTATCTGAAGTCTATAACATGTTGAATGCACGAGTAAGTTCCTTCCTTATAGCAATCCACCACATCAGATGAGCACATATTCCTTTCTTTGCATATTCAGAATTTTGATTATTAGCCTCCACCCTTGTAATCATTCCTTCTAAGAACTTTGTTGGGAATTTCTCTTTTTCATCTATATCAAAAATCAGTTTCTTCAACGCTCCTTTCTTCGTAAGTCTTCCCTTGTACACTACTCCCCATGGTTTTTGTAAAATTTTCCCATCATTGATTTTGCTTATTCCAACGAGCTCCTTGTTGGCAGCAGGAACACATTCATTGAACAGCTTCGCAATCTCATAGTCATATGTAGAAACATTTCGAAGATAAGAACCCATAAACCTTCCGATAACCCTTTGGCCTCGTGTAAGTGTCACTTGCTTGGATATCTTTGTTTGAGTTAAGCTGTAGAAGCGTTCTACGAGAACAATGAAGTCATTTCGATTCATCAGAGGGAAGTCTGCAACAGTGAATTTACTTTCGACTTTTTGTTCTCCTCTTCGGACATGGTAGGTGAAATTCTGATATACATCTTCGAATAGGTCACCCATTTTGATTCGGTCTATTCCAACAATCTTTAATGATGACCAGACTTGAGTTTGATCAACAGCTAAGTTCGCATGAAAACTGGCTTTTTGCTCTGGAAACTTTCTGTTGTCCTTGGGGTCAAACTCAATGTCATAGATGTTTGCTACGTAAAGCTTCGGATTGAATGGAATGTCCAGTTGCAACTCTGTTGTATTCTCAGTCTCATAGTACACCAGAGGTACTCTATCAAACATTTCTACATTGGAGAAAGAAAGGGTCATTATCGTTTCATATGTCCAGATTTTGTTGAATGGACCCAAAACTGCACTCTTTCCCATTCGATCTCTGGAGATTACATACAAATGCCTTAACTTCTCATACTCTTCTTCCTTTTGTTTCTTCTATTCTGACCTAGATAATTCTTGAGCAATTTTCTTTCTCTTGTCAACCGATGGACCAGTTTCAGGAGGAATTTGAGAAGTGGTAGTTTTTGTTGATGTGGAAGAAGGTGTGGAACTTGCTCCGATGTTAATTCCACTCGAGAATCTTTTTATGATACTTGAGGTGGATTCGGTTGAAATTGGGGTTGATGATGTACGTCCCCAAACAAGAGGAATCATAGTTTATGGTGATATAGTAGAGATTTTTGTCGATGAGGGTGCTGAAGTAAATCCGAAAAATGGTTTAGTTGTTTGACCAGTGGTGACATTTGTTGTTTGAGTGATTGGTGCGAAGGTTGTTGTTGGGTTAATAGTTGCTGTTGGTGCGAAGGTGTTTCGTGTCTGTCGTGTTGTCCTTTCTGTTAGGCGAGACCCTTCTCCCCTTGTGACGAAAGCACTGTAGGCTTCGGAGCACCTGGTAATCGAGTAACCAGCGTAAGCAACGGTGCAATATCCTTTCAGATTGACTCTGTTGTCTGAGAGACCAAAATCTTCATCTGCTGGTCGCTGATTTTCTATGCTTTTCTGCATGCATGTAACTCATGCACCTTTGGCTCATATTCTACAACTGTCTTCTTTGCTTTGTCAAGATCCGTCCGTAGTCTTGTAAGTTGGACGTCAAACTCTTCAGCACATCTTTTAGATAGGTTTTCAACCGAAGTAGACAAGGAAGTAAGCTTGGCTTGAACTTCTGTATGAACATCACTGAGTTTGGTGACCACTTCGGTGAGTTTGTCGGTGTGTTGGTCCTGAATGAGTTTGGTTTTATCTTCAATCTTCTTCTCAACTGCCTTATACCTCAAATCAATCTTTTCCAAGACTTTTCTTGTAATTCGATTGACATCACTTGTTATTTGCTGCACCGCACCATTAACTGACTTATTTACCCTTTCATTGATTGTCCCTTCGAACGATGTAAGGGACTCGGCCAAATGTTCTGTCGTGACCCCAGATCGCTTGTCTGAACTGTTTCATGGATACCAGGTTTGTGTCTGGTTTATCCTCATTGTCGTCTTGGAACTGAACTGGTCCGGTCTCAAAGTAATCTTCTTCACCTTGTGCCGTTTCATGTGAAGACGGAGAGTCGGCCAGATCATCCATGAAAAAAGAATGTGAAAAACGTGGTACTTCGGTTGTGGAAGTGTCCAACGGTGTTGTATGCGTTGGCGGAGGTGATAGTGGATCTTTTGTAGTCTGATCATCTAGTGTGAGGCTTGTGTCCAGATTAGATGTGTGCATAGGGGTCTCAATATGACTTGTCTCCACATCAGATGTTTCGACAGAGTGAAGGGTTTTCTAGCAAACAATGAACAAATAATTTCTTATGGTTCACATGCAACCCTAGAAAGATCTATGTTTTCTTCTATGAAGATAATAAACTAAAAACCTAAGGCCAACAATTATTTCTAAAGTTTAAAACAAGAATTATCAACCTTTGAATCTTGTTCTTGAAGCTAGCAGCACAAGTGTCCTGCCTCAAATGCAAGTCACACCCAAAGCAATGGAGAAGACAGTCCAGCAGAGTTTATCTAGTTCAAAAGTGGCGCAGAGAATGAGGGTGCCAGGTGCCTCCTTTTATAGCCTCCAAGGGTTACAGCTGAAACCCTAAGGAGCCTCCTTAATTGGCAAGCCTGTTGACCATTTGGACCAGACTTTCTAAACCCTAATTAGGGTTTTCGCCACCCTTGGAAGAAGCCTCCAAGGTGGCGCCAAATCTAGCCCCTGGCTTCTGGTTTGTTAGTAATTCAACTATTAATAAATACAAACCAGTCCCTGCACTTTTAATTAATTAATTTAATCACTGAATTAAATCCAATTAATTCTAGATTAAATCTTAATTAATTATTATAGTTTCTAATTAATATATTAACACTTAAATATATTAATAAACCATTTAATTAATTCTATTGATTTATTAAACATTTAATAAATCAACCTTTTACTCTATTGAACTCTATCCTAACCTCCAGCTATGAGGGCAACCCAAATGGACTTTGCTTCAATTAACAAGATAAATATAAATATAAAGTCATGGCTTAGACACCTAATCCAACAGTCTCCCACTTGGATAAGTCTATGACTTTAATTTATCTTCTGATTAATAAACAACCTGCAGCTTCCAAGAAACTGCTGCCGAACTCTGACCCAGTCAGTTCTGTCCATAGATAAGTGATCATATGATCCTTCGTCCAACAAGATATTTCCAGACACGAGACATGGATTGAGATCAATCTCTGTCCGATACTCTGTTTCCCGATTTCCGATTCGGCTTATGACTTTAAGACTTCTAATTGAACACATCAATTTAGTCTCGGCTGGCCAGCACTTTAGTCAACTTCAAAATCATCGAGCGGCCTACAGATATCTGTTTCCCATCAGGGTCAATGAACGAATAAGCTTCGACTCATACGATTGTGTCACACCCTCAAACCGTATTGGCGGAATAGTTCAAGGGTGGATGACTTAATGAACAATATCATAACAAAGTTACACAATAGTGGAATCCAAGTACACAACCATCATTAAATAATTGCAAAGGTTACATCATTTAAAAAGTTGCGTGTTTCAATCACAATTACAAATGATTTCAAAATGAACAAAAACGACGTCGTATCGTCTCTTCAAATCGCGCTGAGGCTTACCTTATCAATTTCCTGAGAATACAAGTAGTTGAAAAAGTGTCAACAATTAAGTTGGTGAGTTCATAAGATTTTTGTATAGAAATGTCCTTTGTTTGTAAGCAATAGTGTTGAAAAACCAAGAAAATCCAATATTTTCTCATAAAAATGTCCAAGTCTTTAAATCCCAAAGACTAAAATGTAATATGTAAACTGTAGTGTACTTTCTTTGAAATGTATGTTTCCACGTAAACAATTTATAAAAATATTAAGTTGATTATTTTCCCATGTGAGATACCATATAACCATACTGTGACTAGTTGGCCTGCTGCGACGTTCTTCAGGCGTCGGAATGTTAGACATTTGGACACCTCAGACCTGCCGGTCAAGCTGTAGCTAGCAGCTCAGGTGCGGGGTTGTCAAGCCCCGTATAGATCTATACTCAAATATCGCGCTCTCTTACCGAGACTCTGGTTATAAAAGTTCAGGACTTATAGTAGGTACTTATAAAAGTACTTTGAAGATTCATCTCACAAAAATGTATGTATTCCAATCAACTTGTTTACGTACGATTTGTATTTAAAAACTCTTGTAATAGTCCATTATCATTTTTCTCATGATAATATAGTATAGTTTAATAATTATATAATTTTATATAATTATTTTTGTCATGTTCAAACGTCATAATAACTTGTGTTCATAAACTATTCCAATAATAGTCTATTTTAGTATTGCGTCGTAATAATCATATTTTTGTGAATAATAATGAAGTAATTTATTCAAATGATTATAAATATCATCTTTTGAGATATTTCTCACAAAAATAGTGTAATATCTTGATTATAACCATTTTTGCTATAAAATAGTGCTTTTGTGTATAAAAACGTAGTTTTTACTAGTTTTCGTTTTTATAACGTTTTTATCCAAGATCTAGTGTTTTTGTACCCTTATTTGTAGTTTTGTAATCTTTACACATCTTAACATGTCAAAATGTTCATAATACATAGATCTATTCATATTTCATGTCAAACTCAACTTTATAACATTTTTGTCCAAGATCTAACATTTTACAAATTTTATATATAGTTTAGTAACTTTTACACAAACATTATATACATCATTATGAACATCTTACGAAGGGTTAACCATATTTCATGTCAAAAGTATTTTTACACAAATATTAACTTTATGAACTTGTGTAAATCAACATATATAACATTTAATCACATATAATCTTGAATAAAACAACATTTATAGTAAAAGAACTTGTATTCTCCCCCAAAAAGGTTTGCAAAGATGAAAATGAGGGGTATGAACTGTCACACCCCCGACTGAGGCGGCGGAACATCCCGGGTTGTGCGACTAAGTTCTTGGATCACAAGCAATTGAATATACAATACAAGTACAACAATAAACCAAAGGATAGTTGTATTTCATCTTGAAGTTTGAATACATGGTTCTTACAAATAATAATAGTAGAGTGCATGAAATGCCTTAACAGATATAACAAAACTAGGTTGCCTGAAATCTGTGAAGATTGACATCTTCTGAAAGTCTCATTGATTTCCTAAGAATACATGTAGTTTTGAGGGTCAACACAAGGTTGGTGAAAGTTACAGGTTTTATGCTGCACAGCACTGATACTTTTAAAATAACTAAAAGTATTCCTTTTGTAAGTATAATCATACTTGTAAATGAGTTTGTAAAGAGTTGCTGAAAATCGTAAGTAATACCATACTTATAAATGAATTATATAGAGTTTTTGAAAACCATAAGTAATACCATACTTATAAATGATATGTACGTTTATGAGAAAACCATCAATGCTTATAGTTGAGTCATATAACCGAGCTATTCGACTGAAATGTAACCCCCTACAATGCTTCATGGACGTTGTAGTAATGAATTAAATAAATATCACCTACATCGATTTGCAAGTCGAAGTTGTAGCTAACAACTATAGGTGGGGGTGTCAACCCGTATAGATCTATACATATGTATCTCGCACTGCTTGATTAACGGTTATAGTAGTGTGTGGTCTAGGTATTTCTACTTAGTTATGAATAGTGTCTCACTATCTAAGCCATTGATAAATGTAGGATAGACAAGTCTCATCCCAAAATGGTTTTTGTTATAAAAGCCAAGTATGTTGATAAGTATATACGTAATAATGTACAGTACTCGCTTATTGAAAGCATTTTATAAAGCTATAATAACATTTATAAAACTTGATATGAAATTGGTAAATGTTTATATTGCACATGTATTCTCCCCCATAATATATAAAAACATAGACAAAGGGGCCGTAACACTCACATTTGAAGCGTGAATTCAGTTTAGATATAAGAACGACCGTGTTTGAGAAGCACCGCGAAATAACACCACAAAACAACAAGGTTTTGTGCGGCGAAGTAATGGTGCGACGGTAGTGGAGCGATGGCCAATGGTGGTTGTGTTCTTGGCCAAAAGGAGAGCAATTGGAGAAAGAAAGAAAAAGCTAGAAGCTTTGGTGAATTGGTGAAGAAAAATGAGATGCAAAGCCTCTTATTTATAGTCTCATGGAGTAGTTGGGGTTGGTGAAAGTGATGTCGTGGATGACATAATTCGTGCGCAAAATCCCGATGTATAATAATTTTTTCGAGACCGGAGAATTGTCGAGCCGAGTGCACTGATTCTAGAAACCTAAACAGATAATTTTTTTCAAGTTGCAGAACATCGGAAAATCGCGTTTAAATATTGCGTTCCTTTATCCGCAGTATCCGATTAGTTGACTTTTATAAATATTTTTACTAAAAATATTTCGAGTATGGAATCCAATAATAGACCATAGTCTGAGTCCAATAATGTTCTCGGAATTTCCATATGAGGTGCGCAAGTGCCTCAACGGATCGAAACGATTTATGTAGTTAAAGAAAATCAGTGTTACACTGTTTGTTTTGGCTTGTTTTCTTATAACAGTCGTAACTTTTGCATATGAGCTCCGTTTTGAATGTTATTTATATTTCCGGAATCAGGGAAACATGTACTCTGAGGTTAGATTGCTTGTTTTGTTTCACAAATGGTTAATACTTATTTTCAGTTTTTCAGACGTATTAACTAGGGTTTCAGTTTGTGCTTGAGATATTCCATTATAGGAAGTAAAATTTCATCTCGTATCTTATTTTAATCGCAATGACACTATATTTTCCAAAGTATGCATTGAAGCTCAAAAGGTTTGGTTATAAAGAGGTTTGCGGTGAATTAACTGTTTATAGTTCTAGGTATAAATTTTCGGGATGTCACATTACCTCCCCGTTAAAGGAATTTCGTCCCAAAATTATTTCGTAACATAACACTTCTGCTCGATCGTGTAGAAGTCACACGGGTCGTGTTCTAGTTACTGTAGCATCCAGTAGCATCAAGTAGACTTACACGGGTCGGGTTTCGGAGCACGGGTCGGATTTTTAAAAGTTAACGATGCTAACTTTAAAGGTTAGTGTCGCTAACCTGCTTCAGTGGGGTTATTTGGACAGCTTTCCTCATTTACCCCATTTACGAACCAAAATCCTCCTAGGTTATTTTCATAGCAAAAGGTGCGAAATTTGGTCATTTTGATCAAGGATTTTGTGTAGTAAAAGTTTGTGGAGGTTGGATTTAACACCCGAAATGCGTTCTCTAATTCTTAATTCACAAGGTTAGTTATTTTGAGTTTTAGGGTTTCAAACTCTAGATGTCCAAATCTGAAAGTATGCTTCAATTCATCTCATGTGTTGTTAGTGGATTGCTAATATATGTTGTATTGAGTCCTCGTTGCGAATATTGTGATGTTTTAACGATTGATTTGGTAAAACCGTGAAATTGGGGGTTTCGGTTTGATAGCATATGATATTCACTAATTGTGATTTGTATTAGCTATTTATTTCTTAATCATTTGAGTTAAGTATTCTGGAAATGCCTGAGGATGTTTAAGATATGATATGTGATTTCATTTTACAGTTGATACTCGTAGGATGGAAGGAAGTACGTAAGATACAAGTGAACCACGAGCTCTACAGATGTTAGATGAGTAGGTTCTAATTCATTATTTATGATTAGATTACTATATAATTGAATTAACTATTCTTTGAACTATTTCCGTTATCAGAAGATATATATATATATATTTAAAAAAATGTTTTTTCGTTATCCCGTCCTCATTGGAGTCAAGCCGCCAATTTGGAAAAGATATCACTTAGGGTGGTGAAAAGATTGCATCTACTGTAGATATTTTGAATTTCGGTATTAAGAACGTGAGTTGTCCTTTCAGTTCCTGCTGTAAGATGCTATATAAACGGGTATGTATCATCATTTGTATCTAAGATCTTTTCAGTCTCATTCTTTCCTACTACTAGTTTATTCTTATATAATTTCAGATTTCCAATCGAGGCATGGAAAACAGATCTCATATGGAAAACTTGTCAGATGCTGAGCGGAATTTCCTAAGGGAAGAGGGTACCTCCCTATCGTTTAATCAGATACCTCTACTGGAGTCTGGTAATTATAATATCCTTAACTCCTTTTATTTCTTATTCATTTTTCTAGCGTTTTGATTTTGTTTTAAACTATGTGAGATATAGATTTTCCAGATATATTACCGCTGGATCAACTTCAAGATGATCCTGAAGTTTTTCCTCTGATGGGTATTCTCCCTGAAGATCCACTGCCTTTAAATCAAGACATCGCTGTTGGGCAATCTCAATATATACTTCCAGGTTAAGTCATTTTGTTGAGCTTTATGTTTATTTTTCTTAATTATCTAACATACGTTATACACAGATCCATTTGTAGATGACCTTACTAATGATAATCTAAGCATGAACGTGCCTATACTGCATAGTGGAGTAGGTCTAACAAATCAGGGGTTTCAAACTAACATTCAAAATCAGGATCAAATACAGCCGATCCATGATGACACTATCGAGCTCGCTTCAGAGAATCCTGAGTCTGTGGGTGGTTTTCAATATCAGGATCATTTTCAATTGATCCAAAGTAACTTAGAAAGTTTCAAGAATGGGAATTCTGGGTTTATGGTTGATTTTGGAAATCAAGAACTATTACCCATAATAGGTAACAATGAAAGTGTTAGTGATCAGGATCATACACAATTGATCCAAAATGAAAACGTTTCAACCTCGATTCCAAGAACCTTTGAAATTCGTAGAAAAAGGGGTTCTGGACATGCGTTGAGTAAGAAAACAATATCCATGCATTTTGATAAGCCCATTTTGGAAGCTGCAAGGGAACTCAACGTTGGATCAACACAGTTGAAGCAACGCTGTAGGAAGTTAGACATCAAAAGTTGGCCTCGACGACAGATTAAGAGTCTACAAACTCTTATTAACCATACTCAGGTTAAGAATTGTATTTCTTTCTCCACAATTTTAATATCATGAGATTGTAATGACTGAAAGTATTTATGCAACAGGAATCGGATAATAATCCTAGTAGAGTAGACGTAATACTTGGTCTAGAGAACGAGAAAAGAGCAATAGTCGAGGGTTCCAGTTCGAAGATAACTGATACCACAAATAGATTGAGGCAAGCTGCCTTTAAAGCTGTTTACAAGAAAAGAAAGGTTCAGAAGAGAGAAGAAGCTTCATCAGGGACCCATACACAGCAGCAATCTCTGCCTTCTGTTTCTGTTATGAGTGGTTTTAACCATAATTTTCTCAAGACCATAAGTGAAGAGAACCCAGAAGACTTGGCAGGTGACATAGCCAGCCTTCGGCTTTCAGATTGAATTTCTACCAATATTAGTTTAATGGAACTGTTGGTAGGAATGATGGTAGGTTTTCGATAATAGTTATTGGTTAGGTATTATCAAAATATCATGTTGACTGTGCAAGGATAGGGGTAGATAAAGTGTCTAAATGTATGGTTCTATAGTATTATAAAATATTCCTATAGTATTTTAGCTTTATATTCTGTTTTAGAGTTTCTTTGTATATGATTCTTGGTAAGTTGTTATACTTGTTGTTCACTATGACTATTTCTAAGTACATGTTAGTCATACCTTGAACCAATACAGTTGATCAAGCTCTATCTATCCTAGGTATGATTACATAATTACCTAGGCCTAGTCGTAGTGTTCAACTCATCTTATTACTTTTGTATTGTTCTGGTTATGACACTGTTCTAGTATGTATGTACTTATACTTTATACTTTATAAAAATATCATTGTATGTTAAAAGTATACTTTGTATGAAATGTTTTAGAGAGTTTTAGTCTCGTTGTATTTATAGTTGTATACAGTGTTCTCATCGCGGGTCAGAGTATATATATAACTCCTATATATATTGTTGGTGGGGCTTGCAGTATTATTAGTTTTTGTTTTGTACCTCAAGACTATCAAATAAGGATCGGCCAGATGAGAAGTACCGGTGGGCAGGATCATTTTGGCATTAAAGCTGTTCTGAATCCAAAACCCAAGCGATAGTTCAAACTAGACACCTCACCCGTAAGTAGTCGAGAAGTAATGTAATTAATAATAATACTTTTATTAGAATCCTGTTGCTATAGTTGTATTCCTCTTTCGAGGATACGAGTTCTCTATAGCCAATTTAGCTCTGATACCATTCTGTCACACCCCCGACCGAGGCGGCGGAACATGCCGGGTTGTGCGACTAAGTTCTTGGATCACAGGCAATTGAATATACAGTACAAGTACAACAATAAACCAAAGGATATTTGTCTTTCATCTTGAAGTTTGAATACATGGTTCTTACAAATAATAATAGTAGAGTACATGAAATGCCTTAACAGATATAACAAAACTAGGTTGCCTGAAATCCGTGAAGATTTCCATCTTCTGAAAGTCTCATTGATTTCCTGAGAATACATGTAGTTTTGAGGGTCAACACAAGGTTGGTGAGAGTTACAGGTTTTATGCTGAACACACCACTGATACTTTTAAAATAACTAAAAGTATTCCTTTTGTAAGTATAATCATACTTGTAAATGAGTTTGTAAAGAGTTGCTGAAAATCGTAAGTAATACCATACATATAAATGAATTGTATAGAGTTTTTGAAAACCATAAGTAATACCATACTTATAAATGATATGTACGTTTATGAGAAAACCATCAATGCTTATAGTTGAGTCCTATAACCGAGCTATTCGACTGAAATGTACCCCCTACAATGCTTCATGGACGTTGTAGTAATGAATTAAATAAATATCACCTACATCGATTTGCAAGTCGAAGTTGTAGCTAACAACTATAGGTGGGGGTGTCAACCCGTATAGATCTATACATATGTATCTCGCTCTGCTTGATTAACGGTTATAGTAGTGTGGGGTCTAGGTATTTCTACTTAGTTATGAATAGTGTCTCATTATCTAAGCCATTGATAAATGTAGGATAGACAAGTCTCATCCCAAAATGGTTTTTGTTATAAAAGCCAAGTATGTTGATAAGTATATACGTAATAGTGTACAGTACTCGCTTATTGAAAACATTTTATAAAGCTATAATAACATTTATAAAACTTGATATGAAATTGGTAAATGTTTATATTGCACATGTATTCTCCCTCATAATATATAAAAACATAGACAAAGGGGCCGTAACACTCACATTTGAAGCGTGAATTCAGTTTAGATATAAGAACGACCGTGTTTGAGAAGCACCGCGAAATAATACCACAAAACAACAAGGTTTTGTGCGGCTAAGTGATGGTGCGACGGTAGTGGAGCGATGGCCAATGGTGGTTGTGTTCTTGGCCAAAAGGAGAGCAATTGGAGAAAGAAAGAAAAAGCTAGAAGCTTTGGTGAATTGGTGAAGAAAAATGAGATGCAAAGCCTCTTATTTATAGTCTCATGGAGTAGTTGGGGTTGGTGAAAGTGATGTCGTGGATGACATAATTCGTGCGCAAGATCCCGATGTATAATAATTTTTTCGAGACCGGAGAATTGTCGAGCCGAGTGCACTGATTCTAGAAACCTAAACAGATAATTTTTTTCAAGTTGCAGAACATCGGAAAATCGCGTTTAAATATTGCGTTCCTTTATCCGCAGTATCCGATTAGTTGACTTTTATAAATATTTTTACTAAAAATATTTCGAGTATGGAATCCAATAATAGACCATAGTCTGAGTCCAATAATGTTCTCGGAATTTCCATATGAGGTGCGCAAGTGCCTTAACGGATCGAAACGATTTATGTAGTTAAAGAAAATCAGTGTTACACTGGTTTGTTTTGGCTTGTTTTCTTATAACAGTCGTAACTTTTGCATATGAGCTCCATTTTGAATGTTATTTATATTTCCGGAATCAGGGAAACATGTACTCTGAGGTTAGATTGCTTGTTTTGTTTCACAAATGGTTAATACTTATTTTCAGTTTTTCAGACGTATTAACTAGGGTTTCAGTTTGTGCTTGAGATATTCCATTATAGGAAGTAAGATTTCATCTCGTATCTTATTTTAATCGCAATGACACTATATTTTCCAAAGTATGCATTGAAGCTCAAAAGGTTTGGTTATAAAGAGGTTTGCGGTGAATTAACTGTTTATAGTTCTAGGTATAAATTTCCGGGATGTCACATGAACTCACCTTGAGTGTGGATCTTAAGGTTTCTTGGTAGAAGGTTGAAGAGTTTGGTTCTAGGACTCGGAGGACCCTTGGACAAAGCTATTATCCAATGAATTTTTGTGAGTATGTGTGTGTAAAAGAGTATATGAAGGTATTTAGAACTTAAATCACTAGATGATCATAACTTACCAAGAGAGCTTGAAAGATCTTTGAAGATGATGAAGATTTGAGCTCAAAGACTCTTGGACAAAGCTAATATTCAATGGGTATTGATGGATGTTAGTGTGTGTAAAAGGTGTAAAACTTGTGTTATGTTGTTTAGAATCAAAAGGGGAATGAAACTTACCACTTGATCTTAAGAAGAGAACTTGGAAATGGAAGTTGAAGATGGAAGGTGGTGGTGGCGGGTTTGGCCGAGAGCAAGAGAGGAGAGGGAGAGTTGGAGAGAGTTGTGAGTGATAGTTGGTGCAAATGACTAGGTTAGTTCTCCTTGGAAGATCTTGTTCTAGATTTTCCTTATTATAAAACTCCTAGCTCCATCAAGCCTAGATATTGTGCATAGTGCCTAAAGATTGGGTCTTGATGGCCTGGGTCATGTTCCATACGATGGGGGGGTAGGGGGGTGGGGTGATGTGATTTTTATAAAATAGCAACATACATTATAAAAATAAGTGATTTTTATAAAATAGTAAGTCGTTTTAGTGAAATTTTGTGCGTTTTTGACGAAACGAATTTCTAAATAATTATTTTGTATAAAAACATTGCCAAACATTTATTTTGATTGAATTATAACTCGTTGGGTGCCGGAATACGCGTTTAAGCGCAGTATACTTCCGATTTCGCGATTTTCGGCATTTGACCGGAAATTGCATTTAGCTTTGAAATTAAATACTAGATATTATTACGTTACTTATCATATGAATTGTTATTTCATATTTGATGTTTAAGGCACCACATTTTGTATTTCGGGTCCAAACCCTGTGTACATTTATCCGTTCGCAGCGATTTAATGGTTGTAACTTTCACATACGAACTCCGTTTTCGACGTTCTATATATCCACAGGTTCGTATTTACGAGTAGATTGTTTTATGAATATTATTATTCTCAAAATAATAATTGTACGATTATCGAATTTTTACGCTACAGTAGTCTGCTGTCCGTATTTTCGATTTTTAACCAATAATTGTTTTGATTTAGCATACGTAATACTATAATATTAATAATTCATCGCAAAAGTTATGGAAAATAACTTTTCAACATATAAATTAACGTACGCTTCGTTTTACTACAGTTGACTTTTGTTGACCAAAATTTACAATTGTCACATCATCTACCCGTTAGAGAGAATTTCGTCCCGAAATTTAACTCTTGAGTGGATCCTCAAGGGTTTGGGAAGAGATGTGGATACTTCTATTTCATTTGGTCTTCACGCTCCCAAGTAAATTCGGGTCCACGCTTGGCACTCCAACGGACCTTAACTATCGGTATGCGGCTCTGTTTCGTTCTCTTGATCTCCCTGTCCATGATCTCTACAGGTTCTTCCACAAAATGAAGGTTCTCGTTCACTTCGATTTCGTCGAGCGAAATGATAAGGGTTTCATCGGACAGGCATTTCTTTAAGTTGGATACGTGAAAGGTGGGATGGACATTGCTCAGCTCCTGCGGTAATCGAAGTTTGTAGGCCACTGGGACGATCCTAGCGAGGATCTCAAAGGGCCCAATGTATCTGGGGTTCAGCTTCCCACGCTTTCCAAAGCGTATCATTCCTTTCCATGGCGAGACCTTCAACAACACTCGGTCACCAACCTGGAATTCCAGAGGCTTGCGTCGCTTATCTGCGTAGCTCTTTTGTCGGTCACGAGATGCTTTCAATCGTTCGCGGATCTGAACGATTTTCTCCGTCGTCTCTCTTATGATCTCTGGACCGGTGAGAGTGCTGTTAGGTACTTGACCTCTGGCTAGTTGAGTATCACCCACTTCAGCCCAGCACAGAGTGGATCTGCACTTGCGTCCATATAAAGCTTCAAATGGAGCAACTTTGATGCTAGTGTGCTAGCTGTTGTTGTATGAAAACTCAATGAGCGGTAAGTGGGTGTCCCACGCCTTACCGAAGTCTATCACACAGGCTCTCAACATATCTTCCATCGTTTGGATGGTTCTTTCACTTTGGCCATCCGTCTGCGAATGGTAAGCTGTGCTCATGTCGAGTCTGGTTCCCATAGCCTTTTGTAATGATTGCCAAAAGTGTGAAGTGAACCGGCTATCTCTATCCGAGATGATTGATCTTGGCACACCGTACAATTTTACAATTTCTTTGAGGTAGAGCCTTGCCAGCTTATCCATCTTGCCAGTCTCCTTGATTTGCAGGAAGTGAGCGGATTTGGTTAGCCTATCTACGATTACCCATATAGTGTCTAACCCACCTGTTGTCTTTGGTAATTTGGTTATGAAGTCCATAGTTATCCGCTACCACTTCCACTCGGGTATTTCTGGTTGTTGTAGCAGACCCGAGGGCTTTTGATATTCTACTTTAACCCGCGACATTCTCTGGTTTTAAGGCTTCTAACTGTGCCTCTTTGATCTGAGTGGCCAAATGGGAATGGATTGTTATCGACAGAGACTTTACTCGGCGGCCCGAGTACTCTTTCCGACTAAGGGCATCTGCCACCACGTTGGCCTTTCCTGGATGATAACGAATTTCGCATTCGTAATCACTTAGTAGCTCCATCCATCGTCGTTGTCTCATATTGAGTTCTTTTTGGTTGAGGATATGCTGGAGATTCTTATGGTCGGTGTATACCATACACTCTGTGCCGTACAGGTAGTGTCTCCAAATCTTCAATGCGAACACTACTTCTCCCAACTCGAGGTCATGGGTAGTGTAGTTGACCTCGTGAGTTTTAAGTTGTCTTGAAGCGTAAGCAATGACCTTTCCTCTCTGCATGAGTACACAGCCCAGACCCTGGTTAGATGCATCGCAATAGACCATAAAGTCTTCTGTTCCTTCTGGAAGGGACAGAATAGGAGCGCTGCACAAAGCTTTCTTTAAGGTCTGGAAGGCGGCGTCTTGTTTATCTCCCCACTTGAATTTTACACCCTTCTGTGTCAAGGTAGTAAGTGGCTTTGCAATTTTGGAGAAATTCTGTATGAATCTTCGGTAATAGCCAGCAAGGCCCAAAAACTGACGGATTTCTGTCGGAGTTCTTGGTGCTTCCCAGCTTTCGATGGCTTTGATTTTGGAGGGATCCACATGTATCCCTTCTTTGCTGACTACGTGGCCTAGAAAGTCCACTTTTCGAAGCCAAAATTCGCATTTCGAAAATTTCGCATACAGTTTCTCTGCTCTTAATGTCTCCAAAACTTGTCGTAAGTGTTGGCTATGTTCCTCCTTACATTGTGAATTGATAAGTATGTCGTCGATGAATACTATCACGAATTTATCTAGGTAAGGTCGGCATACACGGTTCATCAGATCCATGAATACTGCGGGCGCATTGGTTAACCCGAAGGGCATCACAACGAATTCATAATGACCGTAGCGAGTTCTGAATGCCGTTTTAGGAACATCTTCTTCTTGAACCTTGAGTTGGTGATATCTCGACCTCAGATCGATTTTTGAAAAATAACTCGATCCTTGGAGTTGATCGAACAGGTCGTCAATTTGGGGTAGCGGGTATCGGTTTTTGATGGTGAGCTTGTTCAACTCCCGATAGTCAATGCACATACGGAATGATCCATCCTTCTTCTTCACGAATAAGACCGGCGCTCCCCAAGGTGAGAAGCTCGGCCTGATGAACCCTTTACTTAGCAGTTCGTTTAGTTGGCTGGATAATTCTTGCATTTCTGCCGGGGCTAATCGGTATGGCGCTTTTGCTACTGGGGTGGCTCCTGGGATCAAATCGATTCTGAACTCGACTTGTCGTGCGGGTGGTACTCCTGAAAGGTCTTCTGGGAATACGTCGGGAAAGTCGCAGACTTCGGGGATTTCTTTGATGTTATTTACTTCTTTCATTTCGTCAACAACGTGGGCTAGGAAGGCATGGTATCTTTTCTATAGGTATTTTCGAGCTTTGATGCAAGACACGATTCGGAGGCTGGTACTGGGTTTATCACCGTAGACAACAAAGGTCTTGTCATCCGGCAGATGAAGTCGGATTCCTCGTTCGTAACACATGATGTCGGCATGATGGGGAATTAGCCAATCCATACCAACAATCATGTCAAAACATCCTATTTTAGCAGGCATTAAGTCGATTTGAAAGGAGTGATCGTCCAGATTAAGTGTACAGCCTATGTATATGTCGTTTGTGCTTTCTGTTTTGCCATTAGCCATTTCTACTGTAAATGTTTCATTGAGTGGTTGAGGTTTTTGTTTTAGTAAGTATTTAAACTCGTGGCTTAAGAAACTTCTCTCCGCACCGCTATCGAATAGTACACAAGCATATGAATTATTGACGAGGAACGTACCGGTAACCACGGTAGGATCCTCTACCGCTTCTGCGCGTCCCATGGCTAGGACTCTTCCATTTCTCCCCACATTCTTCGTCTTTGGGCAATCACGCTTAAAATGCCCCGTCTCACCACAACCATAGCAACCTTGACTCACCCCAGCATTAGAGGCTTGGGTGGTTTGTGGAACTGGCGTCTTGCAGAAACGGGCGGTATGACCCTTTTTGTTGCAGTTCAAGCAGTGCATTTCTCTACAGGCTCTGGTATGATGGAAATTACACTTGTTGCATTTGGGTAGTGTTCCATTATATTGTTTGGTTGCTGTCGGGGTAGTCAGGACAGTGGCTACACGGACTGCCACAATCTGTTGTCTCTTGGCATGTTCTTGGTTCGGCTGATTCCTCCCCCTGTTCCAGGGTTTTCTTTTGTGGTCCTTCTCTCTTGGTTGATCAGCTTTAGAGGTCATGGTGCCCTGGCGAACCCCATGGTCGACTAATCGTTGGGCCAGTCGTTTTGTGCTGTCGAAAGTGGCGGGGCTTGCCGCTTCTACATTCCCCTAAATTAGAGGAGATAGACCCCAGATATAACGTTCCATCTTCACAGATTCTGGTGTGACCATAGTAGGGCAAAGGGTTGCCAAATCGTTGAATCGGTTCGTGTAGGAGGTCAGATCGGAACCTTTCATGGTAAGGTTCCACAGCTCTTGTTCTAGCTTTTGGATCTCCCCTCTAGGACAGTACTCTTTCATCAGCATGGTCTTCAGCTCTTCCCAACTCATTGAGTTGGCCACGGAAAGTGTCAGAGCCTTAACGTGGCCCTTCCACCAGGACATGGCCGTCTCGGCAAAGGTACAAGCGGCGTATTTGACTTTAAATTCCTCGGGACAGGCGGAGATATCAAAGATTGATTCTGTTTTCTCAATCCATCTCATGAGAGCAAGGACACCACCGGTACCATGGAAAGTTACTGGTTTTCAATTCGCGAAGTCCTTGTAAGAACATACCCGTGATTGGTTTGATGTTTCTCCATTTGTGGAGTCGTTGGTACCATTTCTGCTTCCGTTTCCATTCGTCCCATTCGGGTTTATCTGAGTGATAGCAGCTGCTACCGCAGCAGTAACAGCTGCTTGGAAAGTAGCTGAGTCCATCATGGGTGGCTCTGGAGTTGCGATCGGTGCTCGCCTAGCGTTTCTTCTACGGGGTGGCATGTTTCTGCCACAAGGATTCAAGATTTGACGTTGGTTAGTTTCTGTAAGGACTATTATAAGTATGTTGTCGTTAGGACATGGCGACTATATTTTAAGTTTCTCTTTGTCTTTTTCTTTTCGTAGATTGTAACCATAAACCAGTACCAAACATACATATCAAATATTTGTACAACGTTTTATAAGTAAACCATGTCATCATATTAATAGTAATTTGTAGCGTTACATGATTTTTAATATGGAAAATTTGACCTTCGCAGAGGTCTACAGTGCAACAGAAATAAACGGCGTAACGGCTTACAAAAAGTGTAATCACTTGATTGTAGAACCGCGCCTACGTACAATGGTGAGCAGCGTATAGTGCGTGCTCATAGGTTTCCTAACTATAACAAAACTTGAGTAGTGATAGTACTACTCATGGTGATCCGGATCTCCCAGCTCTGCGTAGTACATCCACCTGTGCCCTCAGATCGGCAGCCTCTCGCTCGGCCTCCTCGGCCCTCTGCTCTATGTTTCGTATCCTTTCCTCGGACTCATATATCCATATAAAGGCCTCGTGAAACATCCCCATAGCTGTCCGTCCATCCTCCTCGAGTGAGTCGACTCGCCTGGAGGTATGGTCATGGGCCTCGTCCACGCGTCGAAGGCGTGCTGCAGTGACCTCGGCAGTAGCTCCTACGTCCATGACCTGACTGGAGGTTGCCCTGATCCGCTCCTCCTGACGGCTGATGCGTCCGACCATGATTGGTAAAGCTCGGTCTGTATAGCCCCCTCTGCTGATGTCGTAGTGGTCGTAGAGTAGGTCATACGGGGGTCGTAAATCCTGCTCGCGGCTCCAGCGGCGTGTTTGCTCTGCCCATTCTGGTGTCGGGCCCTGGAATAGCGGTGGTGGCGGTGGTGCATGTAAGTTGCGGACTGGGTGACGGGGGTTGATGACTTCGGGTTCGTCTTCGGACTCCTCCTCGTCCCACTGGTCCTCACCATCCGACATTTCTTCCGGTTCTTCTTCTGGTTCCTCGTTAATCCATCCCCCATTTCCCTCCTCGGGGAAATAAGGGTCTCCTGGCAAATGGAATCCTGCCATGGCGTATGTACGAGGATTTGGGGTGTAATAAGTATATAAAAGGGGATTCTTAAATACTCATATATATATAACTAAGTAATGTATACAAAATACTCATATGGTATTTTAACTTCATGTTTAGTTCTATAGCGCCATAAAATACTCCTATAATATTTTAAATTTTATGTTTAGTTCTTTTGGTTACTGGTAAGTGTTCGGACTTGTTGTTCACCACGACTATTCCTAAGTATACGTTAATCATATCTTGGATCAATACAGTTGATCAGGCTCTATTCATCCAAGATATAATTACCAAAACACTTAGGCCTATCCATTGTGTTCAACTCATCCTACTACTTTTGTATGTTTTCGTTATGATATCGTTCTAGTATGTACGTATGTACTTATACTTTTATAAAAATTATCGTTGTAATTTTAAAAGTATACTTGTACGAAAATGTTTTCGAGAGTTTTAGTCCCATTGTATTTATAGTTGTATATCTTTAAATGGATTGATATACTTTGTTCACTATAAACAATGCTCTGATACCAATCTGTCACACCCTCAAACCGTATTGGCGGAATAGTTCAAGGGTGGATGACTTCATGAACAATATCATAACAAAGTTACACAATAGTGGAATCCAAGTACACAACCATCATTAAATAATTGCAAAGGTTACATCGTTTAAAAAGTTGCGTGTTTCAATCACAATTACAAATGATTTCAAAATGAACAAAAACGACGTTGTATCGTCTCTTCAAATCGCGCTGAGGCTTACCTTATCAATTTCCTGAGAATACAAGTAGTTGAAAAAGTGTCAACAATTAAGTTGGTGAGTTCATAAGATTTTTGTATAGAAATGTCCTTTGTTTGTAAGCAATAGTGTTGAAAAACCAAGAAAATCCAATATTTTCTCATAAAAATGTCCAAGTCTTTAAATCCCAAAGACTAAAATGTAATATGTAAACTGTAGTGTACTTTCTTTGAAATGTATGTTTCCACGTAAACAATTTATAAAAATATTAAGTTGATTATTTTCCCATGTGAGATACCATATAACCATACTGTAACTAGTTGGCCTGCTGCGACGTTCTTCAGGCGTCGAAATGTTAGACATTTGGACACCTCAGACCTGCCGGTCAAGCTGTAGCTAGAAGCTCAGGTGCGGGGTTGTCAAGCCCCGTATATATCTATACTCAAATATCGCGCTCTCTTACCGAGACTCTGGTTATAAAAGTTCAGGACTTATAGTAAGTAGTTATAAAAGTACTTTGAAGATTCATCAAACAAAAATGTATGTATTCCAATCAACTTGTTTACGTATGATTTGTATTTAAAAACTCTTGTAATAGTCCATTATCATTTTTCCCATGATAATATAGTATAGTTTAAGAATTATATAATTTTATATAATTATTTTTGTCATGTTCAAACGTCATAATAACTTGTGTTCATAAACTATTCCAATAATAGTCTATTTTAGTATTGCGTCGTAATAATCATATTTTTGTGAATAATAATGAAGTAATTTATTTAAATGATTATAAATATCATCTTTTGAGATATTTCTCACAAAAATAGTGTAATATCGTGATTATAACCATTTTTGCTATAAAATAGTGCTTTTGTTTATAAAAAAGTAGTTTTTACTAGTTTTCGTTTTTATAACGTTTTTATCCAAGATCTAGTGTTTTTGTACCCTTATTTGTAGTTTTGTAATCTTTACACATCTTAACATGTCAAAATGTTCATAATACATAGATCTATTCATATTTCATGTCAAACTCAACTTTATAACATTTTTGTCCAAGATCTAACATTTTACACATTTTATATATAGTTTAGTAACTTTTACACAAACATTATATACATCATTATGAACATCTTACAAAGGGTTAACCATATTTCATGTCAAAAGTATTTTTACACAAATATTAACTTTATGAACTTGTGTAAATCAACATATATAACATTTAATCACATATAATCTTGAATAAAACAACATTTATAGTAAAAGAAATTGTATTCTCCCCCAAAAAGGTTTGAAAAGATGAAAATGAGGGGTATGAACTCACCTTGAGTGTGGATCTTAAGGTTTCTTGGTAGAAGGTTGAAGAGTTTGGTTCTAGGACTCGGAGGACCCTTGGACAAAGCTATTATCCAATGGATTTTTGTGAGTATGTGTGTGTAAAAGAGTATATGAAGGTATTTAGAACTTAAATCACTAGATGATCATAACTTACCAAGAGATCTTGAAAGATCTTTGAAGATGATGAAGATTTGAGCTCAAAGACTCTTGGACAAAGCTAATATTCAATGTGTATTGATGGATGTTAGTGTGTGTAAAAGGTGTAAAACTTGTGTTATGTTGTTTAGAATCAAAAGGGGAATGAAACTTACCACTTGATCTTGAAAAGAGAACTTGGAAATGGAAGTTGAAGATGGAAGGTTGTGGTGGCGGGTTTGGCCGAGAGCAAGAGAGGAGAGGGAGAGTTGGAGAGAGTTGTGAGTGATAGTTGGTGCAAATGACTAGGTTAGTTCTCCTTGGAAGATCCTGTTCTAGATTTTCCTTATTATAAAACTCCTAGCTCCATCAAGCCTAGATATTGTGCATAGTGCCTAAAGATTGGGTCTTGATGGCTTGGGTCATGTTCCAGTCGATGGGGGGTAGGGGGGGGGTGGGGTGGTGTGGTTTTTATAAAATAGCAACATACTTTATAAAAATAAGTGATTTTTATAAAATAGTAAGTCGTTTTAGTGAAATTTTGTGCGTTTTTGACGAAACGAATTTCTAAATAATTATTTTGTATAAAAACATTGCCAAACATTTATTTTGATTGAATTATAACTCGTTGGGTGCCGGAATACGCGTTTAAGCGCAGTATACTTCCGATTTCGCGATTTTCGGCATTTTACCGGAAATTGGATTTAGCTTTGAAATTAAATACTAGATATTATTACGTTACTATCATATGAATTGTTATTTCATATTTGATGTTTAAGGCACCACATTTTGTATTTCGAGTCCAAACCCTGTGTACATTTTTCCGTTCACAGCGATTTAATGGTTGTAACTTTCACATACGAACTCCGTTTTCGACGTTCTATATATCCACAGGTTTGTATTTACTAGTAGATCGTTTTATGAATATTATTATTCTCAAAATAATAATTGTACGATTATCGAATTTTTACACTACAGTAGTCTTCTGTCCGTATTTTCGATTTTTAACCGATAATTGTTTTGATTTAGCATACATAATACTATAATATTAATAATTCATCGCAAAAGTTATGGAAAATAACTTTTCAACATATAAATTAACGTACGCTTCGTTTGAGTATAGTTGACTTTTGTTGACCAAAATTTACAATTGTCACAGATTGTGTCTTTTACTTATCAAATCGTACACAACAATGCGTTTTGTAACATCGAGTTACCGATGCGTTTCGCATTATCAATGTACAACTAACTCGTAAATTTCAACTCATATGTCTCCGCTTCAAGATCATACGATATTATCATCTCAACATTGCTCGTGATGTAATCCATGAAGCAATCTATTGAGCGCGGGTTATCCAATACTCAAATCTATATTTCTAAGTACTCGTGAACGTTGTAGCAGTCTTACTGCAATGTCTAACTCCTTAGACAATCTACAAACCAATTCACGACAGTCTTCGTTCATACTTACTCCCGAAAAGTACGAGCGACTGTGGACTTTTGAATAATCCAATTTTTCGGGAAGTGAAACATGCAAAGTCAAAACTTAAAATCTGACCGATAGCTACTCTTGCTAATTACCAAGTCTCCACGAGGTAATCATCAAGTCGGATTTTACATAAAACTATTATCGGTTTCTAGATTCCTTTTAAACTATTTAATTCGTGTTATGTATCTATGTCTACTTGACCTTTCACTCTTTCTTTGTATTCAAATGTTATACATTTATACACTTTATCCGATCGGATATTCTTCCGATGATATCTCAATTTTGGTCATACCGTCATTCTCACTAACAACTCCATTCTATGTACTGTGACTTTCCATGGTTCTCGGGATCTTTAGTCCACATGACTGCACCCTAAGACTATTTCGAGGTGTTACGATGTGCCGGTGAGCCACACGCGCTCCATCGGAATGCCAATGAAATTCTTTAACCATTAAGTCCTTATTTGAAAAACTCTTTTCAAATTGTTATCAACATTCACCCCTATCATTTTCCAATGATTTCTCACGTATGTACAAAATCCATTAGGTATTCCCATCCAGGTCATATCCTGAATCTGACTCACTATGCTCTAAGCATTAAGTCATCAAGACATGTTCATGACACTTCTGATCGATCCAAGAAACTTGTTGGATACGATCTAGTCCTATTCCAAACCCTTTTGGAATCTTAGGATTACTTATAATCCTTGTGTCACTACTTTTAATAACTATATCCTTTCGGATACTTTTTTCCATGCATCTTGAATCTTATCAAGATCATGCTTACTATGGCTAGGTCTATACTGATGACAACATCTATCTGATAGATGTCTATGGAATATGTGAACACGTTGCACCTTTTATACCTCTCATGCCAAATCATCACACTTTGCAATGACAGGAAACTCCTTTCCTGAGCTATGCATCTTGAGTCTCATCAAGATCATCTTGGCAGGGTTTCGATCTATCTCATAGACATTTGTATCCTCCTGAGCATGTCGTATCTTTATTAAGTCTTTCATAGCGATCCGTCTCTTAACACCAAGTCATTACACTTTGTAATGAAAAGAGACGTTTCCTAGAAACATTATGTAACACACATATGGAGATAGAGATAACAACGACACTCCCACTGGCTTTAGCACGGTTATGGACTATTCACAAAATCCAGAGCTTATGGCACATTTTTGAGAATCCAAACCTTTCTGACATCTTTATGGATATCTTTCAGCCCTTTCTCAAAATCCAATCCTTTGGCACATTTTGAGAATCTGAATATCCTTTCTTGCGAGATGCCCATGGGGTAAACCCGGGCCCACGTACCTTTATACTGGCATACTCTTGTGAGTCCCCATTAGTGTGCCGGTGATCCACACGCGCTCCACTAACGACTTACATTATGCAGTATCCTTTCAGATTTCATCTTCTATTGAGAGTGCTTCTTTCATAGTTAATTACTTGACTCTAAGTATCGTCTCACTCAACCAGATGTTCTGAAGATACGTTTCTGTCCATGTTGGTTTCTTTTGATGATTACTCCCACTGGTTTTAAGACCAGTTGTAAAATCAATGAAACTGTCACATAGACTGTATCTCGTCCTAAGGTTCTCTTAATTGGCAGCAACCGGGCTCAATGCTTCCAAGTAGTCGGATTGAAAATCCGTACCAACTATAATGTTTTACCACTAATCGGTATGTCACCCTGATCATAACTACTTATGATGGTGATCAGTACTACTGGTCAAGGGAAGATAATGTCAGTATTAAAATAGAAATCTGATTTCTGCTCTAAGCCTAGTGATGAATAAAGGTTCTTTCACTTGGCTAATCCTGAACTCATTCAGGACTGTCCCAACTCCCACTGTTTCCTTAGAACATGAGTTCTTACTAAAAAAGCTCTTTCTTTTCTAGGTATAGCGGGATGGCCAGTGAAACGACATTTCTGATTGGGTTCAGGCTGGTCATGAGGTTCAGACGAACACTACAAGACCCTGGACCTTTAATGTACAAGTGGGACAATCCCAGCTTTACATTTCAGACAGTGTCTGCAAAACCTACTTAGTCGAAAGATGTGGTTGGAATATGGTCTGACTGGTTTAGTATTCAATATATCGGAAACTAATTGACAATGTATCTCATACATTGAGGATCGAACTCTTTCGATCAACGCTCCATCATCTTCCCTAAGACACATTATAACTATTAATGTTCTTGGAAGAGAATAAACTATGAAACATTTTCCCAGTTTATGCTGTCACTCAGGTTCTGTGGATCTTGTACTTCCTTTGAAGTCCTTGAACTGTTCAAGGTTTCAATTCAATCGCTTATTCTGATAAGCGAAGCCATATTCGTCATACTGATTCATAAATATCGCAGAGTACAACCAATTGTGTTCTATTTGAGGATTCGAGCAATACACAGCAACTGATGTGTTCGTTGCTCCTAATCTCAATCTCTTTTACATCTCTATGTAAACTTATGACTTTGTTAATTCTGTTCAAGACTTGCAATCTTCAGTTGACTCTAAGTCAACTGATTCCAAAATCCTATCCTTTGGATCTTTGGGTGATTCATTTCTTGCCACATGTGCTTTATAAAGAACTTAATCATCATCTGACTCTAAGTCAAATGATTCCAAAGTCCTGTCCAACTAGATCTTTGGTTGATTCATTTCTTAACACATTAAGAACTCAATTCATCATGTAACTCTAAGTCAAATGATTCCAAAGTCCTGTCCAACTAGACCTTTGGTTGAATTGACTCTTATAATATTCACTTTAACAATCATAAGAAGCACAATTCCTAAAATCCAAACACTTTGGATGTATTAATATTCAAGTTATTACTAATCATGCATTCAACACAATCATACAACATTTCAAGGATATTTCAAACAATATGTGTTAAAAGAAAATTGACAATTTTATTAAAACAAAATCCTTGAACAATGTATTATATGATAGACAATGTCATACGCATCTGATAAGCTAATAACATGATTTCAATATCTAACTAAACTCTAAAACTGCATGAGCTTCAGATCCAATCTGAATATGCTCCAATGCAACAACATCCCTCATCCTACAGAGTCCATGCATACAGAGCAACTGTGAGAAACACATGTTGTATCAAGGAATTAAGGATCAGGGGTTCTGAGTTTTAAGATATTCCTGAGTTGCCAAACTGTTCGGCTTTGGAGCATTTTCTAATCTTTCCGTGACTGTGTCCCACCCTGTGGATTCCCAGTTTAAAACATCGAGGAACCGGTCCAGACGATCTAGATCATTTCTTGATGTGTCCTATTACTGGACTCAATCCTGAAGCAGCTGAATCAATGGAAATATGCTTCTTTATGAACGACTCATACAGAGTCAACATTGAATGCATATCCATGATTGTCTTATCTGGTTTCCCTTCCTGTACATCAGGATGAACGAATCAGTGAGTCAAGCTAATGCTTTAACTCCCGATCAAAAAAGGAACCAAATTTATACAGTTCACCTATATGTCTCTCAGTCTTGAAGATCTTAGCTCATCCTTTCTCAACCAATTCATGGAACCTTTCCACAACTAGCCGTGTTAACTTATCTGACCCCAGGAATTCTAAATTCCTGTGGAACTCGGGGTCAATGATCAATAGTATTAGGCAACGAACTTTCCTTGACTTAACAATCAAGGAGTCATGCTCATCACAATTTACTGTGTGATGTCATGCTTTGGGGAGCGGACACTTAGTCAGATATGGCTTGCCAGCAAAATAGAGAATTATTCTCTATTTATGAAGCCATACCATATAGTTAAGGCCAGTCAGCCTTTCCATATTTAGCAGGTGCTTTCTGATGCTCTCAGAAATGGGTGAAGGAGGAGAGGGAGGAGAATAGACACTTGATTCAGACATCTACAATACACAGAATTTATTAGTTTAATTTTAATCCTCTTCTAAATAATTACTCAATTATTATTTAACAGGACCAGAACCTAAAATGCCCCAACTATGGTGTGAAGAGGGATGCCGTAATCACAACATAATGGTCATTAAGGTAGATAATACACTTATCAATTTCATATTATGAAATTCCTAGATCTGTTGAGACACATTGAACTGTTCAAAGGCATGTTTAGTCTCGGATGTGCCCCACTGTTTGTGACTGGGATGCCGAGGATCACAAACCGGGTGTGAATAACCATGCAAATTCGGTCGGTCCTCTCGAAGTCAATTGTCATCTCTAATTAACGTGCCGGTTAACTACACACGCTCCGTTAATAATGACAAAATCGAGAAACCCATTGCAAGTCTTTGCGGACCCCAGTTGGCGTGCCGGTAAACCACACACGCTCCACCAACGTTCCACAAAGTGCAATATGCAATTTCATGGATTAGCACCAATTCACATTTTTAACCTAAAGTAACTAGATTGGGTTTTTGTTCAAGGTTCTAGTACTTTCAATTATAGCATTATACTTTTAAGAGGCTTAGCGGTTCTATCAAACCTGTTCGGCTAACGACACTCGACTGACCAGGAGAGCGGTGGGTAAGAGTAGATACCCATTAGACTAACATTTTATAGTCAGTCGCCTTATACCCTCTTTATAGGACAGTTTTGTGAATGAGGCCTACTTGCGGTAAGACTAACCAATTCTCTTATATATAAATAATTAACTTTCAATCATAAATATATAAGATATATTTTAATCTTATTAAAATATTTTAGAATTAATTATCTCATAATTTTCGAAAATTTTAAACTATTTTTCGAAAATTTAAATTAATTCCTTGAGCTGATTTAATTTGTCTTTTAATTAACAATTAATTAAACTAATTAAATCAAATATAGGCATCACAAAATTAATCAAATTAATTACCTATATTTATCCCTAGATTTCGAGATTTACAAGATCTTGATAAATGATTCTAGTTATTTAATTAATCAGCAATTACCAAAAATAACAATCCTAATCTGGGCAGCAAATCAAGCAAATCAATGGGGAATAAAGGGGTGCCGGCTAGGGTTAGGAAACCCTAGCCTAGGCCACAAAATTAAGGCCATTCCAAGAGGGTTTTTCGCAAAAACACTCAAGGCAAAAATCATTCAACCAGTTTATATCAATTCATAAGAAAACAAGCCTAAGCTCTGATACCACTGAAGGGTTTTCTAGCAAACAATGAACAAATAATTTTTTATGGTTCACATGCAACCCTAGAAAGATCTATGTTTTCTTCTATGAAGATAATAAACTAAAAACCTAAGGCCAACAATTATTTCTAAAGTTTAAAACAAGAATTACCAACCTTTGAATCTTGTTCTTGAAGCTAGCAGCATAAGTGTCCTGCCTCAAATGCAAGTCACACCCAAAGCAAAGGAGAAGACAGTCCAGCAGAGTTTATCTGGTTCAAAAGTAGCGCAGAGAATGAGGGTGCCAGGTGCCTCCTTTTATAGCCTCCAAGGGTTACAGCTGAAACCCTAAGGAGCCTCCTTAATGGGCAAGCCTGTTGACCATTTGGACCAGACTTTCTAAACCCTAATTAGGGTTTTTGCCACCCTTGGAAGAAGCCTCCAAGGTGGCGCCAAATCTAGCCCCTGGCTTCTGGTTTGTCAGTAATTCAACTATTGAATAAATACAAACCAGTCCCTGTACTTTTAATTAATTAATTTAATCACTGAATTAAATCCAATTAATTCTAGATTAAATCTTAATTAATTATTATAGTTTCTAATTAATATATTAACACTTAAATATATTAATAAACCATTTAATTAATTCTATTGATTTATTGAACATTTAATAAATCAACCTTTTACTCTACTAAACTCTATCCTAACCTCCAGCTATGAGGGCAACCCAAATGGACTTTGCTTCAATTAACAAGATAAATATAAATATAAAGTCATGTCTTAGACACCTAATCCAACACAGAGGACATATGTGCTGACACCACTGGATTGTTTATCAAAGAAACAATTGGATCAGAAGGTGGTACCGTAGATGTAGTCTCCTCGGTTGGTGAAGGAGGTATAATGGTATCCTCAGGATGAGAATATTCATCATCTTCTTCTTCATCGTCTTCGGATCGTGGTGTTGGTGGTCTTGAAGATTGTGTGGGTTTCTTCTTTGATGGTTTAACAGCTTGGGTTTTCTTCCTTGTCCTGGATTTCTTAGCTAATGCTTCGGATGGTTCTGTTGTGCCTTTACGTTTGCTACCCATGGCCTTGGGTATTTCGGATTCAATAACCCTTGTGAAGACCCTGAGTGGTTGAGGAATTGTGAGTGTCTTTCGGTACGCTATCAAAGTAAGATTGTCATCAGGAACCTTGCATAGCATAGCCTCAAGAATTGAAGCGAGAAATTCCATCTTGTCATCTGAAGTTGAACTTGAGGGAACTTGGACTAGACTGAAATCATGAACAGGTAGGTCTGAAGGCACTGGTACCTTTTCATGGGCATAGACAGCTTGGACGAGAAGTGCCCAGAAACGTGTTGATGCGATGTCTGTGGCCCTCTTCGCATGATTCAGATAGGTAGTGAAGTCTGTCCATAGGATTGAAGCATAATCAACTGGAACGTTGTAGTAAATACCATAATGTAGTTAAATAATCTGCTGCATGTGTGTGTGCTTGTGGACAATCTTTGAAACAGACCTCATCTGGACCAGGACTAAGGTCTATTCAGGCCCCTTTGAAAAGACAAACATGTTTTAACTGTGGGACTCCAGGTCATATTTCCAGATATTGTCCTCAATACTTGTATGCTCCTCACAATGAGCAAAACTGGCAGAATGTGCCAAGAGGGAGATCTTATAAAAGAAAACCCTCGAGATCACGTTCACGAAATAGTGATTGGAATAATGCCAAGACCAATAATCGGACTCCCAAGAACAAAAAGACTTATTCAAGAGATAACTGTACCAAACCAAATATGGTAAGGTCTAAGCCATCTGAAGGATCATCCTCTAGTCCACATTTGTAATGTAGACCTAAATCCAAGGGTAGTCCTGATTCAAAATCTAATGCTAATGCTCCCATTTGGTCAAATAATAAAAGATTTAAATCCAATTACAAATGGGTTCCCAAAGGCAGCTTTCCAAAGACTTCTGTAAATTCATCATTATTTGACAAGCAAGATATGAGTTTAGAACCTGTTTCATGTGTTGATAGTGAGGGTCAACCCAGTTTCCGAATGGACTGGGTTCCCAAATCTAATTAATCCCGCATCTTGTGCAGGAGCAGCTATGGAGGAATATCATCAGACCTTGGTATGTTGATAGTGGCTGTTCCAGGCACATGACAGGAGACATATCCCAGTTGCACGCCATTCATAACATTAACGGAGGGTATGTGTCCTTTACGTGAGGAGAGAAAGGGAAGATCACTCAGATGGGGACCGTGACAAACGTGTGTTGAAATTCGAAAATGTCAACTTTGTTCCAGAACTAAAGCACAGTCTGGCGAGCGTTTCTTAGATCTGCGACATAGATTTTTCAACTCACTTCACTAAGAAAGAATGTCTGATTTTAAAGCATGGTGTTGTTATACCAGAAGAGTGAATTTTAGTGAGATCTGAACGTAGAAGCAACGCCTACATCATTGACTTGAATCATAACCATCCGGAGAATGTTACTTGCTTATTCTCTGAAGACTCTGAACATAATGCCATGCTTTGGCATCGTCGTCTCGGTTACGCTAATGCCAAGAATTTGAACCGTCTTGCAAAGAATGATCTCGCACGGGGGTCGCCAATTAAATACGTTATCACCTTCGAGAAGTGTGTGGCCTGTACACATGGAAAGCATCATCGGAAGCCCCACAAGCCCAAACTGGTCAATTCCATTGACTCGCTCCTTCAACTACTTCACATGGATCTCTTCGTCCCTGTCAATGTTTTGAGTATTAACAAAAGCTCTTATTGTTTGGTTATTATTGATGATTAATCACGTTTTACTTGCGTTTCTTTTTTAAGAATAAGAGGGAAACTGCAGAACTGGTCAATAGATTCATTACATTAATTGAAAATCAGACTAATCAGAAGGTGAATGGAATCAGATGCGACAATAGGACCGAGTTCAAGAACGCAGTGCTGGATCAATTCTGTGTAGAAAAGGGATTGCAGCGGCAATACAGTGTTGCTCGGACAACACAACAAAACGGTGTTGCTAAGCGCAGAAATCGAACGTTAATTAATGTTGCTCGTACCATGCTATGTGATTCCAAGTTGTCGGTGTTCTTCTGGGCTGAAGCAATTAATACAACCTTTTATGTTCAGAATTGGGTTTTAATCAACAAGCGTCACATGAAGACTCCGTATGAAATCCTCTACGGCCACAAACCAACTGTTGGACATTTTTGCACCTTTGGATGCCCATGCACCCTCCTTCATCTGGAAGCCACTCCAAAGTTTAACTCAAAGGCTGATGATTGTTATTTTGTAGGGTATGCTGGTGGCACTGCTTATCGGGTGTACAACAAGGTAACCAAGCTGATAGTGGAATCCTCTGAAATGAGACGGATTCCCGAGTTGGTCCTGACTGGTTGTTTAATTATGCTGAATTGTTTAAACCGTTCTATTTGCTTTCTAATGATGTCTCAGGTACACAACCAGGCCCGAGTGGAATCAATTGAAATGAAGATGAGGATGTTCTTGTTGATCCTATCAAACCGTCCGTGATAATTGATGAATCTAGTATTTTGAACGATGGTGCATCTACTGATTCCCCTACAGTGACTAATGACTCTCCTGTTGAATCATCAAGGACTGTTGACGAAACACCAGTCGTGGAACAAACCATACCTGCTTCAGGAGTTATCAACTCTGACCCTGCAGAACTGTTCAATTCAACATCCACAGACTCTCTCTTTCCTTAGAGAATTCCGGATGAGTATATGGCAAGCACCTCGTACAATTTCAAAACATCTGATAGAAGTGATTCGACCGCAGGCAGAGTTGAGAACATAACGAATCTTCCAGTTTCTTCAGAAGCGCTCGAGCATGTTATCCCTTCTAGAATTCAACGCGATCACCTAATTGAAAACGTTATTGGTTCTCTGACAGATGGGATCCAGACCAGAAGTCATAGTGGTCATGTCAATGAGTGTCTCTACTCATGCTTTATTTCACAAATCAAGCCGAAGAATGTAGAGATGGGACTTAATGAACCAAGTTGGGTTGATGCAATGCATGAAGAGCTGAACCAATTCAAAAACTGAAAGTTTGGCAGCTGGTGGAACTACCCAAAGGCAAAAAGTCTGTAGACACAAGATGGGTATTTTGCAACAAACAAAACAACAGTGGAGTGATTGTGCGAAACAAAGCACGTCTGGTTGTTCGCGGTTTCAGGCAGATAGAAGGTCTCGGTTACATGAAGTGTATGCACCCGTGGCAAGATTGGAGGCGATTCATATCTTCCTGGCATATGCTTCTTATATGGGATTTACCGTGTATCAGATAGATGTCAAGACAGCTTTCCTGTACGGTGAAGTCAAAGAGGAAATTTATGTTGATCAACCTCTGGGTTTTGTTGACTCAAAGTTTCCCAACCATGTCTACAAGCTGGATAAGGTACTTTACGGTCTTCATCAGGCTCCTCAAGCTTGGTACGCTACACTGACCGAACATCTGTTGCAACACGGGTATACCAGAGGGACGATTGACCAGACACTGTTCATTAAACGCGAAAAGACAGATCTAATTGTCGTTCAGATTTATGTGGACGATATTATTTTTGGATCTACTAGTGAGGTTCTGTACAAAGACTTTAAGCAAGTGATGAAGAAAAGATTCGAAATAAGTTCTCTGGGGGAGATGACGATGTTCTTAGGGTTGCAAGTACGTCAAAGCTCAACGGGTATATTGTTGCATCAAGGAAAGTATGTAGATGACATTGTGGAGAAGTTCGGTTTCAAAGATGCGAAAGTTGCTGCTACTCTGATGGCTGAGCGACCTCTGCTGTCCTCAGATCCAAATGGTGAATCTGTCGATCAAACCTTGTATCGTTCAACGATTGGTTCTCAGATGTATCTGGCGGCTAGCAGATCGGATATCGTCTTTGTAGTCTGCCAATGTGCATGTCATCAGGCTAATCCTAAACCTTCTCACTTAATTGTTGTTAAACGGATCTTTCGATACCTTAAAGGGAGACCGAAATGGGGTCTTTGGTATCCTAAGAATCGTGAATTTGACCTATATGCTTTTTCTGACAGCAATTATGGAGGATGTGATATTGACAGGAAATCCATAAGTGCAGGATCTCAATTTTTGGGAGATAGGCTGATTTCATGGTAGTGCAAGAAACAGCAGACCGTGTCAACTTCCACAGCCGAAGTTGAAATTGCAGCATCGGCTTGTTGTTCTCATGTCATCTGGATGCAACATCAACTACTCAATTATGGTTTGAACTTTCTCTACACTCTCATATTTTGTGATAATGATGCAGCTATCCAAATTGTTAAAAACCCTGTTCCGCATTCTAAAACCAAGCACATCGACATCAAAGTTCATTTTATACGAGATTGCTACGAGCAAAAACTTATTCATTTGGAGCATATCCACACAAATAACAATGTGGCGGATTTGTTTACAAAACCTTTTGCAAAAGCTCGGTTTGATGTGCTTGTTGGTTTTCTCAAAATGATTCGTTTCGATGATTGACAAATCAGTTCCTGTATATTTTGTAAATTTTTTTTAGTTAAATTTGTTCATTTTCGGTCTTTCTCCTCTATGCACAAATTTAGGGGGAGACTTAAAAACAAAAAAACAAAAAAAAACAAAAAAAAAACAAAAATCTATAGAATTAAAAAGTCCAAAAATATTTTTAGTTACACAATTTGCACGATCGTCAATATTCCTGATCTATACCAATCAGGAATACAGATCCATGTTCTCATGTCAATTATGTGTTTCACTATTACCGTGATTCACTAAGACATTCCTTACTAGTCGATGACGCACTGAGCTATACCACTTACTGCTGAGACAAAACACCATGTGTTGATGATTCTCATTGATACACCACAATGAGTATGAAGCACTATCAACCTTTCTCAACCTAACCTCAAATATTCTAAAACCACAAACTTCTAGACACTTTAAGTTAAGCCACTCAGAGCCGAGAGTTACAAATTCTATGTCGATGGTTAGATTGCATACCATAATCTATCACACGCACCAAGCCATTCTTACCCACTTTATCCTTCTGATGCAAGAAATAGAAGATTCATCATTTAAAATCAAATGGTGATGTTATTTCAAAACTCTATGCCTGTGATCTTTGCTACAACAACAGTAGTAAATGTGAGACATCAACAACCATTCTTACCTACAAGTCTTCTAATTAAGAGTTGGATGACTCAATGTAATATACCATACATTGATGACAATTCGCAAGTCTAGCCGATAGGTATATCTTGCACCAAGATATATTACACGCTCATACCACTCTTAACCCACTTTTCTTCTAATAAAGTTGTTTGTGATTCACTGTGGCTTTACCTCATTGATGAAATATTGAAACTCTAGGCCAGTGATCGTTGTTGATCACCATAATAGCTGTGAGACCCCAACACTTCACCGGAACCATAATTGGCACCAGGATGGTACACTCTGCAGAGCTTTGGATACCATTGAACGTCTCGCCAAGAGCCACGTTAACTTGTTAACTTGTTAACTGCATTGAGATCCTTAATAAAGGATATGTAGGGGCCAAAATCAAAACGGCCACGAGTAGTTCTCCAATACTCAAACAATCGCAGTGAGTTCCTCCGGGTTCACACAGATACTGCAAGTAGTCTCCTCCTGAGCCAAGGCTGGGTCCCTGAACAACTGTGGCGACAGGGGTCTATAAGACTCTATGACTCACAGGATTTTTGGTCATCGTTCTATTCATAAAACGCCAGTTTCCGTCAGAGACGCTTAAATGAAGTTTTCCAAGTGATGGAACGTGAAGTGAAGTTTGAAGTTTTCAACACTACTTTTTATCCCCTAAGAAAGGTGAAGCGTCACTCTATGTGAAAAGATACGTTGAATTCCTCCTCAAACAGTTTCTATTGCTACTTTCATACCTTTAAGAGATCAAGAAGTGAAGAAGAAGAATCAGACTCCAAGTTCTAGTTAAAGTCAAATCCAAAGTTGGATGTGCTGATTTCAAAAACCTATGCAAGAGACATTTCACCATATGTGCGTTCATAGTCAATTCAGAAGAAGTCCAACTGCGTCTAGTGGCCAAGTCATGATCAAGCAAAGAGCTAAAAATCAAAATCAAGAGAAGCTTGAAGGTCAATGAAAGCATCAAACCAAGGGGGAGATTATTAGGACATAATATAAATGATTTATGCTTATCATTTAAAAGGACTAAAATTGAATTTAAATGGGCAAAAAGGTGTTTTCGGTCAAGGACCGAAAACCAATGGTTCTCGGTTTAATTTGACCGAAATCCATGGGATTTAGGTGGGCTTGGGCTTGGGTTCTCGGTGGGCTTCATTCAGGATAGGTTTAGGTTTAGGCGTAGGTATATATTGTTGTTTTAGCCGTCATTTAGGTATTGATCGTTTAGGAGCTTTTATCGTGAAGAATTCATTGTGATCGATCAGTCAAGTCTTATGTACTAGACTATTTGCAATAATAGTGTCCATTGAAGATTTACTCTTGTGTTCTTGATTCATATTGTGTGTTTCGAATTCATACTCGTTGGGATTCCGCACTAATCGAGTGTTTGTGATTGATATCGTATAGGTCTAGTTATTAGGGACTTACAAGTATAAAGGCATTGGAGGAGTGGCTGGAGAATTCTCTCCAGCCACCTCAAGAACATCAAGAACATCATATCTCCTCTTCTTTTAACCACTCTAGATCTCCATGTAGTTCATATTAGACTAGAAAGTGTGTTTGAGCTTAACTTTTAATCGCTAACACCTTTTGTTTATCAATGAAAAATATGAATTACATCATATCATTTAAATTATTGTCTTTTAATTTCCGCAATTGTTCTTTACAATTTATTTAATATTCCACAACTTTATATTTCAAGTCATTTATATTTTTTGCATCGTTTCTTTATATTTTAGCACTTAATTTATTTATATATCTTTGTTTCTTGTTGAGCGAAAGATCTTGTATCCAAAAACCCCCGAGTTTTGGCTTTTTAAATTTCAACAAAGAGCAGGCAAGGCAGGAACGATTTGAGATCGTCAAGTCCCTGATTGCTTGTAAACTGCAAGACGGAGCATATGTGTGTACGCACGATCAGAAAATGGAGTCATGCATTGAAAGACTGAAAAATCTTGGTGTCCAGTTACCTAAGGAGTTAGCCATTGACATGGTTCCTAACTCACTTTCCATTTCATACCAACAGTTCATCATGAACTATAACATGAACAACCTGGACAAGACCTTGATGGAGTTGCACGGGATGCTAAGATTGATGAAGACAGCATGAGGCAGGCTTGTGGCACTATCTCCCCTGCTCCCGTCCTAGCGATTCAGCATGGTGGTGGTAAACGGAAGAAAGGCTCTCATTTCAAGGGAAAGGGAAAAGCCAAGGGCAACCAAGGCTTTAAGAGAAAGGTTTACTCCGACATTGCCCTTATCAGTGACCCGAATGAGGCTATCTGCTTTTACTGCCAGCATAAGGGACACTGGAAACGTAGCTGCCCAAAGTACCTGAAGGACCTGAAGAAGAACAAGGTCAAAGATTGTGGCACCTCAAGTATTTTTTTGATTAAATTACATAGTACTATGACTTCTAATCCTTGGGTCCTTGATACAGGATGTGGTACTCACATTTTCGCTAATATGCAAGGACTAAGGGAAAGTAGGAAGCTGGAGCATGGGGAGCTCAACCTGATCATGGGAAACTGATAAACTGATGTTGTTATAAGAATCGGGATCTATGAGCTGATGTTGAATATTAGTAGTTCGATTAGTTTATTAAACTGTTGCTACTTGCCATAAATGGCTCGGAACATAATTTCATTTTATGCTTTGTTTGAGGATGATTTTAAGTTTTCCTTTGACAATGATAATGGCAATATTTTAGTTTATAAAAATGGTTATCTTTGTTTTAAAGCTAGTCCTTGTAATGACATATATGAAATTGCTCTTTGCATTGGTAGGAATAATAATATAACTTTAAATGTTGATTCTAATAAGAATGTACTCGATAAATCACGTCTATAGCCTTATCGTCTAGGCCATATAAATAAGAATCGCACCCCAAGAACCAATCAAAAGGAATATTGGAATCCTTAGGCTTAAAATCGGATGATGTATGCGAATCTTGCTTGCTTGCAAGATGACCAAATCACCTTTCACAGGAACCCATGAAAGAGGCAAGGATCGGTTGCAACTAAGTCACACATATGTCTGTGGACCGTTCAGATCCGCCACTAGACAAGGTGAACACTACTTTGTGACATTTACTGATGATTTTAGTAGATACGGTTAGTTTATCTGATTAAACATAAGTCAGAAACCTTCGATCCAATAAGGATGGAGAATATCTTAGTTAGGAATTCCACGATCATCTAAGAGATTGTGGAGTAGTTTCACAATTCTCTCCTCCCAGAACACCATAGCATAACAGTGTGTCTGAAAGGAGAAATTGAATGTTGTTGGACATGGTTCGATATATGATGAGTCGTGTTACACTTCCAATAAATTTATAGGGTCATGCCTTACAAACTACAGCTCACATCTTAAATCTCGTCCGAACTAAGAAGGTTGCTAAAACACCCTTTAAAATGTGGAGTGGAGAACGTCCTTCACTGGCACATATAAAGTTATGGTGTCGTGAAGTCTTCATTCGGTGAGAAGCTCATGACAAGCTTGAACCAGAGCAGAGAAGTGTTATTTCGTTAGTTATCCACGAAAGACATTTGGATACTTGTTCTGCAAGCCTTCTGAGAACAAAGTGTCTGTTGCTCGAAGAGGAGTATTTCTAGACAGAGATCTCATATCCAAATGGGCTAGTGGGAGTAAAATTGACCTTGAAGAGATTCAAGAGTCATCAAACGAAGAAGCTATAGTTGACACTGGCACCCAACCCAAGGTTGAGACTCATGTTGAGGGAACTGACATATCTCCACCGCCCTCTTTAAGTTCCAGTAAAGTTAGTCATCCTCCTGAGTTTTATGGTTTTCATATTACTACAGAAGGTGACACACTGATCAATTTTAACACACTTGTTAATGAGGATGAGCCATCCAACTACAAGGAAGTGATGGCAGGCCCTGAGGCTGCCAAATAGAAAGAAGCAATGGAGATCAAGATTCAGTCCATGTACGATAACCAAGTTTGTATCTTGGTTGATCCAACACCATGCCTTAAAACCGTTGGGTGTAAGTGTATTTTCAAGAAAAAGACCGACATGGATAGGAATGTACACACATTCAATGCTAGATTGGTTGTGAAGGGTTTTATTCTAACTCAAGGAATTGATTATGATGAAACCTTCTCTTCGTAGCCAAGATTAAGTCAATTCCAGTGTTAGTTGCCATTACTGCATTTTATGACTATGAAATATGGAAGATGGACGTCAAAACCACTTTCCTTAATGGGAGACTATCAGAGGATGTGTATATGTCATAGCCTGAAGGTTTTGTACATTGCAAGTACCCGAATAGAGTGTGTAAGCTTGAAAGGTCCATTTATGGACCTAAACAAGCTTCGCGCAGCTGGAAAATATGCTTCCATGAAAAGGTCAAAGATTTTGGATTCTCTAGAAGTCAGGATGAGTCCTGTGTATATGTCAAAGCAAGTGGGAGTAATGTACTATTTCTAGTACTGTATGTGGATGACATACTCCTTATAAGAAACAACATCTCAACATTTCAAAATGTGAAGATGACAACGCCTAGTGATATCAAGTATTTTAGGCGTTGTTGAGCCCTGTTCTTGATGAAATTATATCAGATATATCTTGGTATTCTCACTTTTTGTGCCAGGACTTGTTTGGAAGAAAAGAATGGAAACAGGGACTAAAAGCGTGCAAAAGGAAGAAGTTTGGAAAAGAATGAAAAATCAAGGAAATACATACGCGCACCGCGGATTCTTCATTTCCGCGGCGCTGCTGCGAGAAATTTGCAAATATAAATAGAGGCAAGTCCAGCCGAAAACCCTAGCAAAGACCGGGTGTAAAATCGACCTTGAAGCTCTTTGACTCCAAGATTTCGTTCCAGCAACTTCTCAATTGGTATTTCATGTTTTGGATTTTATTTTCAATTAGTTAGATAGTTGTAAGCTTTGGTTTGTATCTTTGGGAGTGACAGCCATTGATACCAAGCTTAGGTTTATGTTTTAGTAATATTTAGTTACTGTTTTGATGTTTGGATCTGAGTTTGATGAATGAGAATCATTTGGTTATGAGTATTATTGGTATTTAGGTATTTTGGATGCTTGTTTGTGTTTTGATTGTTTGAATTGTGTTTGGATCTTGTTTTGGCCTTGTTTGGAACTGCTTTCCTTTGCTGAAATCAGTAGCCAATTAGGTTAGCTTTGGGGCATTGATCTTTAGCTAGTAGCTGTTCAGTCAGAACCCTAGTTATTAGTTAGGTAATGCCTTGTTTGGTTTGGATGCCTTTGTTTGCTTCTGATTCAGAGATGCACTTCTGATTTCAGAAAGTGACTAGGTTAGTTTGGGTTGAGTTTAGCTTATGCTTGGCTTGACTTTGTTTGGTTATTGCTTTTTGGGTAGTTGAGCGCTTAGAAACTAGATCCTCCGACTGTAGCGTGACACTACTAGTTGGTAATCTGTCATCTAGTCTAACCACGAAGCTCCTGCGGATCGACCCTGACTACCACTGTACTAGTGTGTGTGTTAGGTTTTCTTTATTTTTGAACGCACGACGACCCAGGCGTGTCAAATTTTGGGGCCGTTGCCGGGGAGCTGTGAGCTTAGATTAGATGATTAGTAGGAACTTGTTTCTTGTTTTTGAAAATTTCATTTGGTTAGTTTTGGTCTTTGATTTTTGTTGTGGGCGTGTTGCACTAGTGCATGCGTACCCGCAGAGGTAAGCAATTATGCCCATTGCATTTTGATCCTGAGATTGAGCGTACTGCATGCAAAATCCGTGCTCGTAGGCGTTTAAATATCATGAATTTTAGTCAGGTTAGTAGTAGTCCAGTAAGTGTTGCCCAGGAACCATTAGGTGAGGCAACGGGGATGTTTTCTATTCCCCCACTGTCAGAGTTTCAGTTCGGGAGCACGAGTGCTTCTGGTGGTGCAGTTTCAGCCCCTGCACCCATACCATCATGCACTCCGCCATCTGTACCACCATTTACACCCGTTTCACAACCACAATCTACCGACCCATTTACCTCTGCAATGTCTTTGGGAGAGCCGACCCGTGATGGCACCCCAGTTTCTAGACAGCAGACACCAACCTCTCAACCAATTTCTCAACCACAACCAGTTCTTTTTAAACCTCAACCCACATTCCAACCTACACAACCGACACACTATCAACAACCTCCTCAGCCACAATACCATTATCCAGAGACAGAGGAGGGATATGACGAGGAAGACGAGGGATGGGTGCCACCAGCACCACATCCACAGTGGAACCGAGGTCGGGGACCTCCCAGAAGAGCACCACAGTATCAACCACCAGGTCAGCGGGAATATAACGATCATCTTTACGGTAATCCTGCTCGACCTTTACATTTCGCACAACCGAGAAGGCAATCGGTTGCATCACATTTCCAACCACGGGAATATGATGATTCATCGCCAGTTTATATTCCTGATAACATTGATTCTCAAGTAGAAATAAGACCTCAGTTGTTAGGAATATTGCCAGAGTTTAGAGGGTATAAGCAAGACGATCCTTATAATCATCTATATGAATTTTTAGCGATTGCCAATGCTAATAACCCTAGGAACACCAATAGGAACATTTTTAGGCTTAGATTATTCCCATTTATCCTCAAAGATAAGGCCAAATACTGGTTCACATCTTTACCAGCGAACAACATTACCACATGGGATCAGCTCAAGGCCAAGTTCCTACAGGAATTTTATCTAGCAAGTAAGACAACTGAAATTAGAAGGGTCATTCAGGACTTCCAGCAAAAGCCAGGAGAGGCTTTCCACGAAGCCTTTGATAGGTTGAAGGAGTTGTTACGATCCTGCCCGCATCACGAAATTCCTAGGTGGCAGTTAGTTAAGTTATTCTTTGAAGGAGTCAGTGAGACGCATCAGGCCATGATAAATGCTTCATCAAGTGGGACATTTATGTGGCAGGACCCAGAGGAAGCTTGGCAGTTCTTGGAACAATTGAGCAATGGTTCCAAGGCAAATTTTTCTACCAAGAAGACTGTAGGTACGGCAGCAGCAGTGGGAGCCGATGCTGACTGGAAGAAGGAAGTAAAGAAGGAAATTAGTGAACTGAATAAGAAGTTTGACAGGCTCATGTCAACACTGCAGAATGGACCGCAGAATCCATCGCAAAGAGGTCAAGGAGGACCTAAAACTCAAGAGGTGAATCAAGTTTATGGCCAGGCTCAAGGCCAGCATAATAATGGACGACCCTACAGGCCATATAATCAAGGACAGCAGCAGAATTTCAGGCAGAACAATTACCAAAGTCAACCGACCAATCAGCCTAGAACACATCAGCCTGCAAATAACAACAGCCACAATGGAAATAGCAGCAATAACAACAATAGGGGGCCCAATAATGTTACCAACAACGCCCCGGGAACTCAAGAAGAAATGCTTGCTAAGATGTACGAGCTGGTCACTGCTACGCAACAACAGTCTCAAGCAAATGCAAAAGCCATTGCAAACATGGAACGACAAATTGGACAAATGGCTGAGGATCAGCAAAAGAGAGACAGTGGAAAATTGCCAAGTGCTACAGAGGTCAACCCAACCCACAATCAGCGACCGGGAAAAGAGCAAGTTAACACCGTCGAATCTGGATGGCGAAAAGTCACTTTGGAAGACTTGTTTGAAGAGGGAAGTGAAGTGAAACTGGAGAAAGAAGAGAAAGTTTTAGGAAGTGAGGAAGGTAAGGAAGAAGGAATTCCTGTTGAGATGGAAACTCAACCAGAAATAGACAAAGAGGTCCAGAAGGAGGAGCAATCGACGATAGCAGGAATCAAGCAGAAAAAGAAGGATAGGGAAGGGAAAAAGAAGCAGGAATCACCAAAACCAATGGGGCCTTTAATGAACCAACCTCTGTGGGATGAGCTTAAGGATGCCCCTGAGGATACCAGAATTCTTCAAGAAATGTGTGAAAGAAATGGGAAGAGTAAAGTGCCCACACCAAATACTGTGAGGTTGACTGTGAAAGCGAGTGAGGCATTGTTGGGGACACTGCCTAAAAAGGAAAAGGATCCTGGATCACCACTGATCACTACTACTGTAGGAGATGTGGTTATTCGGAACACCTTGTTAGATTTGGGAGCAAGTGTCAATATCCTGCCAGGATACCTGTACGATAAGTACAAAAATGAAGAAATGGAGCCAGCAGAAGTTGTATTGCAGCTGGCCGATCAATCAACAAAGGTATCTCGGGGAAAACTGACGAATGTCATAGTCAAAGTTGGGGACTTCTTCTATCCTGTAGATTTTCTAGTTATGGAATACGAAAGCTTGGACGATGCGCCTGCACTCATTTTAGGATGCCCATTCTTGGCTACTGCTGGTTCGATGATTGATTGCAAGACAGGGGACATGGACATCTTCTTTAGGACAAGGAAAAGATGACTGAACATGTTTGGAAATCCTATATCATTACCTTCAGAAGGAAATGGCAAGCAAGTGGACAGAAGGATATTGATGGAGCCTGGGATCAAGAGCAAGGAAAAAATTTGGACACGTACGGGAGAAGGAGGAAAAGAATAGGTTTTAAAAGAAACCAAGGACCACCCGTTGTCCACTATCGATAAGGAGGAGCTGCTGGACATGATGGAAATGATGGAGGCAAGACACCAGCAGTATGAAAAGGAATCAAGAGAACGAGAAGCAAAAGTTTTTAAGCTCCTGGAATCCCAGCAACAATAGATTAGCGGTGTGAGTGATCGAATGACTCAACTCACATCTCTCATGTCAATGATGGCCAACAACTTCGTGCCAGGATTCAAGCAGATGTCATCAAGGGTTAAAGAAGAAGAAGATTCGGCATATGAATAGAACGTCTGGCTGAAGACGTTAAACTTAGCGCTTGTTGTGAGGCAACCCATCGTGCCATAGGTTAGGTTTTATATTTCTTATATTTAATTAGGAAGATACATCAATCTTTTTGCAGGTATTAGTGGTCTAAAACAAGTGTGGGGTCGTGTGAGAAGTTTTTAAATTTTTGAAGACCGAGCCGCGGGTTTTTGAATTACGCGACGCGGGGTAGTAAACCAACCCGATGTGCAGGGGATGATTTGGTGACACGCGCGACGCGCAAAGTGCAAATGCGCGACGCGGGGAACGATCAGTCGGTTTTCTCCTATATTAAGGTAAGCCGCGACTCAACAACACACGTCACACGACTTGGAGCTCTGATCGACGAATTTCTCTCGTGTTTTTTCTTGCTCATTTTGTTTCTACCACCAAGGTACGCTATTCTAACTATCTATTAGTTGTTAAAACTAGCAATTAGGTAGTTAATTTTAGTGATTTGTCCAGAAAAGTTCAAAAACTTAGAATCGCCAATGCTAACTCATAGGGTGTTTGTTTTGCCAAATGGAGACCCTAGATGAGTTAGTCGGCACTTAGGCTACCTTGTGGTATGATTGGATCGAGTTTTAGCAGGTTAAATTGTGAGTTTGATTCGGGGTTTTGCAAACAGCCGCTCGCCGCGACGCGCCGTGCTCTTGGTTTGCGCCGCGGTGCGGTGGGGAAGAAGAGGACTAATTTTGAAAAAATTAGTTTGCCTTTTGTGGCTATGTATCTTTTTGCAGATGATGTTCAGGTTAGATCACCCTTTCCTCCAGTTCCCAGAGGGACTGGCCAGCTCAGCGGAGTATATCTCGCGGAGAGACGCACTGACCAGTCGCCGGGTTCTCGAGGCGACAGTTATTGACCTGGATATTTTGAGAGACGCAGGACTTTGGGGTGCGATTGAGCCATATTTACATCGCACCTGGACTCTCGGGGAGGCATCGTTCACATGCCGTGGCTGGGACAGGATTATGGCCACGGACGAGGACGTGGTCTACACTGAGCTGCTGCTGGAGTTTCTCTCCACTATCCATTTTGCACCTCGGGCGTCAGACCCGCGTTCCAGGATTATACGATTTCGCTTGGGAGGTGCACAGAGGGAGTGCAACCTCCAGGAGTTCGGGAGGCGCGTAGGCCTATACACTCCGGCAGATCTTCAGCACCGCCACTTCACTCAGGTTTTTGGGGCCTGTATTCAGGGCCAGCCGGAGAGGCCCGGCAACATGGAGGTTTGGGCACCACTGTCCAATGTCATCTACGAGGCGGGGACCTCCCGGGAGAGCCACCTTCGCGACCCACTCCACCGCCTCATGCACCGGATCGTCTCCACCTCCATTATGCAGCAGGAGGGGGCGAGAAGGTGTTCGGGGAGGACATGACATTTTTCTGGGTTCTCCTTGACCCCTCCCGATTCCTCCACCTCCCCTACGCCCTCGCAGTTGCCCTATCCACCCACTCGACAGGAGCTTCCGCTAGCAGTCCACTGGCCCGGGGGTATTTTATTACCCGCCTGGCCTGCTCATACGGGATCCTCACTACCCCCGTTGCTGCCTCCTTGACTGCTTTACCTCCATCTCGCACTACGGCGCGAGCTCTGGAGAAGATGAGGCTGATAGAGCAGCAGCGCCCGGGCCGGTTCATCCGGGCACCGACAGAGTCACTCCAGGATCCCCAGCCGGCATATGCTCAACCCGGCAGGAGACGCCGAAGACCAGAGCCAGCAGCACCAGCAGAGCCACAGCCACAGCAGGAGGACCTTCCAGCCAGGGTTGCCAGGATCGAGGACCAGCTCTAGTGGATCGGGGAGGTACTTCTTCAGATCGCATCAGCGTAGGGCCAGCGCCCCCGACCATTCCCAGCCAGGGCCCACGATCACAAGGCTGGACCCTCCAGGCCACCTGGTGGTGATTGATGTAGTTTTTCTTCTTTCTTTTTTTCTTTTTTGGGATTTATGTACTGTATCTATGACACATCTCTATCTTTTGTTTGTTTATATTCTATTTGTTATGTTTGCTTTTAATTTGTTTGTTGAGTTACGCATGATATACCAAATGAGAAGGAGTTGTCTCAGACAAGTGTGGGGTCACCGTGCCCCCTCCACTTGTCTCGACCACCGGCGTGTTCACTGTAGCGCTACAACTCCAGCATACGAAATCAGGGATCCGTTTGTTCGCAATTATACCTGTGATACTGAGCACCAAGCAATCTATCGTCCAAAAGGGGTAACTCTTTCTCCCTTGTTTTGAAATAATTTTTGTACAACGGGGACGTTGTACGGTTTTAAGTGTGGGGTGTGGACGGTCGAAAGAGAAATTTTTTGAAATTTTTGCGGGAAATGATCAATTTTCAAAATTTTAGCAACTTTTTTCAAAATTTTTAATAAATTGCAATTTTGAAATGAATGGTTTGTGATTGTGATAGCACTGGTATTTTTCAAGAGATACTGTTTATTTGTGATCATGCTATTAGTTAGTCAAATAAGTTGAGTTTTACGAGTTTAGAAGGTTGAGCTGTTTTAAGATTGGAGTTTAGGAAGGAAATGTCAATCTGTGGCCTTTGTTGTTCGAGCCGGTAAGTCTAAAATGGGTGGGACTTATGCACCTTACCACCTAAGATCGTCTGGTCTGGAATGGTATTTCTGAAAGCTCGTTACACGGACAACATCGAAAGTCATGGACAATTCCTTAATGGCCTTTAGAATCTGAATGAGGAAGTACACTTCATTGTGGACAGAAAATTTGTAATCAAGGGTTCTCTAGAAAGCCACGAATTCCAAAGAACAATTCAATTATGTTTTCGCGAACTACTCCACTCTAACTCATAGAGCAATAAACTTTGAAACTAAACACAGTCAAAAATTGTTTGAGTCTTTATTATAATTTGTTAAAAACTCTCTTGCTTGGGGACAAGCAAGGCACAAGTATGGGGTGTTTGACAACGCCTTGTGATATCAAGTATTTTAGGCGTTGTTGATCCCTGTTCTTGATGAAATTATATCAGATATATCTTGGTATTCTCACTTTTTGTGCCAGGACTTGTTTGGAAGAAAAGAATGGAAATAGGGACCAAAAGCGTGCAAAAGGAAGAAGTTTGGAAAAGAATGAAAAATCATGGAAATACATACGCGCGCCGCGGATCTATGAAACGCGCGACGCGGGCTTAAGGCGGTGTAACACATTCAAATGACGAAAAAACAGGAAAATATAAGTATGCGTGCCGCGGATTCTTCATTTGCGCGGCGCGGCTGCGAGAAATTTGCAAATATAAATAGAGGCAATTCCAGCCGAAAACCCTAGCAAAGACCGGGTGTAAAATCGACCTTGAAGCTCTTTGACTCCAAGATTTCGTTCCAGCAACTTATCAATTGGTATTTTCATGTTTTGGATTTTATTTTCAATTAGTTAGATAGTTGTAAGCTTTGGTTTGTATCTTTGGGAGTGACAACCATTGATACCAAGCTTAGGTTTATGTTTTAGTAATATTTAGTTACTGTTTTGATGTTTGGATCTGAGTTTGATGAATGAGAATCATTTGGTTATGAGTATTATTGGTATTTCGGTATTTTGGATGCTTGTTTGTGTTTTGATTGTTTGAATTGTGTTTGGATCTTGTTTTGGCCTTGTTTGGAATTGCTTTCCTTTGCTGAAATCAGTAGCCAATTAGGTTAGCTTTGGGGCATTGATCTTTAGCTAGTAGCTGTTCAGTCAGAACCCTAGTTATTAGTTAGGTTATGCCTTGTTTGGTTTGGATGCCTTTGTTTGCTTCTGATTCAGAGATGCACTTCTGATTTCAAAAAGTGACTAGGTTAGTTTGGGTTGAGTTTAGCTTATGCTTGGCTTGACTTTGTTTGGTTATTGCTTTTTGGGTAGTTGAGCGCTTAGAAACTAGATCCTCCGACTGTAGCGTGACACTACTAGTTGGTAATCTGTCATCTAGTCTAACCACGAAGCTCCTGCGGATCGACCCTGACTACCACTGTACTAGTGTGTGTGTTAGGTTTTCTTTATTTTTGACCGCACGACGACCTAGGCGTGTCAGAAGACTTGGCTTGGGAAGTGTTTCGCTGTGATGGATCTGGGAAATGCATATTATACACTTGCTATAAAGATCTATAGAGATAGATCAAAGGGTCTAATAGAACTAAGCCAGAGTACATACTTAGATAAAATCTTGAAGAAGTTCAAGATGCATGATTCCAATAAGAGGTTCTTGCCCATGCAACATGGCATAAAGTTGAGTAAAGACGAATGTCACAGGACTATTGAAGAACTGAATAAAATGAGTCAAATCCCATACGCTTTGGCTATAGGATCGATCATGTATGCCATGATATTTACTCGACCTGATATATTGTATGCTTTGAGCATGGTCAGCCGATATCAGGATAATCCCGGCAAAAATCATTAGACGACAATGAAAAACATTCTTAAGTATCAGAGAAGAACTAAAGATATGTGCCTGGTATATGGAGAAAAATAAGAGCTAAGAGTAACCGGGTTTAGTGTCACAAGTTTCCAAACAGACATAGATGACTCTTGCTTGTAGTCAGGACGGGTGTTCATGTTGAAAGGAGGAGCGGTAACCTGGAAAGTTCGAAGTAGAAGTCGGTAGCTGACTTAACGTGCGAGTCTGAGTATATAGCAACTAGTGAAGCTGCAAAGGAAGCTAGATGGTTAAAGAACTTCATCGGACCATGGGAGATCAAGACATATACTCAGAAAGTTCCACTATGTTTGAAAACGAGTTGAAGATGGACACATCATGGTCAGTAGGGTTCCGTCAGAAGATAATCCGGCTGATCCCTCCACCAAGGCATTGTCGTAGGCCAAGCATGATGAGCATACTAGGTCCATACGCATTAAAGTTGCTAGCGAAATGTCTTAAATGTTTAGTTAATAGTTTGAAACCGAAACATATAGCTATAATTAATTGTATCTGACTTGGTGTTTTATTAATGGAGAATTAATAAAGAGCTGGATTGCTACCATTTTCATTAATTATTACTGTGTTTCACTTTTAAATGTTTAGAACCGACTTCCTGAGTATTAATTTACTCAAACCTCCACAGTCAGTCGTACTCTTGGAAGCAAGTAGTGATTTAAGACTGTCATGGAGTGTTAGTAGATTGTCTATATAGATTAGACATAGCATGGTGATTGCGACTAACCCTCATGAGTACTTGGTAGAGATTCAAGTATTGGAACAACCCATTACTTCATGGATTAAGTCATAAGTAATCTAGGATGATAATATCTTTTATTCATCAAACCAAGATGCATGAGGATTTGCGCTATGATTCTGTTATGCATTGGTCTACTTAAACGCTATTCGTAACTGGTAGTTATAAAGGGTATGTTCATGTATGATATGATGAAATAGACAAAAACTGTGTAGTTAGAGTTTATATATTCCTTCTGTCCTAACAAGGAGAAGCGATATATGTGGGCCCCTCGATGATTTGATGCTGACACTACTTTGGATCTTGATCATCCCTTGCAATCGTGGCCCTGACCAGAAGCCAAAGAAGGATACTTGTTGAGGTGTATTATGTCTAAGTTTTAAGTAGCAATAACTGTTATACTGCATGATCCTAGACAATGTTCATGGATAATCTGTGATTTGATCTTGGTTAATACAGGTGGCTTACTGTCACCACCTGGAACTAACCCATTCCATGCCAACCAATAATTCAATTTTGAAGCTAGAACAAGGATTCTTACCTTTTGGATGCAAAATCTCAACCTTTATTTCCAATCCTTTAATTCCTTGAAATCCTAAGCTGTAATTTTGGTCTATGGTGCTCCTGGGCCTTTTCTAGGTTTAGACAGATGTTTCTATCTTTTGATTTCCCCCAAAAATGAGCCAAAACCAGTAATTAAGAAGTAGGTCTATGCAGTTTGTACCTCTAACTCTTAAGTCAGTGCCGCTAACTTCTGCCATTGGACCCCTTTCGCTTTACACGGCCCGTTTGAACCCACGATTTGCCCTCCTTTGCACTCCTACACGACCCGTGTGGGTCCGCAGCGCCCGTGTGGGTCTGGAGGAGTTTCGGATAAATTTCTACTCCCTTTTTACACAACCCCTGTGACCCCTTTTTGGCATTTTTCAAGTTAAAACTTCATCCGAAAAGGTTTCTAACCATGCTAACACATATAACAACATACTTAATCTTAATTACACTAAGATTATCACATAAACACTTACGAAAAAGTAACACGGAGGTTACATGGAGCCTTTAAATACAAGTGAAAACCGAAAATTAGGGTTTTTGCCTTCAGTTTCGGATAAATTTCTACTCCCTTTTTACACAACCCCTGTGACCCCTTTTTGGCATTTTTCAAGTTAAAACTTCATCCGAAAAGGTTTCTAACCATGCTAACACATATAACAACATACTTAATCTTAATTACACTAAGATTATCACATAAACACTTACGAAAAAGTAACACGGAGGTTACATGGAGCCTTTAAATACAAGTGAAAACCGAAAATTAGGGTTTTTGCCTTCAGCAGCGGATAACGTCCCTAACTTAAGAGGTTAGCGGCGCTATCTCCAAAGGACCCGCGTACCGCTATACCCGTAGCGCCGCTAACACGTCAACTTAAAAAAGTTAATTTAATTTAAACGAATTACATGGGAACAGGTTTTACAATATTCCCCCACTTGCCTGGATTTCGTCCCTAAAATTTGCGCCTACAAAGAACTCTGGGTAGTGATTCCACATTTCTTCCTCGGGTTCCCAAGTCCATTCTGACCCATTACGATGCTGCCACTACACCTTTAGTAATCCAATCACCTTATTCTGCAAGGCCTTCGTCTTTCTTCCAATAAACGATACTTTACCATACATAATTTAGGCCCTCGTCCACCTGAATATCCTCCAACAGTGCAACTACAGTATCATCGGCAATGCATTTCCTTAGTTGAGAGACGTGGAATGTGTCGTGAATCTGGCTAAGTTGCTCGAGCAGCTCCAACCAACAAGCCACTTTACCATACACGCGTAATGACCCGATAGGGTCCGATATACCTGGGGCCCAGCTTGCCCCAATTCCTAAAACAGATAACTCCCTTCCAAAGCGATTTTTTCAGAAGAAAATAGTCCCCAACCTGAAACTCAAGATCGGATTGTCTCCTGTCCGCATAGCTTTTCTGTCGACTCTAAGCAGCCTGCAGTCTCTCGCGAACTCTCTAGATTAGTTCTGTCGTCTTGACTACGAATTCGGTACTCCCTATCGCACACTGACCGACCTCGCCACAGCAAATCGGGGGTCTGACATTTCCTCCCATACAGCATCTCAAAGGCAGGCATGTCGATACTTGCGTGATAACTGTTTTAGGAAAACTCGGCTAAAGGAAGATTTGAATCCCAACTCCCACCAAAGTCGTTGAAGCATATCCCAAGCATATCCTGCAATGTATGTATCGTCCTCTCACTCTAACCGCTGTTTTGGGTACGATACACCGTGCTGAAATGAAGAGGGGTGCCCCAACTCTTCATGAAACTTATTCCAAAATCTCGAAGTGAACTGGACATCCCGATCAGATATCACTGAAACGGGTATACCATGCCGAGAGATAATCTCATCCACATAAACACGGGCCAACCTCTCACTAGTAAAGTCTCCTGAATCAGAATGAAATGGGCAATCTTAGTCGGTCGATCCACGATAACCCATATAGTGTCCATATGTCGAGGGGTCCTCGGCAACTTCATGATGAAGTCCATGGTAATGTGCTCCCACTTCCACTCCGGAATCACCAGAGGCTATAGCTTACCATGGGGCCGCTGATGCTCGGCACCTTTCTACAAATAGGCCACCTCCCTCTTCTTGCCCAGCCACCATTAATCCTTGCGCAGATCATTGTCCATCTTCGTTGCTCCTGGGTGAATATAGAACTTGGATTTATGTGCCTCGTCCATCAATGTCTGATGACCCATGCCCGTTTTCGGCACCAAAATTCTCCCATAACGAGTTAGTAGATCCCTGCTATCATTGTCCATCACTGACAACTGCTCTACAATTCTCTCCTTTTTCTGATTTTCAATCTTGCTATCTTCGACATGAGCTTCTCTTATCATCTCGATCCCAGCTCTCCCACCATATCACAGAGTCTTTAAATTTTCTCTAAAAGTTCATGAGGAAAGATGTGAGACTCCTACGTATATAAAGAAAGATGAGATTGTATCTAGCCGGTGTGGTACTTTAACATTCTAAAACTCATTAACATTAAATATTTTGTCATTAAACTCGCAAAACCAAGTCATACTGTACTCATGCTCATGTACTCGTGCTCAGCTTAGCTCAAGTCAATAAACTTTTTCATAAGGAGTATGCTTTGGTTTCCTACACGAACCCAAAGATCATACTTATCTTAGTAAATATTGATTGTCAAGAACCAATTAACAGATAACATCATGACATGATTGCTCGTTAAAAACGTGATCCATCAAGAGATATATGTGTCGAAGTCCACTCAAACTTAAATAGAAAGTCAAAATTTAGAGCAAGACGACAAACACATCGAAAAGATGCAAATGGCTTTATGATGAAAACTAAATTCTGTGGTGTTCGAAACAAGTGGAGATGCTTTTTGGGGTTTTTAATTAGGGATGAAAAGGCAACACCATGTAATATAATTATATATGATTTGAAGATCATAAAAAGGAAGGTGATTGTACTTGGATCATATCTACTTAAATATTTTATCTCCCGAATCCATAAAGCCATCAATATGTTGGCCAAGTTGTTAAAAGTCATTTTGCATTTCCGTAACCTAGTTGTCATTTGTTTTTTTAAATTCCCACTCTTGTTGCGTAATGATACGATGTTTTAGAAAGTTAACCAGTTGTTCACTCTATAAGAATCACAAAAGGGTGGTTTTTTTAACTATCGGTTTAACGTTAGAAAACAAAGAGCGTTTATTTGCTTTTAATATTATATTAGAGTATGATACTCATACCCAACCACCACAGGTCAAGTGAATGAAACGCAAACCTTCATGACTACGTACATTAAACGTATTATACAGAAAAAAGTTTAGATCCACATTGTCCCAACTATTTCAACAGGAAGCTGCTATGTTTATTAACTTATCAGTTACAAGTATAACCCTTAAAAGCGTTCTAGAATCCCCAAAACAAAAACACCACATGATCATCTGGATAACCAATAACATTCGACCGATCACACATGTAACTAAATATCTCAACTTAGTGGTCGTGATGCATGCCTATTTTCTTTAATTAACCATCCATTTTACCTATAAATAGTAAGTATAATCGGTAATGGACATTTCACTATTCTTGATAAACATCAATATTTTCTTTTTCTTTTTGGGCGGACGTTTCTAATCGGATATAGATCAAAAAGCCAATTAATCTTTACACTCATTATGTTTCAAATTAACTCAACACAATTATATATCTGATAAAGTTTTATTCAAAATCATGTTTCTTAAAGGATGCATGTGGGAAGTTTTGTAGTTGTGCCACGAAACAAAATGCAGGCTTGGGTTGGGTTGCCAGCAAAAGGAGTTGCACACCTTCTAATATTCACTATCAAGTAACCTTTTTCAGTAGTATTATGAGCCATCCGCACCCACATTCCACCAATAGACAATGACCACTCTTTAAAAGTAAAATTTCACCAACATTGGATAACTACTCACTAAATAATACAGGATTCCAAATAGTTAAATCATTCGATACTTTTATATAATCAGTTTTTATTAAATAATGGACATTATTGTATCATATCATCCGCCGCATAAAAGAGAACTCCATAAAAAGAACATGGAAATTTTTGCTAAGAATGCATGATTGATCTTTTGGAACGATGTATTTCGATTATCATTATAAACTACAAATTAATTTTACAATATATTGAGATGACATACATATGAAAAAAGATTTCATATCTGGTAATATTTTCCGAAAAAGAATAATGCTTTTCATTGTATTTTTATATAAAAATATTTTGTTTTATAATGAATAAATTAGGTAGGATGTTGAGAAGTCCTATTAGCAAATTACATTCGAGTCAAGGAATGCACATACAATTAGATGAAAGTACAAGGAGGAAAATTGTAACTCAACCCAAAAAACCGAACAAACTCTCTTAGCTTCCAAAAGCACAAAATTCCAAAAAAAGAAATCAGTGTGAGTCTATTTTATACCTAGTACTAAATTAGACCCACAATCACATGCATCTTCGTTCGTAAAACAAGCTAAGATAGTATGTAAGTTAAGGAAACGCGCATTATGACCAAGAAAAATCCTTAACCCAGTTATACTCATCATTGCTAAAATAGAAACCACCTTCTTTAACCAACCACAAACATTTCTTGGAATCTCCACTTTTGATTGTGTCTCGGTGCACCTGAAAGGGTTCAAACTTCTTCCTTGTTCGGTCCCATTTCATGGTGCAAGAGAAAGCTGGGGTGGAGGTCCAAAAACTAAGTCTGGTGTCCCAACTGAAGTCGTCACCTTCTTGAAGAGCTCGACCGCCTATATCACCATCTTGGGAGGTGCACCATATGACGAGAGGGAGGGAGGAGTTGTTGGTGAAGCCATTAACGATACGAACTTGGTACCTAATGCCATGGATGGAGAAGTATTCTGGGTCGTGGTGTTTCACGGACATGAACAATATGTATGAAGCTAATAAGAAAACCAGAAAGATTTGCCAATTTTTCATGGCTTCGAATCTAAGTGTGTATCGTGGATGTTTCTTAAGAGAGTGTAGTGATGAGTGATAGTTGTATATATAGGAGGAGGAGATGGGCCTTCAGGGCATAAGCTAAAATATATACTATATAAAATGACAAAATGATAAGATGATAAAAACAGTAGTTTGTATTGCTAACGTAATAGTATATTTTTGTTTATTAAAAGCATGTTAGTTATTATTTATTTTTATCAGAGAAGTTTAGAATATAATAATAATAATAATAATAATAATATTAATAATAATAATAATAATAATAATAATAATAATAATAATAATAATATAAATTTTCAAACATGATCAATTTTATAAATTCTTGGTGAAAATATGGAAAAAGATTGAATACTTGATATTTTATAGGATTACATAACTGTAAAGGCAAAATGTATAATCATAAAATTAAATAAAAATAGCTAATTAATGTAATAGAATGGTAGAATAGGAAAAAACAAAAAGAAAAAAAACTGTTGATAAATAAATAGATAAATCTTAAAAATCATAAAAAAAAAACTTTATATTTTTCTAAATAACTGAGAAAAAAAAATGTTTTGGTGAGTTTATAAAACAATAGAATAAGCGTAAATGTAATTAAGCTGTTTAGTTATTTAGTAAGAAATTAAAGTTCGTGTTTATATGATATAATAAGAATCAATCTTGTTATAAATGATACACAGATATGGTAAGAAATTATATTTGGTATTGATATGCTCTAGAGTAAACGTAAATTTAATTAGGTAAGAAATTAAATTCCATATAATTGATAAAACAATATTCTATATGCAATTACGTTTTTTATATGATCGGAGTATGTTAAATATATATTTGGAGATGAAAATTATTTATGAAATTACGTTTTTTATATGATCGGAGTTTATTAAATATATATTTGATGATGAAAATTATTTATGAATGGCCATGTAATTTAATATGTCTGTCTTGTTATTTAATGGTTACTCCATTAGGCCAAAGGGTATACACACGTTATAGCCTCCGCCATCGGCTATAACGCCGCCAAACCCCTGTGAACACCACCCCCACGACGCCGTGATGCGCCATAGGTGATAGCACGCCATGGTGACCACGCGTGTTAACGGGTGTTTTGCCCGTTCAATTCGACAGTTGGAAGAAAAAGCTATAACACCACTTGCTATAACACCACCACACCCCCACTTTTGGTGTTAAAGGTGGTGGTGACATGGCATCACTTTTTGGTGTTAACATCATTGCTATAACATCGGTATTCCCCATGGCCTTATTAATTAAACTAGGTGAATATCCGTCTTTTCCGCAGAATTAAAAATATAGTTAAAATTCAGGTAAATACATATTGAAAATAATTATGTTGTTGACATTAGTTATAAAGTAATAATATTACATTAAATTGGTATATAAAATGGTAAATATTTTAATCATATTATAATACATATTTAATAAAACTATATCATTCAATGATGTCTATCTGCAGCTTGATTGTAGATTAAACTAAATATGATTCTCGATTTAATGTTACTTTTAATATTATGATTAATAAATATAAAACTTACCTATTTCAACATTTTTTAATTATAATCTATATAAGTATTTAAAATATCAACCATTATTTGTAACGTGATTTATTAATAATTATACTTTTAACTATTATTATTGTTAGTTAATTTGAAAAACCATTTGTTTTCAAAATTTTCAATTATTATAAAAAATAGTTTTTGGATATTTTCTAGTTAATTTGACATGTCTATTTAGCTTTTACATTTAAAAAATTTTAATATTTTTAACTATATTATAAATAATGTGTGGATATATTTTAATTTTATTTGATATTTAGATTTAACATGATATTTAAATTAACAAATTAAGTATACTATATTGATAATTCAAAAAGTGTATCATTAACATGATACCATTTTACATTACTAATAAATTTAAATAATATATAATAGGTTGGAAGTTGAAGAGTTTGGAGGTTTTAAATGTATATGGTGTAAGGATAAATGTTTCATTTATAATATACTAGGCGAATACCCGCGCATTGCACATGATAAAATTATATAGTTAGATTTTTTTACATATACATATTGGAAATAGTAATGTTATTTATATTAACTATAAAATAATAACTATTGCATTAAGTTTAGATATGAATTTTTAGTTATTTTTAACTATATTCTGATATATGCATCCATCTGAATCATATCATTTAATAGTGTTTACCCATAGTTTCAAGTAAATAAAACTGAACATTATTTTTGATTTAGTAATACAATTTAAAGTTAAGATTTATTAATTAAAAATTACTTATATGCTGATTTTTTTAATTCCGAACATGATGAGTAATTGAATAATTATTTGTAAGTTATCATAACTTTTTTGTTAATTAATTAAAAAACACATATTTGAAAAAAAATTAATTATAAAAACAAATAGATTTTTAAATTCTTTTTTAGTTTGACTTGTCCTTCTATATTTACATTATTGAAATTTGTTTAACTATTTTGAAAATAGTATATGCATATATTTTTTAAGTTTATTTTGGTATTTTGATTTTTTTTATTTAACATAATATTTTAATTAAAAATTAAGTGTATTATAATAATCATTTAAAAATCTATCATTAATAATGTTGAAACGGAAACTAAGTAAAGGATGCAGAATTGAATGGACAAGTCCTAAGACTTGAATAATTACTTAGAAGGATCGAGTTCTACAATAATAACAAACAGTTTATAGGGCAGAATAAGTAAGACAATAAGATTAAAGTATTAGACAAGATAAAGTAAAAACATAAGCATAAGAAAGAAGAATAATGATTGATGGAATGAGAGAATTTTTATATCATGAGAAGATAATTACAAATCAGTTCTCCAAACCATGAAGATACAAGGTGGTGGAACTCTCCTTTTATAGTGCAAGGAGAATACCCACCGGACAAAGACCTATGGACAAAATGAACCACAGACCGGTTCATTTTGTATTACACAATGGATAATAGTACTAAGTCTAATTAGACTGTCTAACAATAAATGTGCCCTGATAACACTGTTCATGCGTCATACTCCTTTTGGAGGCACTAGTTGACTTTCCTAATTTGTGCTATGCAGACTAATCTTGTTATCTCTGACGATATCTTCATTGATCACTTATCTTGATCTTCTATCGCTGATCTGAACACTTCTGATTGGTACCGAAGTTTAAGGATAAACTTCGGTATATGAGTTGTCTAACTTGAATCTTCTGTACCAAAATCCAAGAGTGGATTTCGGTGTCTTCTGTACTTGACTTCAGAACTTGAGCAGTCTTCCGAGTGCTGATTTCCGAGCATGGCTTCCGAACATGGCTTCCGAACACGACTTCCGAACATGACTTCCGAACTTGCAACACATTCCGAAATCCAAGAGTGGATTTCGGTATCATATATTTCGGACATTTATTAAGAGTATAAACACAAGTATTCATGAAAAGTATGTTCATTAATAACTCAAGAACTATTCGGAACATATATATGAACAAACATCAAAAGATAGAAATATATCAAGTACGATTACAAGCAATACAACCCGGGTTGGTCAACGAACCACATAACATTAACAAATAAGATAATATTTTACGTTTGCTAACATATTTAATTAAATAGATTGATTATAGTAAATTGGATATTGAAAGGTTATGGAGGTTTCAAATGCATATAATGAAAGGAAATAACTATTTTTAAAGATAGTATTTAAATATAATTTTTAAGTTTATTTGATATTTAATTTTATGTTTTTGATTTAACATAATATTTAAATTAACAAATTAAATGTATCATAATAATTATTTAAGAAATCTATTTTAATAAGATGATACTTTACATTTAATAACATATTTAAATTAATAGATTGATTATATTAAGTTAGAAATTGACAGGTAATGGAGGTTTCAAATGTATATGGTGAAAGGAAAAATGCTTCATTTATAAGATACTAAGCGTATACATGTGCATTGCGTAGTAGTAAAATTATATAGTAAAAATATTGGTCAGTTACATAAACTTTAAAACTTCATATGTAATCTAAACATACAATACTAAATCTAAATAGTTATCATAATAGATATCATGTATTAATAATAAAATTTCCATCCAAGACTCGAAAAAGTTAACATATTAACCTTTTTGAATTCAATTATATATGGATAGTCAAACATTAAAAAGTATAATGATACATGTTTACATAGATACTTCAAATCCAAAATAATAATAATAATAATAATAATAATAATAATAATAATAATAATAATAATTCCTCTTATAGATGTATTGTTGTGAATATTAAAACTCTTAATCAATAAACAATTGTTAATCAATAATAACTGTTAATTTGAAGTTGAAAAGTTGTATTATTAAAATAATACTTTAATCTAATTAACGTAAATATTATTTTAAATTATTTCTTATAAAAAAGAATGAATAAGGAAATAAATTTATAACATATAATACAAAAATCTAAATTATATTTACAACTTATACCAAAAATTTATTAAAAACTTAATTATAAACATCTAATATTTTGTTTGCATTATAATATATATATATATATATATATATATATATATATATATATATATATATATATATATATATATATATATATATATATATATATATATATATATATATATATATATATATATATATATATATATATATATATATATATATATATATATATATATATATATATATATATATATATATATATATATATATATATATATATATAGACACACACACACGCACACACATAAAATGATTTGTATATGACTATAAATCTTATATATAACTTATTTATTATTGTAAGGGAATTTCATATTTTATGATTTTTTATTTCTTTTATCTTATCCATCTTTTTACATAATTATGATTAAATTGTTTAGTAATTACCGGTTAATCCTCACTCCAAATTGAAAATATAAACTTTGAATAAAAATAGTTTATGTAATCATGGAGTTTTATGTGGGTAATCTTTTGGTTTTGATTTTAGTTTAATTTTAATTTTTAGCAGTTATATTTGCATTTAGTCAAGTAATTAAGATTTTAAGTTTTTGAAAATGAAAATAATAAAAAATAAAATAAGTTTTTTATTTTGCATTAAATTAATGACTAAGCTAATATATTAATCAATTCAAAAGTAAAAGCTATATAAAATAAAAGTTTTAACGTGCGTAAAATAATATAAGTTTTAAGCACATTCATCAATGGTTTACACTAATGAAATTTAGTCACCCGTTCATCAAATGGTTCTTTTCTTCTTATATTTATTTAACCATGAAATTTATATATATACAACAATTGCTTTTAATAAGTAAAGTTAAAAATAAAACAAACAATTAAAATATGATTCTCTCAAATTACAAATAAACACGACATCGTTGTGCTAAGAATTAAAATAAAAACATTAACGACCAAACACGATGACAACATAATATCAACCATAAAATTATGAATAAGAAAGGCTTTCCTAACATTTTGGAAAAATAAAACATACATGAATAATATTACATCTTAAATTTAAGTCATATAACATTACCTATTTGCATATTATTTTTCTTTTCCATGCACTATAGATAACAAAATCTGAAAATGTGAAACAAAAGTGTGAGTAACCAAAAAAAGTGAAGAAACTATAATTTAAATATTTTAATGTTCTTATATAGACAAAACCTATCACTTAACCGATCAATAAAGTCAATTATATCATTAATATCATAAGTTTAAAATTTTAAGTTTTTGAAGAGGAAAATAATAAAAATAAAATAAGTTTGCTATGTTACAATAATTTAATGTCTAATATTATTAATTAACAACTTTAAAAGTAAAAAACAAAAAAAAAATCAACATGACAAAAATAATATAATTTTTAAATACCTCAAGAATGGTTTCTACTAATGAAATTTTGTCATCTATTCATCAACAACTTCTCTTCTTACAACATTTATTTAACCATGAAATTTATGTATACAAAAATAATTTTAAATATCTATCAAAATACAAAAATATGACATTATTGTGCTAAAGATTATAAATAGAAACATGAAAAAACAAACACGATAATAACATAATATAAAACATGAACATGTGAATAGAAACATTCTCTAAAATTTTGGAAAAATGAACCATACACGAATAATATTACATCAAACATTGAACTCATATGGCTTTACCTATTTGTAGGGGTGGCAATTCTCGACACGACCCGCGACACGACACGAACCCGACACGAAAATAAACGGGTTTGGGTCGATATTTTTGACCCGCCAACCCGTCAACCCGCCAACCCGCCAACCCGTTTATTATATGGGTCGTGTTCGGGTCATTAGTTGGGTTCGCGGGTTGACCCGCCAACCCGTATATATATATACACATATATTTTAATATTTATTATTTTCAATAAAAATAAAAAATAAGCTGAAAATGACCCGCCAACCCGCATATGACCCGCCAACCCGTGACCCGCCAACCCGTTTATGACCCGCCAACCCATATATAACCCACCAACCCGAAACTGACCCGCCAACCCGCCAACCCGTATAATTAAACGGGTTACACGGGTCGTATCCGGGTTACCTACCAACCCGCCAACCCGTGACCCGCCAACCCGAATATTTATATGGGTCGTGTTTGGGTTGGCCTTTCTAACCCGCCAACCCGCCAACCCGCGACCCGCCAACCCGAACCCGACCCAATTGCCACCCCTACCTATTTGCACATTGTTTTTCTTTTTCATGCATTCTACATAACAAAATCTAAATTAAAAAAATGAAAGTGTGAGTAACCAAAAAGAAAAAAGAAGCAAGTATGATTTGGACATTTGAATGTTCTTATATATCTTCATATTTGAATCATAAATTTCTTCAAACACATGTATCTTTTTTGTGAGCAAAACTCACTTATGTACTACTAAAATAAGTTACAATATGTATAAATGAGGAAAACAAAAAATCATTACTGATTAATAATCATATGTTAAAAACTCTAAAGTTGTAAGTATTAAGTATATATATAAATTAGAAAACTCTTGAGTTATGGAGTCAGTTGATCATTTCTTGCTTTCATACAACATATATGCCAGCACGAAAATTGGTCTATTGTGTTAGAATCGAGGGTCTAGAATATCAATGAAAAACTTGGATAATTCAATGATCGTGTATGAAAACACTTTCCAAAATCTATGATTTTGACCCTATAGCCTGGAGTGTCGAAATCAGATTTGGGATGATCCAAGAATGTAAATGATCTTGATTTTAAACCAAATCGAATATTCCACACTCAGAATACCTTTCATTTCGTGTTTTCAAGATACAGAAGATGAAGAAGCAATTTTCTATATTGGTTTCATGCTATTAGACTTCTAGAAACCTATACTCCTCATATAGATGATGACCAAAAGATATGAAATACGTCCTTTTTACTTTAGACTCAAAATTGGGCTTTTCGCCAAAAAAAAACTTCGGGCTGGGGCTCTAGTCCTTGGACCACGCTAGGGGCGCTGCCTCTTGGACCTGCTAGGGGTACTGCCCCTAGACACCGCCAGGGGCGCTGCCCCTGAACCCCCATGTTCCCGAGTGTGCATGTGGTACCTCCTAAGTCGAAACATAAACTGAAATCATCATGTCTCAATATTAACCATGGCTATACCAAAATATGTTGATAACACTAAAATCATCAACAAGTGGTTAGGGTTATCGCTGCGTTGTGTGTCCGTACATGAAGGGCTTTCATTGGTTGATGATTTAAAGATGTCTATGGCACATGAATCTTCATTTCATGTGTTTTCTGTGACCACTTGCTGGATCATTTGCAATTTTAGAAATGAAAGATTTTTTATTCTCAAAAGTAAGCAAAGGAAGGATATTTTGGTGGATTAAATTACCTTAAAATCATTTTATTTGTTAGTAAATAGTTTTGAACAACTGAAATTTAATTGGGTTAGTTTGATATAAAATCCAAGTTTGCCTTTGTAATGCTTAGCTTTTATTTTTATGTTTTTGTAGCTTCTCGCCAATTTTAACAAAATTCAGGCGTTAAAAAAACCAACCCTTACATTGAATACTGAAATTGTAAAAAATATGTGTCAAGTATGTATAGATTTTAATCAAGCTAAACTATAAAATTCTATGACAAAACAAGAAAATCTTTCAACGGACAAAACAATACAGGCAATCAACAAAAACATGTTAAGTGACTCATCCATTAGATGTTATGTTTTATTTCTCTTTTTTAATGTAATCTAAATAAATGTCCATCAATCACCATGTATCTTAGTGGATCTTTCTTACTTGATGTTTGAGGGAGATGTTTAAATAATTCATATTACCACATATCTTAGTGGATCTTTCTTAAGGCTGTGCTTGGCGCACATAAGCTAGCTTAAAAGCTACCTTATTTTTTGAGCTTATTGTATTTTGGCGTTTGGCAAAACCACTAAAGTAGCTTATTGTATCTTAAAAAGTAGCTTATAAGCTAGCTTTTCATAAGCTACTTGAAGCTAGCTTCTTGAAAAGCTAGCTTATAAGCTAAAAGCTAGCTTTTCAGCTAGTATGCCAAACAGAGCCTTGATGTTTGAGTGAGATGTTCAGATAATTCATATATTTTAAGTTTATTAATGTTTAAGTCAATGATTTCAAATTTTTAAAACAGGATAAAAAGATTGTAATTCTTTATATATTTGTGATTTTAGCCGGTAAGTAGGTCGTAAACCCATAAATGTTTAATTTTCCTCAAAAATAGAATACAATGATTTGTCACAAAAATGATAAAAGAACTATGGGTTTTGTAGGTGATTTTTTGTAATATTATTTTAATATTTTTTTGTAATCTTACTATGATATTAGAACAAAATAATCTTGTTGTGATGTTACTGTATTTTTTTGGTTCGCTTGAAATAATTTGGTTCAAGACATAGAGCATTATATTATTGTAATATTACTGTATCTTCTCTGTCTAGCGAAAAGTCTTGTCTTACTATTATCATATTGTATTCTTTTTGTCTGTTGAATAATATTAACCTACTATAATTTTATTGTATTCTTTGTGTCTGACAAATTGTATTATCTTACTGTAGGATTGAAGTAAAAAATTAATAAAAATAAGAATATAAAAGTTATAAAAAATTGACATTTGTGGAAGAAAAAATTGTTGAATAAAGGGTGTACTTGATGGGTTCTGATAAGCTAAAAATGATCTTTTTGCATAAAACAACTTTAAGTGGCAAACGGAAGAAATTTTAAAATAACTATTATTTTAAGACCATTTTAACAAAAATACCAAGAGGATCCAATTACTGTTAGGTTTTCTGCAAATCTATGAACTAAAACCCTAAGTTCACATGCAACCTAGATTGGATCTATGTTTTCTTACTTTGAACATGTAACTAATTCCTAAAGGCCAAACAAAAAAATAACTAAAAGAATAAATCAGAAAAACTAACATTTAGTTGTTTCTTGAAAGCTAAGCAGCACAAGTGTCCTGCCTCAAATGAGATCACACCCAAGCTAGGGAGGTAGGTCACGAAATTTAAAGAGAAAATATAGTCAAAAGTTGTGCCAAATGGTGTGCATGGGGCTCCCTATTTATAGGTTCCAACCGATAACCAGATAAGCGTTTAGAGATAAACCTTTTTGAATTCAAATAAGATAAGCCTTTATCTTACAATTCAAATCTATTTATCCTAACTTATTATTATCGAAATTATGTATTATCCCATACAAAATTTCGTGGTCACTTGGTTTACTATAACTATCACTTACTCAACTATTGAATAATTACAGTTTTAGTCCCTGCACCTTTAATTAATTAAATTAATCACCAAATTAAACAAAATTAATTCCAGATTAATTTCTAATTAATTAGTATAGTTTCTAATTAATATATTATCACTTTAATATATTAACAAACCATATATTTAATTCATGTTGATTTATTAATCACATAATAAATCAACCTTTCTCTCTACCGAACTTTCTACCAAACCTCCAGCTATGAGGGCAACCCAAATGGACTTTGCTACTATTAATTAGGTAAATACAAATTATTAGTCATGGCTTAGACACATAATCCAACAGTCTCCCACTTGGATAAGTCTATGACTATAATTACCAATTTAACCTCTAATTAATCAGCAAACTGTAGCTTCCTAGAAACTGCTGCCGAACTCTGACCTAGTCAGTTCTATCCATAAATAAGTGATCAGATAATCCTCCATCCAACAAGATATTTTCAGACATGAGACATGGATTGAGATCAATCTCTGTCTGACACACTATTTCCCGATTTCCGATTTTACATATGACATAAGACTTCTAATTCAACATATCAATTCAGTCCTGGCTGGCCAGCACTTTAGTCAACTTCAAAATCATCAAGAGGCCTACAGATATCTGTTTCACGTCAGGGTCAAGAGACGAATAAGCTTCGACTCATATGCTTATATCTTTTACCAGACAAATCATTCACAACAGCACGTTTTATAACACCGAGTTACCGATGCGTTTTCGTACTATCAATGAACAACCGCCTCGTAAATTATAACTCATATCTCTCCACTTCAAGACCATAAGATATTATCATCTCAACATTTATCGTGATGTAATCCATGAAGCAATCTATTGAGCGTGGGTTTATCCAATACTCAAATCTCCATTTCCAAGTACTCATGAACGTTGCAGCAATCTTATTGCTATGTCTAACTCCTTAGACAATCTACAAACCAATTCATGACAGTCTTCCTTCATACTTACTCCCTAAAAGTATGAGCGACTGTGGATATTTGAATAATCCAATTATTTAGGAAGTAAAACATGCGAAAGTGAAACATAAAATCTGACTGGCAGCTACTCCTGCTTATTACCAAGTCTCCACGAGGTAATCACCACGTCGGATTTATCATAACTATTATCGGTTTCTTATTCTCTTTTAAACTTTCAATTCAAGCCTTTAATATCTATGTCTATTTTAACTCAATGACCTTTTCACTCTTTCTATGTATCCAAGTGTCTAACACTTATACACTTTATTGCAGATAATCCAATCGGATACTCTTCCGATAATATCTCAATTTGTCATTCTGTCTTTCTCTCTCACAACTCTATTCTGGTGATGTGTACCGTGACTGCCCATGGTTCTCGGGGTCTTTAGTCTACATGACTACACCCTAAGACTGTTTCGAGGCATCATGATGTGCCGGTGAACCACACGCGCTCCATCAGAAACCAATGAAACTCTTTAACCATGAAGTCCTACAGCACCACGTCCTGGTGTAAACAATTACTGATTTGAAAACCCTTTCAAAACATTCACCCTAATCATTACCCAATGATTTATCACGCGTGTTCAGAAATCTATTTAGTATTCTCAGCCAGGTCATATCCTGAATCCAACTTACTATGCTCTAAGCATCAAGTCATCAGGATATGTTCATAACACTTATGATCGATCCAGGAATCTCGTGGAACCTGGTGTAATCTCATTCCAAACCCTTTCGGAATCCATATATTACTAATAATCCTTGTGTCATGACTTCCGGAAACCATTTCCTTTCGGAGACTCTTTCTTACGCATCTTGAACCTCATCAAGACCATATTCTCAATGGCTAAGTCTATACTGTCAATTTCATCTATCCGATAGATGTCTGTGAACTATGTGAGTATGTTGCACCTTCTTTATTTCTTTCATGTCAAGTCATCACACTTTGTAATGATAGAAAACTCTTTTCTTAGGTTTATGCATCTTGAATCTTATCAAGATCATATTGGCAGAATTTCAATCTATCTAATAGATGTTCACGGCCACCTAAGTATGTTGTATCTCTTAAAGTCTTTCATAGCGAACAGTTTCTTAACACCAAGTCATTACACTTTGTAATGATAAGAGACGTTTCCTAGAACCAGTATGTAACCCACATACATTTGATAGCAGATAACAACGATACTCTCACTGGCTTTGATATGGTTATATGACTTTTTCGGACTATTCACAAAATCTAGAACTTTTGGCACATTTTGCCAAACCAAAATCCAAACCTTTCCGACATATTAAAGGAAATCTTCCAGGCTATTCACAAAATCCAAACCTTTTGGCCTATTTTGAGAATCTGAATATCCTTTCTTGCGAGATGCCCATGGGACGAATCCCGGGGCCATGTACCTTTTGTAATGGCATGCTCTATATGAGTCCCTATTAGTGTGTCGGTAAACCACACACGCTCCACTAACGACTCACACTATGCCATGCAGAATCCTCTCGGATTTGATCTTCTATTGAGAGTGCCTCTCTCGGAATCAATTGCCTGACCCCAAGTGATGACTCATTCAACCAGATGTTCTGTAAGTACATTTCTATGTTCCCTTCTTTTAATGATTCAATTACTCCCACTGGTTCCTAGACCAGTTGTAAAATCAATCAAACTGTCACATAGACTGTGTCTCGCGCTAAGGTTCTCTTATTTGGTAGCAACCGGGCTCACCAATGCTTCCTAGTAGTCGGATTACTTATTCGTACCATCTTTAGTGTTTTACCACTAATCGGTATGTCACCCAGATCATAACTCCTTATGACGATGACCAAAACTACAGATCAAGCGAAGAGAGGGTATGTCAGGTTTAACAGGAATTCGATTCCTGGTCAAGGCCCAGTGGTGACTAAAGGTTCTTTCACTTGCCTAATCCTTGAACCCCTTTAGGATTAATTCTTACTCCCACTGTTTTCTTAGAACATGAGCTCTTTCTAAAAGGATTCTTCTTTCAAAGGATAACCGGGATTGCCAATGAAACGACATCGCTGATCAGTTTCAGGCTTTTCATGAGATTTAGATGAATGCTACATGACCCTGGACTTTCTATATACTAGTGGGACGATCCCAGCTTTACATTTCAGACAGTGTCGGCATAACCTACTTAGTCTAAGATATGGTCGGAATATGGTTTCTGCGGTCTGACTGGTTGAATATTTAATTCATTGAAATACTAATCGGAAATGTATCTTATACATCATGGATCAAAACTATTTATATCAATGCTCCATCGTCTTCCCTAAGGCACATTATAACCATTAATGTTCTTGGAAGAGGATAAACTGTGAAACATTTTCTCAGTCTATGTTGTCACTCAGGTTCTGTTGATCTTATACTTCCTTTGAAATCCTTGAACACTTCAAGGTTCCAATCAATTGCTTATTCCGATAAGAGAAGCCATATTTGTCAAACTATTTAGCAATTATCATGAAGTATAACTAATCGTGTTCTGTTCGAAGATTCGAGCAATACACAGTAACTTATGTGTCTGTTGCTCAAAATCTTAAGGTCTTTTACATCTCTATGTAAATTTATGACTTTGTTAATATTGTTCAAGACATGCAATCATCACCTGGCTCCAAGTCAATTGATTCCAAAATCCTATCCATTGGATCTTTGGGTGATGCATTTCTTACAACAACTGATTTTATTAAGAACTCAATTCATCATGTGACTCTAAGTCAAACGATTCCAAAGTCCTGTCCATCTGGACCTTTGGTTGAACTGATTCTCATAAAATTCACTTTAACAATCATAAAGAACACAATTCATAAATCCAATCTCTTTGGATGTATCAACATTCAAGTTATTACCATTTAAGTCATCAACACATTCACACAACATTTCGAGGACAATTAAAACAATTATGTTTTAAAAGAAAAATATTTTATTAAACCAGAATTATCCTCAGAACAATGTACTATGCGAATCCATGTCATATGTATCTATAAACTAATAACAAGAACAAATATCTAGCCTAACTCCAAAAAATGCACGAGCTCTAGATCCACTCCGAATATGCTCCTGTGCGACAACATCCCGCATCCTACAGAGTCTGTACATACAGAGCAAATGTGAGAAACACATCCTGTATCAAGGAAATGAGGATCAGGTATTCTGAGTTTTAAGATATTACTGAGTTTGCCAAACGGTTTGGCTTTTGAGCATTTTTCCAATCTTTCTGTGACTGTGTCCCACCTTATGGATTCCCAGTTTGAAACATCGAACAATCGGTCCAGACAATCTGGATCATTTCTTGATGCACCTTAATACTGGACTCAATCCTCAAGCAGCTGAATCAATGGAACTATGTTTCTCCATGAACGACTCATTCAGAGTCGACATTGAATGCATTTCCACGATTGTCTTATCCGGTTACCCTTTCTGTTCATATGGATGAACAGATCAGCGAGTCGAGCTAATGCTTAACTCCCGATCACAAAGGGAAACCAGCTTTATACTGTTCGCCTATGTATCCCTCAATCTTGGGAACATGCAAACTGGTGCTACTTCCTTCTAGCTTGCAACTTCAAGCTTTTTGAAGATCCTAGTTCGTTCCCTTTATTCAAACGGTTCTCAGAACCTTTCCTCAACCAGCTGCGCTAACTTATCTGACCCCAGGAATTCTAAATTCCTGCGGAACTCGGGGTCAATGACCAATAGCATAAGGCAACGAACTTCCTTGGACTCAATAGTCAAGGAGTCATGCTCATCATAAGCTGTTGTGTGATGCCATGTTTGGGAGCGGACACTCAGTCGGATATGGTTCGCCAGTAAAACTACAAACTATTCTCTAGTTACAAAACCATATCACACATCCAAGGCCAGTCGGCCTTACCATATTTAACAGGTGCTTTCTGAAGCTCTCAGAAATGGGTGAAGGAGGGGAAGAAGTAGAATGACACTTTCTTCAGACATATATAAAATTTGAATTTATTAGTTCAGTTAATCCGTTTAAATAATTACCCAATTTATTATTTAACAATGCTAGGATCCAAAATACCCCAACTATGCTGTGAAGAGGGATGCCGTAATCACAACACAGTGGTCATTAAGGTAGATAACATTTATCAATTTCAGTCTTATGAAATTCCTAGATCTGTGAGATTTATTGAACTGTTCAATGGAATGTTTAATCTCGGATATGCCCCACCGTTTGTGACTGGGATGCCGAGGATCACAAACCGGGTGTGAATAACCATGCAAATTAGCTTGGTACTCTCGGGGTCAATTACCATCTCAAATTTGATGTGCCGGTTAACCACACACGCTCCATCAACAATGATAACACCCGAGAAACCCATTGCCACTCTTTATGAACCCCTATTGGTGTGCCGGTAAACCACACACGCTCCACCAACGTTTCATAAAGTGCAATGTGCAATTTCATGGATTAGCATCAAATTCACATTTTTCCTAAAGTAACTAGATTGGGAATTTTTGTAAAGTGTTCTAGTACTTTGATCATTATACTTTTAATGATTAAGCGGTCCTATCAAACACGTTCGGCTAACAACCCTGCACTGATCAGGCGAGTGGTGGGTGAGAGTGGACACCCATTAGACCGCCATTTTATAGGCAGTCTCCTTATACCCACTTTATAGATCAGCTTCGTGAATGAGGCCTACTATTGATTTGACTAACCAATTTATCTTATACATATAGTATTAACCTTTAATAATATATATAAGATGTATTTTAAACATTTTAAAATATTCCTGGTTTATCTTTTAATTTTTCCAAATTTAACTATTAAATTTAAAATTAAATTAAACCTTTAAAAATCGATTTAATTATCCTTTAATTAACAATTAATTAAATTAATTAAATCTAGATATTTTAAATCTTTTAAAATATTTTAGGATTTATCCTTTAATTTTTCGAAATTTAACCATTAAATTAAAATTAAATTAAATCCCTTGAATTATCTTTTAATTAAACAATTAATTAAATTAATTCAAATGTAGATAGGTATCACAAATTAATCAAATCAATTTAAACCTATCTTAAACCCCTAATTTTCGAAAAAAAATAATGGGTTTAAGGTTATCCATTTAATTAAACAATTAAAGTTACCAAAAATAGAAAGCCTTCTAAACCTAAGTCAATTTCGAAAAATACCAAGGGGAGGGGATAGGGTTTCTAAAATCCAAACCCTAAATTGAATGCCCTATTAAGGCTTTAGAAACAAAAACCTTAAATTTTAGGAAAAAAACTATTACAGCAATTCAACAAGAAAACAGCCAAATGCTCTGATACCACTGTTAGGTTTTCTACAAATCTATGAACTAAAACCCTAAGTTCACATGCAACCTAGATTGGATCTATGTTTTATTACTTTGAACATGTAACTAATTCCTAAAGGCCAAACAAAAAAATAACTAAAAGAATAAATCAGAAAAACTAACCGTTAGTTGTTTCTTGCAAGCTAAACAGCACAAGTGTCCTGCCTCAAATGAGATCACACCCAAGCTAGGAGGTAGGTCACAAAATTTAAAGAGAAAATAGAGTCAAAAGTCGTGCCAAATGGTGTGCATGGGGCTCCCTATTTATAGGTTCCAACCGATAACCAGATAAGCGTTTAGAGATAAACCTTTTTGAATTCAAATAAGATAAGCCTTTATCTTACAATTCAAATCTATTTATCCTAACTTATTATTATCGAAATTATGTATTATCCCATACAAATTTCGTGGTCACTTGGTTTACTATAACTGTCATTTACTCAACTATTGAATAATTACAGTTTCAGTCCCTACACCTTTAATTAATTAAATTAATCACCAAATTAAATACAATTAATCCAAGATTAATTTCTAATTAATTAACATAGTTTCTAATTAATATATTATCACTTTAATATATTAAAAAACCATATATTTAATTCCTGTTGATTTATTAATCACATAATAAATCAACCTTTCTCTCTACCGAACTTTCTACCAAACCTCCAGTTATGAGGGCAACCCAAATGGACTTTGCTACTATTAATTTGGTAAATACAACTTATTAGTCATGAATTAGACACATAATCCAACAATTACATGATATAGAAGCCAACCATGGAGACAGAGACAAAGAGATGATTTAGTTTCACAAACTAGATGTTCTCATGTAACTAGAAAGTTGAGTGGAAATCAAAATGTCCAAAAACTTGTACATGACTTATTAAACCATACTATATGATATAATAATTATCTTATTCCTTTTTAATTATTATTTTCATAAAAGAATAATTATTCTATAATTAAATAAAAGAGTTGATTATTTATTAATAATCATATTAATAATAAATATTCAATATGTGTCAACTTGTTTAAGGTGTGACCCTATAGGATCATATGTTATTAGCAACAGACCACTGGCCCCAACATTCATTACAGATTGACATAGACAGTGGTTGAAGTCTAGCAACAGACCACTGGCCCCAACAGTATAGACCACTGCCCCCAAGAACATAGGAAGATGTGCCAGCTAGCAACTACTAATTTCCAAGTGCTCCAAGGTGTTGGTATCAGTTATCCCTTTGTTACAGACACCATGTTAAACATGAGACATGGATTGCAATCAATCTCATATGGTGTTCAACTTTTGGGTAATGCCTTAGATTTCAAACTCTTAACGAATAAGAGGAACAAATCCCATCTTGACTACATATGCCTATCATGTAGTTCGTGCAATGCCCAACGATGGTCGTTATAACTGTCACACCCCGATCCTTGGCGGAATCGATCAAGGCATGATATATTGTTCAAAGTCTCATGACAACTATGTTATAATATGATTAGATTCAATTAAGTACTAAGTATGCAAACAAAATCCACAACATACAAATACAAATCCAAATACAACAACATTTATTACATGAAATTTAAATAGTATTGTGGGTTTCTAAGGTACACCCTACTTTTCATCAACTTCATTCTTCAAATCTGCATCATGGGTAAAAACAGGTCAACTACGAGAGTTGGTGAGTAATCTAGTTTTATTAACGAAAATTGTGAGTTTGAATAATTTGAAATTTGTTTTCTTTTGAAGTTGGCAAACAAGTGTTATTGAGATAACAATTTATAAATCAAAAATTGATTAACAAATGATAACAACAACAATAAGTCCTCACCCTATATATACATATAAGTATATATATAGGATGGAGCATCTAATCATCATACACACTCAACCACGTGCAATCAATCACCTTAGCGTCCCAAGGCGGGGTGGTCAACTGTAACGCCAAGACACTCTTTTTATGTAAAAATAATAAAAAGGGTAAATTGGTCATTTTACCTTAGAAGGGTAATTTGGTCTTTTGGACAGGAAAGAATTTGGTTTGAAATAATATTTTGAGTTTTGAACTTAAAATGTTATAAAAACTAAAATTGGTCGTTTTACCACGAAAGGGTAATTTGGTCATTTGACCATGTGAAAGACCAATTATGTAAAAATGTTGTTGGTTGTGGCAAAAGCATAAGAAAAGAAAGTTTATTGTGATAAAACTTGATATTAGTGCCAAAAGTTCAAGAAATGGAACTTAGGGACTAAATTTGCAAATATTGGAAGTATAAATAGGAGAGTTGACTCTCCTATTGGGGCTGACCATTTTTCAGCTTATGGGAAGGATTTTGGGTGCGATTTCTGGAAGATCTTTGAAGCTTGAAGCAAGAACTTGGATCAATTGTTGGAAGATGATGATTTCCAAGCAAATAAGGTAAGTAAATTACCTTTTTAGTCAAAGTTCTTGAGGTATTCTTGATGGGTTTGATAGAAACTGAAATATGCAAATTTCAGTTATGATATGTGGTTGAAAGTAGCTTAATACTTCCAATAAGTCATGCTAAAAGGACTTAATTCAAGAAAAATGGAAGTAGGTTGCTATTGTTGATGAATTTGAAATGTTGCTCAAGAACCCTAAATCATGAATTGATGTGATTAAGGTGTTTCTAAGGGCTTAAAACTTGTTATTAGACAAAGGTTTTAGTCCTTGAACAATCCCTGATCATTAAGTCGAGTATTAAGGGCTTAAAATGAGAAAATGGGATTTTGTAGCTTGAAAATCGGAGTTTCTGGTCTGCTGATCAGCTCTCGCGACGCAACCAGCATGGTCCTCGCGACTCGAAGGGCATGACCTTCGCGCCTCGACCAGCATGGCCCTCACGACTTGAAGGTGTGCCTTCGCGACTTGACCCGAGTTGCCCTCGCGACTCGAAGAGCCTGGTCTTCGCGACTCGACCATAGGGTCCGTCGCGACTCGAGCCTTGGGCAGAAACCAAATTGTTTTCTGTGAATTTTCCAAGTTTGATTTTGATGCTAGTCTTATCCGATTGACCTGAAATTTTAAACATAGGTCTAATATGTTGTAAAACTTCATGGAAAATTATCGGAATACGAATACGACCTCCCGAAAGTACTGTAGTAGAATACGCGTATTTCGGGAAGTGTATTAAATTTTATAACGATGGTTATTAATCGGAAATACTTAGAAATAGTCCGCAATTGTATGGTACAGGACTCTTATGTATTAAAGTCCATTGAAATGATTATTAACCTATTATCATTTGATACGAAATGGATAAATAGGTATGGGACAAAATGGTTGTGGTGCACGCAAAAGCAAGAAACAACCGGATTCAAATGCAGCTAGCATCCAGGTGAGTAATCTCACTGATATCATATATGATATATGATGATTGAACTTTTACAGGTTGAAACGGCTTCGAGGGACGAAAATGACAAGTGTAAAAATATATGTAAAAGACAAGACCAGATAAGCCGTGAGTCATTGCGATGACAAGAACGGAGCTGTGAGTCAATACATATATATATACACTATGATATGACAAGACCAGATAAGCCGTGAGTCTATTATAGACAAGAACAGAGCTGTGAGTCAGTCAATATCAATGATATGACAATACCAGATAAGCCGTGAGTCTATAACAGACAAGAACGGAGCTGTGAGTCAAACCTATATAGACAAAACCGGATAAGCCGTGAGTCATTGCGATGACAAGAACGGAGCCGTGAGTCTAGGCAACAGCGGGCTAACCCGTGAGCCAAGGCAACAGCGGGCTAACCCGTGAGCCATAATTGATCGTGAAAGAAACTGTTAATAAACGGTGCAGCCATCGGGCTATGATATTCTGGTGCGGCCTATACGGCTATGATATTATTACAGGTACATGGTGCGGCCTTTTGGCTATGATATCGGGTTATTGAACCCAGCCGGTGCGGCCTGCGGGCTATGATATATATATTGAAAATGACATGATACGGCTGATATAACCATGACATATGATGCAGTCCATTGTGACTAAGAAACATGGGACAGAATTGGTTAGACATGAGTATATGTGCAAATAACTGACGTGACTTGATAATTACAGGTTATTGTGATTCAGCCGGTAAGGCTACAGATTAGGATGTGAAATCCTAGAAGATATTTGGTCAGCCAGTAAGGCTAGGAGTTTGGATTTGATATCCAGACAAATACATGATTGTGTTTTTTTTATACGTGTTATTTGCAGATACGATTACTCACTGAGCTTTGTAGCTCATACCGTGTGTTAAATGTCCCTGCAGGTTAGCATGATCCTGATAAGGGAATAGATGGAGTCCGTGACTCGAGAAGTAGGACTCTTAGATGCTGTCAGTAGCAGCCCGGCTTCAAAGGAGATTACGGTATTTTATACTCTCTTTGATACACTTGTACCCGTTTTTATTAAAAAAATACCCCTTTGTTTATGGTTTTAAGTACTGAAACCTTTATTAAAAATGAAAAATTTTCAGGGGTGTTTTGTTTTAAAAGCCGGGTGTTACATCAACCCAATAGCGCTATTATTGTCCATAACGTACCTCAAGAATACGGGCATAGTCATGGAGATTAGACTAAAAATGGTAATGCACTACAAGTACATGTAGCGTAAACAAACAATAATTATACAAATAATGATTCACGTATAAATGTCCCAACAATGTCTCAACGGTGAAAAAATAATAAAATGAAGTTGGAACATATTAAAACCACATGATACACCCCAAAAGTATTGAAAATTATAAAATATGGGGTAGATTACTCACATTAGTCCAATAAGGAATGAGCGTGTTGTACGATAGACGGCTCGGGTCAAAACGACGTGGAACCTATTATAATTAATAGTTTTGGTTTAGGAATCGATAAATGGGAATATAGTATTAATAAAAATAATTTAGACACATATTATTATATTAGATGAATTAACATTTATCCAAATTTTGTTTTGCATATTAATGTATTTATATGTTAAATGAATTTTAAATTGAATTAATTACTTTGCTTAATTAATTTATATTTTCACTTTAGGAAATATTTTAATAATTTCTTATTAAAATAATAACTAGTCAAATTATAAGTATTTACAGATTTTATATTATAAACAATTATTTATATAAAATAATCATTAAAATGCTTTTTTTACATGCTTAGATATTTAGGAAAATGGTTTTAAATACTAAACAGTAATGAAACATTCTGAAATTATCAGAAAATACTTATTTCATAAAATAGTAATTACTGTAAAATTTTCATATTTTTCTTAACTGCTTTAGTATTTATTTAGTATTTTAATGATTAAACAATAACAAAATTCGGGAAAAATAATAAATGATCCCTAAAAATTCTGGAAATTTAACCATAGTTTTCTAACATTATATTGAGCCTACTGTAAATAGTTTGGATATTTTGGACTAAGGGAAGTATTTCTTATGTTTTTCATTATTATCTAATCAATAAAATCATAAATAATAGGAAAACATTAAGAGAAATTGATTAGACTTTTTATTTATGATTACCATGTTATATATGATATTCTGATAAGGTGTTATAATTTTTGGACATGTGTAGCTATTTATTATCAATTTAAACCATTAAATAAACATTAGATCAGGAAAAATAAGAACACATTCTTACAAAAATCTGTAAATTTAGTCATGGAGTCTTTAATATGTGAATAAGGTGCGAAAAATATAAAATCTAGTTTTTAACATACATAACTATATTTTGCAATTTATTTATCTACAACAAAATAAAATACAAAATAAGCATCAAACAGTAATATAAATGCATGAAACTTTATAAATCCACTTTACTCAATATATGGGTTGTTCCAAAATATTCCTAGAATTTATTGACTGCAAAAAGTATTTTATTTGAATTATTGCCTTATTTTAGTGCAATAATTATAGTAATTCAATAAAAATAAGTTATTTTCTGAAAATTTCCAGAACTTCTTATTTTATTGATGGGATCTTTATAAAAATCAGGTTTATGCATAAAATGAGTTTTAGATATTTTGGTGGATTTAATTTGTTTCATGTATGAATTTGGAACTTTTTAACAACATACCTTGATGAATGCTTCAATAAGGATGAAGATTTGAGTATGAGAGCTTGTTTTTGGCTGGAAAATTGATATTTCTTAGATGAATGTCGAGATTGAGAGGGAGAGAAAGGATAGAGAGGGTTTGAGTGGTGATGAGAATAATGTGTGGGGAGAAAAATGAAAGGAAAGATGATGATAGGTGTGAGTGGGAGACCATGAGAATAACTTTTGACTTTAGGTGGTCTTCATAATTTCCCACTAGTACAAGCATCTCTATGTAATACACTAATTAATATAAGAATTTTATAAAATTTAATGTAGAGTTTATAAAAATAGAGTTTTATAAAAAAATAGGTTATTATTTGATTATAACAATCTACTTTGATTTGAAGTTTAATTATAGTATTCAAGTTTGACTCTTTTAATTTAATTAGAGTATCATACTTTGATTTGATTTTAATATGGTATCATAATTTAATTTGATTATAGTTATAACGTTATACTATGCTATTTTGCTATTAACGTCAATTTATATCGTATTGTATAGGTTTTGATCCTATTAGCGTCAAGTAAATCTTGAGTAGGGTTTATTAAATTTCCCAATTGGGTTGGGTTGACCCGAATCCATTTTAGGCGGACGTCACAATAACTCCCTTTTACGGAACAACGTTACACCATATCAAAGCACAACAATTCCTACACTCAAGTCCCAAATACGTATCTCAGGTCGAAGAATATAAAGATACTACCATAATCAAACATCACTCATGACAACGATCTATAAAGTGATTTGGATGCGGGTCTTGTCCAACCCTTTTCCATTTTCATCTCCATGAAAATCAACAAATCCATTCATATTAGTCTTACCTCATACATGCTCCCACAACTATGAACGACTATAGACATTTAGAATAGCCAGGTTACTCAAGGATTAAACATGATAATATAGAAAACGATGATTATTTAATGAAAACAATATATCCAATATATCAAGTCATTACAATAAACATTTGTTATACAGTTCCAATGTTCAAATACTAAATTTCAATCAAATATATTCACTTAAAACAACAAGTTCCTATAGCTCTAGCGTGACTTTCATGCTTAGCTAATGAAGGAACTTTGTTGAGTAGATTCGTCAAACTTGATTTTTATAAACTTTGTGAATACAAGCATTTTCAGTTTTATTTATATCCCGTATATAGAGAAAATTCTTGAGAATGTTTTAGATGCTTAAGTATGAGTTAGATACCAATATTAGTGTAATGGGATTGCTCATAGTCATAAATAGACTAATTGTTTAAGCATCTTCATATGTGGTTTCAGAAACAACAATGTATTCTGACTTTGTAATGTAACTGCAATTAAAAATGTATGAAACTCCTATCCATGTAACTTTTCTTCATTCATAATGAGAACACGCCTGATTCTGATTAAGGATCATGTCAATCTATTTGGAAGTTTAGCATTTGTGTAACAGTTTACACATAGATTTCTTCCAAATACTCCGCAGATTAGGAACATGTCTTCAGTTCTTCATAAGTACTTCAGAATGTTACTTCCAGTCATCTTTTGACTTATTCTTGGATTATAATGGTAATTATTCATCATGCACCAAGCATACGATATATATGGCATTCATGCATTACATGGCACATATGATTAATCCAATTACAGCAGCATATGGAATCCAATCATACTAACTAGCTCAACCATTATACTAGGATTTTGAGGCATGCTAAAAATTGTGCCATGTGGTATTGACAAGTTAAACTTTCTCAGAGTCTTATATCTTGAAGCTTTCAAGATCTTAACAATTAATGCATTTATACTTAATCTTTTAAGTCGTCATGATCTATCTATAGATCTCTTATTCCAAGAATTAATGTGTCAATCACACACAAGACTAAGAATATAACCGTCCACCCACTAGCTTTGTAGAAAATACAAGAGTCGTCTTGATTTATAAAAAAATTACACTATGCATTTTTATTTTAAGAAAAAATATTCTTACTTTGAGATGATGGTTTTAAATTTGAAAAGATTTTCATCCATGTATGTTTTCTCCTTTGAAAACTCACTTACTCTTTATAATCATACTATATTGAGGAAGATTGATCAAGTCCATACTTAACCATACATGAGTACATCTGTGTGTTTTATTAGTTTCTGATCAACTATTTAAACAGGTTCAACAATTGTTGAAATAACTTGCTAGTTCCAAACTATGATGCATTTAGTTTATGGTTCTTTAACATTTAAAGTTCCATATTGCTCCCACTTAGAAAAACGAACTTTCTAAGTATATGTCTTCTGGAAAGACAATTAGTGGGATTATAGAAACTTTACCCTAAACAATCATTTAGTATATTATACATAAATGCTATTAGTAAATACTAGGTTGAGTTAAGCGTCTTGTCCTACATAAGGTCCATAACTCTATACCTTTTAGATAAGGATAGAACATTTCATCCTTAGTCATACGAAGGTATCTAATTTACTTGTTTGGTTGGAAATATATTTTCAAAATATACGTGTTGCAGTGAGCATAACTCTAAAATATATTAAAAAAATAGTTCTTCAAAAACATCATATAGCAGATTATAATATTTGATTTATCCTTTTCAATAACTTGTAGTATCAGTATATAAATAGTGGTCAGGTGATCATATCCCACTAGAAAACACAACAACTACCTCGAACATTATAATACAAAATCCATGTGGTTAGGTGACCCATGATCCACAAGAACCGTACAGATGATGAGTGAGTGTTTTTGACAGAACGAGTTCTGAACCGATTTCACAACTCCTAAGATGTTCTAGGAAGCCTTGGTTTTTAAAAAACTCATTTTCTTTATTAGAACGAAAAGGTTTATGACGGCCTCATTGAGTTGTATTTCATCTTCACTATGAAACAGTTTGATTAATTTCAAAAGTTTCAACAATAACAATGAAAGTCACCAGTGAAGTTGATTAAGTGTCTATCACCAAATCTATTCATAGGATTGAAAAGACTACACACATCACTATGTATAATTCTTTAACAAGCCTTTTGTTTTTTCACTATCATTATAGAAACACACTTGTGAATCATCAAATCTATTCATAGGATTGAAAAGACTACATACATCACTATGTATAATTCTTTTACAAGCCTTTTGTTCTTTCACTACAATTAGAGAAAGAAACTTATGAATCATCTTCCCATACAAATAGGATCCACATATATCAAATAAATCAGGCTCATTTGCCTTCAAAATTCCACCTTTTGAAGTTGGTATATGTGTTTCTTGTTTATGTAGTTAGGGCTAATCAGTTAATAGCACGTTATAGCGTTGCTATAGCGCTTAGCGACATTTCAGAATCGCTATTTTCATTTAGCGATGGAATAATAGCGCTGGCGCTATTAGCACGCTATTTTGCGCGATTCTGTGCTATTTTCTGCTATTTTGCACTATTTTGCACCGCTATTTACCGCTATTTGCGCTATTTTGATTCTGGTCTTTTTTTTCTTTTATATTTTTTATATGAACCTTTGTAATTTTTATGATTTGGATTTTGGTTTTGGTTTTGTTGTTATGCTTATGAATACAAGTGTATTAATGTCTAGTTTTAATAATTTGCTATCCATAACTTGTGTTTTTATTATATTTCGGTTTCTCTTCAACTTGATTACATTCTAGTTAAATTTGTATGTTGGATTCACTATAGCTATGAGATTAATGTTTGTATTATTGATGATCTTTTCTATCATATATAGGAATGTTCACGGAATTACAATAATCAATAAGCAACTAGATGTTTTAATGCTATAATATAAAAATTATACATAATGCAAAAAAACGCTATAACAACGCTATACCACCGCTAAAACCGCTATTTCAAACAGCGATAGTGATCGCTATTTGATATTGTACCGCTATAACTGCTTAGAGTTAGGGTGATAATGGCATAGATAAGACTGAATCAAATATTATTTGTTATATAGGTGTTATCTTTTAGAACTATTAATTCATTGAAAACATATAGATTTACTTCAAAAATAACATTATGAGAAAATATTCTTAACATAGAATACATCGTTTCAGAACATGAATGTAAACATCCATTAGACGATAAGTAAATCTAGATTTATTCAAATTTTGAAACTATTATACGTTGCTACTCACAATAGGTAAAAAACTCTCTATTGGTTAAATACAGACTATTTGGTAATCAAATGTTCCAAAAGTAACAATAACAACAATTGTTATATCTCCAACATGGAATACCATTCGTGTGTAATCAGTTGCTTATTTCTTCCAAACATCTCCACATAATATCAAATATTAGTATCACATACAATATCTAATACTCAAGTGTATGGTGGAAAAATAAATAGTTCTATCATATAGATACATGAAGTGTTGGTCATACAAAACTTGCTCAGCTCGGTGAGACGGAGGAGCAGTTCCTCTTCCGGTGTCCAGTTTCTTCACAATAGAAACAACACTGATCATTTTGACCTTTCTTTATTTCTTGGGTTTATGTTGTATTTCCCTTAACTGAACTATAAGTCTCTTAGAGTACACCTTCTCTTCGACTTTCCTTTTATCCAATGATTTTACACGTTTGAATCAGGTTCTACTGTTCTCAATGAATATCTACTTTACTTGATGAAACATCGTATATGCTTCATAATTCTCCAAGATCTTCCAGAGGTCAAGGTTCATTATTCACATTTTGATTTGAGACACATCAATAGCATCACAATAATGCTTCCACCAAGCATCATCATCAGACAGACTGGTTAGCAGAGGTTGTTCAGGAATGGGACCTTTTAGTATATATACTTTATATTTATATTTGAGGAGGAAAACCTCAAGGCATTATACCAGTTTTAGAAATTATAAACATCAAATGTTATTATCTCTTGAAACTCAACAAGAGAGAGGTTGTACAAGGGGCGTAAGAGTATTAGCAGGCATATTACCAACAATTTTCATTTAGCATTTTCAATATTAAGTCTTTAAAAATTAATACCTTTTATTGTTTCTAAAACATTAATTTATTAAACTCTAGGATTCAAGTTACGAAACAAGTAACGGTTAGGTGACTTTTATCCCATCCACTTAATCCAACTCGGTAGATAGCGATTACTAATTTCGTCAAATGAAATTCCTAGATTATGGGATCATAAACAATTATTGTTTAACTTGGTATGTTTGATCCTATCTATGCCTCGGGCCTCTCATGCTTAGGTGACATTTATCACACAAGATTCCCGATCAAATCCTCCTACTTGAAAAAAAACTTGTAGCATTGTAACTAACTAGTGACTAGGTGACCCACCTAGCACAAAAACGTACAAAAACTACCTCGAACATCATAAGATAAAATCCAAGAGACCAAGTGACCCTGTGCCACAGAAACCATACAAACGATGCGCGCCTGTTCTCCAAAAGGATGACACAGACTTGCATTTTAAGAAAATGGTTTTATATATGTTTTACAAAAACTTATAAAATCATGGTCTCATGAATATTGAATGCATCCAACAATTCATGTACCCTTTTTACAAAACATATCTCTTGTATAAGGTTTTTTAGTTTCCAAATAAAACTTCTTTTTATTAACCATTAAGCTGCAATTAATTATAAACTAATATCTCATATTAAAGTTTATTGGTAGAGCGAGAGAACCCATTATAGTCTTTTAATAAAACGTCATTTTATAGTTGAGACTTGGACTTTTGGATGAGTTCTAAAATCTTTATTTTAACTATCGTTTTTCATAATCAAAATCTTAAGACCTCATGAATTTGTAGAATAAAACTCAATTTATATTATAAACCCATTTTATACATCTTATGTTAAAAAGATCATATTTTTATAAACTAAAACCAATTGATGATAATTATGTTCTAAATCATATTTAGTATGCATAAAACATAATATCAACACAAAGCATTAAACTAATATCATATATAAAGTTTTGACGTAAAAAATAATACCTAGTATTATAGTTTGACGTTATAACGCTATAAAACGATGTTATTCTTTTAAATAAAACTCTTATTTATTATAAAAGATATGGAGTTTAGGTTTAATTTAAACACATTTTAAAATATTTTAAATATTTTAAAGTTGACAATTAAAAGTTTTACAATGAAAACCATTTTCAAGAAAAAAAAAACTCAGTTTTAAGCGTTTTAAAACGCTTTTAATAAAAAGTCATTTATAAATGTCTAACGTTATAATTTAAATATTTATTGCTCAAACTCTAAGTGATGTTAATTTATGATAAATTTTATTTAACGTGTAGAAACCATTTCCATACATAAAACATAACATATAACAAAATAAAATAAACATCACAAATATGCATCAAAAAGTGTATAAACAAAGCCATTTTCTAGTAATAATTTTTTAAGCCATCACAAGAATTATTAATTCATTCCTAAAGGACTTAATGGACACTTCAAAAGGTCTTCAAGCTCTCATTTTCCAAGACAACTCTTGCTTGCAAAAGATCTTCAAGGCACCATATGTTCTAATGACACTTAAACCATTAAGACTACAATTAAGCTCAAAATCAAGTGTAGAAGCTCAAGGATGGGATTATGGTCTTAAGTGGTTAAGACATAGAAAATCTTACAAAGATGGCCATTTCTTCAACTTGTTACATTTGGTCAAATAATAAAACTAGTCTAACTAATTTACTACATCCAAATGAAAAATACCTATTTACCTATTACATATCATCAATAATAAATATCAACCAAACACATCACAACGGTCCTAATGGCTTGATTATACACAGCATCATCATATGAAATTTACAAACAAACACTTTGTTTATATAAGACAACTTTATATAACCAAATGCATGGAAAAATTGGTTGTATAAAATAACAATTAAAAACTACGAGTTGCCAAAGAAAATATATTTGATGATTTCTTTGTCAAAAGAAATACCAAACATATTTTTTAAAACCAAAGGTTATCAAACATTAGATTAAATCTTTCAAACATGTGAAAGAGGCTCTGATACCACTGATAGGTTTTGATAAGCTAAAAACGATCTTTTTGCGTAAAACATTTTTAAGCGGCAAATGCAAAAAATTTTAAAATAACTATTATTTTAAGACCATTTTAACAAAACCACCAAGAGGATCCAATTACATGATGTAGAGTGATTATTTGACAACCATAGGATGTAAAGAAGACAGCATTTGAAGACTTTGATCCCATTTTGTTTTGGAGAGTTGATGGAGATGGCAAAAACTCAAAAATAGAGTTTCTCTATAATATATCCACCAACAAGAGTAAGACGCAATGGAATGCTAGTTCCCTTTTGTATTTGTGACTTCTTAAGCCTTTAAGTGCTTAAAACAATTAAGCACTAAAGGAGAAGATCTTCTTCACCACTTATACTTGCAACTAGCGTCAAAAGAAATACAAGAGGGCAGAGAAGAAGTGGCCGAAACGTTTAAGGAGATGAAAGGAAAACTTGATAGTTTTTTGGTTTTACACTTTCTTATATACTCACATATGAGATCTATGACTCATATCTCTAATAAATGCAAAGATATGACTTGTAACAGGCATGGGTTGTGTAAGAGAAAGGTTGACAACCAACCTCCCTTCCTTCCATTATAAAATTCAGCCAACCATGGAGAAAGGGACAAAGAGATTATTTAGTTTCACAAACTAGATGTTCTCATGTAACTAGAAAGTTGGATGGAAACCAAAGTGTCCAAAAACTTGTACATGTCTTATTAAATCATACTATATGATATAATAACTATCATATTCCTTTTTAATTATTATTTTCACAAAACAACAATTATTCTCTAATTAAATACAAGAGTTGATTATTTATTAATAATCATATTAATAATAAATATTCAATATGTGCCAACTTGCTTAAGGTGTGATCCTATAGTAACATATGTTATTGGCAAACATTATTCTAAAATAATTCTTGAGCATATAGATAATATCAGATAGATACAAAAAAACCAAGTTTGAAAAAGAAAACCTCGAATACGAAGTTACCAAAAAAAGTATTCTTAGATAATATTATCTATCAGATAGAGAAAATACAATAAAACTAACTAAGATAACATCATTTATCAGACAGAGAGTACACAATAAAATTAGAATAATATAATATCATCTACCAGATACAGAGAATTTATTAAAGTTATAATAAATTAATACTCTATATTATACAGAATTATATATAATGAAATTATAGAAAATAATAAAATTAAATTAAAATCAAATTATAAAACTAGTCATTAAAAAAACCACTTAAATTTTGATTATATATTTTGTTAAGTCATTGTATTTTTCTTTTATTAGTCGATGAATTTTTTTACCAGATAAATTATTAAATATATAAGTAATTGTATTAATATATAAGTAATTGTCGAGTTTTGTCTTATTCTATATAAAAAATCATAACTGAATTGTAAATAAACCTAAAATAGAAATTTTTTAGGAATATGTCCTATTCAATTATGAATTTAACTTTTCACAGTCAAACCTACCAAAAAAATCTATCATGTAAAAAAGTCTACTTTAAAATTAACAGAAAATTAACTCCATAATAACAAAATCCCATATAAAGAATATGTTAATACATTTGTTGTACATTTTGTCTGTCGAATTGTTTTTACTTTGTTCTTTATCTTAAATTGGTCCTATGTTAACAAATTTAGTTAGAATTATAGAAATTAGTATAATTAAATAATTTACAAATTATACGTATGATCACTTTATAAACTTGTTATATAAATAAATAGTTAAAAATATATAAAAATGTAACAACAATTTTATCAAAGTATACATCTTTAAAATATATAGCTGAGAATATATCTTGTCGTTGAACCTCAACCGTTATTTATTGATTGTCAATTGCTTTTCTGTTCGTACACCATCTAACTCGGTTAAAGGGTAACAGTCCTTTTATGAAGCTCATTGTTTTAGATATAATGTCATAATGGTGTCATGTTGGTCATCCACTACCCAATTCTCACACTCGATCAATATCAACTCAACAGTTGGAATTTGATCACTTTTAAGACATGTTATCATTAAAACTAGTTTTCAACCCGTGCTACGCACGGGCCGGAGAAAAAACCGGTCCAGATTTCATGTGATCCATTTAAACCATAGACTTTGTTTGATGCCTGAGAAGGGTTGAAGCTAAGATTTCTGCAAGGAAATGGTAAAGGGCCAATAAGTTAACTAAACATGTTAATATCCTGTTATAATAATTCATTTTGTTGCCAATTTGAATAATAAATTATTTAAGTTTCTAATTTATCACATTTACACCTAATATATATCATTAAAGATAAAAAAAAAGTCGAATAAAGGATTTGTTGGAAAAAGTCGAATAAAGGATTAGTTAAAAAAGTCGAGAAATTACGCTTTTTGCTTCCGGTTTTTCTCATTAGGATACTATCTTTTTTAAAAAAATCTACCCAAGTATATTGCAAAAATAGCAATATACTTTCATGTATTTGTTTATTATAGCAACTTATGTGTATTTAAAGTATGATGTTATAATTAACAAATTAATAAAAGTACGTTGCTATTTCAACAATTTTTAAACTAAGTAGCTTGCCTAAAAACATAAATCTTACCTTGAAATAGGGATAACAATTTCCTTTGGTGCTCTTGCACTTGTTACTTCAAATTTAATTCTTCAAGAGCTGGAGCAGTCTATTCTCTCAAATCTATAGAATCGGTTAAAATATTGTTAATGTAAAGAATTGCAAAGAAGAACAATTGGAATATCAGCAAGAAGTCCCTAGAAGATTACCGTGATGGAGAAAAAGCTTTTCCCGAGGCGACGGGGAGCCCGGAAAAAGTTAAATGGAAAAATAGCTATTTTTTAGTTTGTTTATTATAGCAAGCAACATTTTCTTGCTTCCTTTCATACCTTCAAAAATGACATGCAAAATAAAAAATTCCCATGAAATTCGTTTGGAATATACAAATTATTCTTGATTCCAATTTCCATAAAGTACATCAAATATCTGATAAATAATTGAACATAAAAACGCAAAATCAAATGGAGAAGTAAGTATGTGCATATGGATAGTTAGGGGCGAGTCTTTTAAATGCCACAAAATCTAACAGGAGCCTAATAAACTCAAATATCCAATTCTTGGAGTTCAAATAGAATAAAAAAATAGCAGATCATTCAGCTTAAGTGTGTCTGCAAGAAAAACATATAAACATCATTATGGTTCTTCATAACAAAATAATCTGCTTTAAATCATATTTTTGGTGACCAAATAATATTCTATCCAATCATATTGATGAGTAAGAGTTATGAAGTTTTAAGTTCATACAAGAGTTATTTAAAGAAGAATGTATGTGATATACCTTTGTTTCTACGCCATGTAACTGCGTATCACCATTTTAGACAGAGACCTTCCCCTGCTCTTTACCTTGTTGGTAGTTCGCCAAAAACGCACGAAAAAATAAATCAAACAATTAAAGAGGAACAATCAAGAATTTGAAACCTGCAATTACTAAATTTTATAATCCACAAGAGTGAAGTGTTATCTCTATACTACTTCTAACATATTATGGTGAAAAACAAATTTCCTGGAATTGAAAGCTGACTGTTCAGAGTATATGTGATTTTTCTCATTTTCGGATATCCCATAGCTATAATTAACAATTAATAGAGAAAGTAATAATTACGAAAGCAATAGGCGATTTACATATTAAAAAATGCAAATGGAAATGACATGACGCGTAATCTATATTTATGATGAATAAAATGCTGATAGTATAGACTTATCAAAAGGAAACGAAAGATACCTTAATTTAAAAAGCACAACCGGCAACAAAATCTGCATAAAAATGAAAGTCTTTGAAATGATAACAACCGGTATTCTTATTTTTGTATTGATTAAAGAATATTGTTTTTTGATATAATACAAAAAAACGCAGGAAATGAGCAAGAAGTAAGTTTACTTAATTTCATAGTGACGTGACAGTTAGAAAATTTTCGCTTTTATGTAGCATATATACGTGTTTACACACACACAAAAAAAAAGAACATGAGTGAATAACAAATCTATTATTTACTTCTTCTTTTTTATAGAAAGATAACTTACACTTGTCATATTCTTACAGGTGGGATAATGTATGTATCATTTTTTTATCAACCATCTAAAGTACGTTAATCTTTGGAATTATAATCATGGTTTACTGTTGTACATTTCCAGTTGCAATGAACTAAGTTTATATTAAGATATTTTTACCCTTTTTCATAAGTGGAGCTGTGGTTTTATAGCATTTGCAATGGTAACCTGTTTGTTACCACTTTTCCTAGTCTTGTGTATTATATGCCATCTTCACAAACACTGAATTCATGTATCTTTAAGGTAAAATTACATATGTTATGTTTAAGATAATTCTTTGTTCGGATCGTAGATGGTTAATTTCCTTTTCATTACGGTAAAACATAGTAAAGTAAATTATGAAGGTGGTATATTAAAAGTCTGAATAAGAACATAATCTGATAACATTTCCAATACATATGAGATACATATATGTTAATTAATAATATAAAGCCTAATAAATATGTTGATTCCGTTGGTTAATGATAGTTTATTTTAGTAGCAGATAAAGGTAAAAAAAGGTTATTCTCTTTGAGACATAAAAACAAACACCTGGCATGCATCTAGTAAACAAATGTTCTTTTCTATTAGCATACAAAAAGAAGACAAAAGTGGGTACCTGAATAACAGATTTGCAGAAACTTCTTATCGATACTTGAAGAGAATAAACCCTTGACGCGAAGAATCGAATGAAGAGGTTAACGTAGAACACCGTAATTAAGAAAAAGGTAAAAAAACAAAAGGGAAAAAATGTTGAAGGCGGTAGAATTTATAAGCCAGATGGAGAGACTGGAGGGACTGAAGAACACGTGTGCTTTAAGGGCAAACCTGTTATTTTGTTTGATTCTAGGAGATTATCCCTATGCTTCTTCCCTCGCACATGCCTGCTGAAGCTATATCCTCTACAATCGATCTTGCAAACTTCACAGCATCCAGGTTTACCTTCCTCCGAATCACCGGTTTTCTTCATAGGTTTGGAAAGCGGTGTTGTCGCCATTGAAGAAGTAGGGGTCGTCAATGGCGGCCAAAGCCTCTATACAAGCCGCGGTTGGAAGTTTTTTTTGGAAACCTAAACCCCCTCTTTGTAACTTGCAAAGACGTTACGCTTTTTCAAACCCCGGGAAAAAAGAAGGGACTAAAAGCAACAAAGAGAGAAGAAGAGCATTAAAGCCAACCCACCCCCTTTCTCCCCAATCCAGCGAAATAAGAAACAGGTGGAATGAGAGAAACGTGGAGGTGTCCTGAAGCGAGATCGAAGAAAGATGGCGGAACGTAATTGGTAAAAAGAACGCACCCCCTTAAAATTCCCCAAACCCCCCACCCCCAGCAAACCTTCTAGAAAACCTACGAGTTTTAATATATAAGGTAATAAGAGGTGCGATGATATATTTGGGTAACAATAACAACAAAATAGATAATTATAAAAATATCATATTAATGATCCTATTCAATAAAATAATAATATTTTTTACTTATAGCATGAAAACTTAGGTTAATGATTTACTTAGGTAACATTGTTTTGTTTTTTACAAGTGTATCTTTATTGTTTTTCTGTTCACATATTACTATTAAACATGTTTGAACATAATAAAAGTGTCTTAGATGGAAATTATGTGGAATGTTTGTTGTGTCGGTTTAAATAGGGCTTCAACCTGCATTACGCACCCTTCTTCATCAACATACTCCTCCATTATGCAGACCAAATCCTTCATTACGTAGCCTTCTTGATTAATCGCAAACTGAAAGAGAGCAATGGAAGAAAACAACAGCCTTCTAATCATTGATGTTCACTACAATGGAGCATTCATTCCCAAACTCTTGTGTCTTTTGATCCAAACAGAGCATCGGTTCGAGATGTCGATTTCAATAGGATCAGGTTTTGTAACACCCCAAGTTTTTCTATACAAAATGAAATAAATTAAACATCCCAACATCGTCTCTAACAATACAGGAAGCAATAAACTAACGTAAATCCTAGGAGTGTTACATCTCTTTGGAACTCCCATGTTGTCTTCACGTTGAGACTTTCTCCTTACATTTTCCACTACGACCACAATAGGATTCCTTGGGTTGGATACATTTAAAAATTCTAACTTGGTACGCCTAGGGCCTAGTGAGTTATTGGTTTTCATGCAAGTAGATGTCTGCCAATTTAAATAAAACAATTTTATCATGCATTAATAATCAAGCATCCAATAGTATTGTCACTAGAGGGCACGATCTACGGGAACATTTAAATTATCAATAGATGATACTGAAGGTCTGCTTCTCTTCCCTCTTCGCACAAGTTGTCCATGGCTCAAGCATTTAAATATTCAAAGAAGTGAGTAAATTCTCAAATACTATCCATTGACATTCATAGTAAATTGGACATGTTTCTGGCTATTAACAACCATGTCCTGACTAAATGTGTCATCCCAAGCAAACATATAGAAGGTAAAAATTTCAAAAACTTTCATGCAACAACATTTATCACAAAATGTATTTAAATAAATATTTGAAACCATACCACATTTTATTTTGCATGATAAATACTTTCGAGCAAGCAACCACAAAATTCATACGAAAACTCACATCATAAGCGTTAGGTTCTAAATCAAAACTTGTCACACTATTCACACTCTACATTCCACCAACAATTTTTCCAAGGTTACATTCCTAGAAAAACATCCTACATGCTCATCTTGGTTCAACTATCCATATGTCTCATTCGACCGACCAATAATAGTTATCCAATTACGTTAATTAAAACGATCGTAACAATTTTAGTAGAAGTACTATACCTTCTATGGTTATTTCAACACCTCCAAAAAATAGTAAATAAAAGTATCAAGTTTTTAATAGTCCATGGACCACTTATGTGTCTTTATATTTTAATTACACAAGAGACGGAAGCAGTGACTGAAATTGCTAAAGTTTTGTAATTTTAAAGAAATCAGCAGGTTGGCCAAAAGAGATGGTTGTCTTTGTAAATTGGTACTTCGTCAGAAATAACAAGGAGGGAGGCGCCCCTAATAGATCTTGAACTTGTGACCTCAGACTCGCCATCAGACAATCCTACACCATTGCCATTTTAGATACAAACTCTTTTGGAGTTATTCTACATACTCTATTTTTTTTAACTATCAGTGTCCATACTCATATTTTACCAAAACAAAAAACAAACCAAAAAATCCCTTTTTCTGTACCTAAAAATTAACCATTTTTAAACACTTTGAAGCTTCAAAAACTTTGTGAAATAACTAGGTAAAATCACCATTACGTATCCATACTTCCTATTAACTTGTATCCATAAACAATTATCAAAACAAACCCAAAACAAGTATCAATTCAAGCTTTTTATACCAAAACTCATACACTTAAAAATTTTGTCCATTTAATGATTATTAGCCTGAGCAGAGACATTAGATAGAACCAAATCATATAGAGAATGCACATAAACCTTACTAAACGACTATTAGGAGCTTAAATACAAGAATCATGCCTTAATTGCTAAAAGACCTCCAAAAATCTTCAAGAATTTCTTTAACTGCGATTACTCCCTTGATTGTTGACGATTTCTTGCGCTTCTAATGGGGGTTTCACATGGTTTTTCGAGCTTAATACAATAATACCAAACTGTGTAATTGATATACCCTTCTAACTTGCTCGAATTTATACAACAATCAATATTGACAATTTTTTTTAATTAAATCCCCATAATTTCCTCCTAATTGATATATATACATACATACATACATACATATGAATTATTACAGGTTCTCTGATTTCATTAGTTTTCTTGAAAAACTTACAAAAAGAAATGCATCAATGTCTATTATTGTCTATCTAAAGAAAGCTTGAGTGAAGGGTTGAATATCATACAAAATCAAGGTGATAACAGAGAATTTTTTTAATTTTTCCTACAGAAATAATAAGAGGTTAAAAGGGTATGTGGACGATTATAACGAACCCATGTTTGATTGGATTGAAATAGAAGACCAAGATGTTGACAATAATGATGACATTTCTAATAAATATGTTGAATCCATGTTATTAGATGATGACAACTATGATCATAGAGATGATGAGAAAATGGAGTCAATCAACAAACTATGTGTTGTTCCCTTCTTGAATGTAATTTTTAATGAAGATGATTCCTTTGATGTTGACAATGCTAAAAAAGATCTTGGTTGTGATGAACCACATGTATGCCCTGTGCATGATGATACTCAGGAATGGAATAAGATGGTTTCTTTATTATGTATGAAATTCTTGAATCATACCGAGCTCAAACATTATTTAAGTTACTAAGCAGTTGCATATATATATATATATATATATATATATATATATATATATATATATATATATATATATATATATATATATATATATATATATATATATATATATATATATATATATATATATATATATATATATATATATATATATATATATATATATATATATATATATATATATATATATATATATGTATGTATGTATGTATGTATATGTATATATGATTTATGGTATGAAAGGAATGATAAGGATATATTATTAGTAAAGTGTGGGAAAGGTAAACATCGTAAATGTCCTTTTAGATTCTGGGCCTCTTGGATGAAAAATGAAAGAAAATTACAAATAAAGTCACTCGGTTACTCATAACCGCTCTAGGACATTCAAACTTGGAGCAATTGTGATATATAGGTGGATAGGAAACATTTTATAATTAACGTTTTCGATAGGCCAAATTTACTTTTAGGAAAATGAAAGCTAACATTAAAAATACAGTTAATCTAGGTGTGAGTGTTGGTCAGTGTAGAAAAGCTAAACGGGTGTGGATTGTCTAATATTGAGGGTAGTTTGAAAGGGAACTATAAAAGATTATGGAACTATGGTGAGGAAAATAAAATGGGTAATCAAGGGTCTCCTATTAAATAAGAGTGTATATTATGCCTAGTTCAACCATAGTTTTTTTCAAGCTATTATGTTTTCTTTAAAGGAGTTAATGATGGTTGAATAGAAATCTATCGAAGAGTAATTGGAGTTGATTATTGTTTTTCTAAAGGTATTCGTAAAGGTCGACTCCTTTTAGTAGTGGGTGTGGATGCCATTAAGCATATTTATCCTTTAGCTTTTGTTGTAGTATATATTGAGTATAAAGAGACATGGAAATGGTTTTTAGAGCTTAATATGGATGACGTTGGAGTGGCCAATAATGGTGGATTACTCTCATTTCAAATGGACACAAGGTATGTTACATTTTCGGATAACTGATATATGTTTTTGTTGTTTGTAGTCTTTTGTATACACTAAACTATATTGAAGAAAAAGTACAATGGTGAACAGTTTAGGAAACCTTTTTGGATGGATGTAAAGTCTAATACTCTAGAAAAGTTTCAAGTTGCTATGGAGGTAATCAAGAAGTTAGACATGGGTGTATATGAACATCTCATGGAGAGGAACCCATAATATTAGTCTATGTATTTTTTTGGAAGAGGGTAGGAACTATCATGATATGGGTGTATATGAACATGGGTGTATTTTTTTGGAAGAGGGTAGGAACTATCATGAAGAGGGTAGGAACTATCATGATATGTTATAAAGAAGTCAATCATCACAATATTGGAGGATTTCATATTTTTTGTCATAGATATGCTATACCATCAGATGATGAAATGAATGAGTTGGGATTTGAAAATCTTCCCATCAATTACGAGTTATTTGTAGAAACTACTATTTGTCTATGGAAATTACCATTTGTCTGTGGTATAAACTTTTGATACACTTTAATAGTGTTGAAGATTAATTTTGTGCTGAAGTGAAGTCTCCCATCCGAAGGTTCCTTACCATGCAAAGCATCAATTTTGGTCTGAAGGTCCGAAGGTCTTGTACTGCAGGATCCAAAGACACGCAACACGTTGTGATGTCAGGCTCGGTGTTGCACGTGGATGTTTTCCTATTGGGTAGTACACTGTAAGAATATTTGTTATTATGTTATTGCTTTATTTTGTCCAATCCATATCCTGGTCACGTATAAATATCAGGATATTGGATCTGGGTCGGGTGTGCTTCACGGTCACTGTAATTGTAAAACCTTCAAGTGAAATCAAAGCATTCGATTCCTTGTTTCCATATTTATTTGTTCATCCTTATTATTAGTGTTTGTGTTGTCTGGTTTGAATCATTTCATCTTATTATTCATTCTCGTTACTTCTTTGATCGAATTCTTCACTCAACACGTGGTATCAGAGCAGATTTCAGCTCGAAAACCTGTGAGGGAAAGTTCTTTGATCTTCACTACAACTTCTAGATCTAAATTGTTTCTTAGATCTAGACTTCCGCAAGTTGTATTCATTTACTCTTACAAGTTTTTCTGAAAACGATTCAAACAAAGAATTTTGATACAATGGCTGATTCAACAACTGCTTACGCAAACATGCTCAATAACACTAACCTGATTGGTTCTTCAACCAAAGCACTAGTTCTTATACCAGCTTTCTACGACTACTGGACAGGTCGTATGGAGGATTATCTTACCGGTCTTGACAAGGATTTGTGGAGATCTGTGAAGGAAGGACCTCATCTAGATATTGGTGCTAGATTCGTTGTGCCTGACGGAGAAGATGTTGAAGTAATCATGGCTGCAAATCTAAAGAAAATTTCAAATGACGAGCGTGCCATGAGGGAACTCAGAAGTGGCCTAGGTCCTGACGTCCAACACCACATCAAAGGTGCTACATCTGCTAAAGAAATATGGGATCATCTTACATTGAGATTTGCTGGTGATACAACTCTTCAATCAAGTATAGTAACCGAAGTTCTTGTTGACTTCAGAAACTTCTAGCAGAAAAAGAATAAAACTTTAGAGCAAGCTTATGAACGATACAATAATATCATCTACACTCTTGAAAAATATGGTGAGCTTCGAAGCCAACAAGAGGTAAACATCAAATTTCTGTACAGCCTTAGGAAGGAATGGCGTCCCATTAAGATGATGGTTAAGTCGTATGAGAATATCAAAGAATACAAACTAGCTGCCTTGTACAACCTATTGAAATCACATGAACTAGATATCGTGGTTAGGAGAAGTGAAGCTTCAAATGCTGGTTCTACGGCTCTTCTATCTAACGTTAAAGATAATGAAGATGAAGACAAGCCTAATGGTTTTATGGTCGATGAAAATGGTGAATCGATTGCTTTGTATGCTGCAAACAACTGAAGATTTAAGAAACCCTTCGTCAAGGAATAGGAAAATCCTTCTCAAACAACTACAAGCCTTCTTTCATTCGAAAACCTAAACCTGAGATCTACACAAATTCAAACCCAAAAAGAAAAAATCCTTTTACTCTGAAGCCTGCTGCTCCGAAGCCTACGGACACTCCACAGGTCAGATCTAAGAAAACAGAAGCGAAGTAGGCTGGTGACTCTGTATATGACTGCAACTACTGCCATGGCAAAAATCACTTTGCCAAAGATTGTATGCTTCGTAAGAAGAATGAGAAGAAACCGCAAGTCAAGGACGAAGCATACTATGCAAGGAAGATGAATGAGGTTAAAGAGAAAAAAAAGGATCTTGCATAAATGGCTTCAGTTGGCAGTCTAGGAACTTATCAAGTGTGGTCTTCAGATTCGGATGACGATGAAGTAAGAAAGACAACTCACAGTGCCTTTATTGCTGTTGATGCTGGTAAGGGCTTTCTGAAAAGTGCTTCGGACATTTATGAAAAAAAGGATAGTGAAGAGGTGGATTGCTTGAATGTGACTTTGGATGGATCTTCGTATGATGACATCTGCTTAATGGCAAGAGATGTTCGCCCTACAATACCAGAACAGGTATCCGCTCTGCTTTCTTCTTTTAAAATTCATGCATCTAGATATTCCTATGATATTGGTGAAATTACACGTGATTGCTCGATAATGAATAAAATGTTAATTAATGCTAATACTAGGGCAAATATCAGTAAGGAGGAGATTCTACGATTGAGGGGAGAGTAGAGACTCTGAAGCTGTCCCTAGAAAAAGCCAATCTTAGAATCTCAGTGTTAGAAGAGTGTAGGGAGAAATACTTGAATCCGGTGATGTAATTCTGAAACAGAGAAACATATTTTGTGAAACTGCTAAACGTCTGTACTCGCATATAACTAAGATTTATCACTCTACTGATGTTTGCACAGATCAGCATAGGAAATTGTTACCTTTTATTGAGTTTGACTTGAAAAACGTTGCTGATATTTCTTACGAATGCGAATCAATTGTAACGACCCAAAAATCGTGAATTTATATTCGAGAAAATATATAAGGAAAAGATTAAAACATTCTGGAAGTTTTAAAGTAAATTATTGGAAATGTAGTAAAATTCCAAGCGTTTGGAGAAAAATGATGAAAAAAGGGCAAAATGGTCATTTGATATCCAAATGACTTTTAAATAATGAAAATATGATTTTTGCTAGATAATAAGAAACGAAATGAAATTGTGACACCAAATAATGGTGATAAGTATTCGAAGGTTAATTCTAGTAAAAAGGGTAATTTGGTCAATTTACCATAAAAGGGTAATTTGGACATTAGACCATGTGAAGGACCAAATATGTAAAAATATTCTTTGCTTGTGATAAAAATATAAGAAAAGAAAGCTTATGTGATAAAATATGATAAAAGTGCCAAAAAATTCAGAAAATGGAACTTGAGGGGCTAGATTGTCATTACTGTAAAGTGAGGAGGTATAAATAGGAAAAATATCTGCACTCTCCTCACTGTGAACTCACTTCAGCCACGGGAGAGTTCTAGAGAGTGCCAAGAGAGACCGATCCTTGAAGGGTTGGAGGAATTGAATGAAATTCACTCGGAAATTTAAGAATTCCAAGCCTTCTAAGGTTAGTAAACTTGTTTTTAGGGTTGTTTAACCCATTTCCCGTGAGTAGGTTACTGTAGCTTCGAAAATTCAGTGGCTAGAGGAGGATTATCCTATGATTCCTAGCCTTAATTTGTGTCTTAATCATCATATAAACCTAGTTTACCCATTGAAAGTGTTAAAAATCTAGAAATGAGAATTTGAGCTCAAGAACCCTAACTAACGGGTTTCTAAGAACAAGATGGTTATAATGGTTTTTGATAAGTCTAATATGTTATAATAGAAGTAATAAATCATTTCTAGTTGATAAATTTGAGTAATTTCATATTTTGGGTAAAAATGTCAAAAATGGAAATTTTTGGAAGAAACTTGGAATCCATGATTCCATGGTTTAAAAACAAGTAAAAGTAGTTGGTTTATGTTTCTAATCACATCTTGATCATTATCCAACATATGGATAACTTAAATCAAGTTTGGTGATTTCATATGCAATTGAACCCTAGAAATTTGAGTTTAAGATCAAAATGTTAATTTGACATAAAGAGTTGGTTAGAATGAGTCATAAATGATGTTTAAGTATGAAGAAACCATTAGAAGTGGTTTCCTAAAAGTTTCAATTAATAAAATGAAAGTTTGAACAAAAACTGAAATTTGTCGGGTGGAATGGAATTGGTGATTCCATGAATGAAACCCATGGAAATGGTTAATGGAAATCATGAAAAGGTAATTAAAGAAAGTATGTTTTGGGTTATAAAAACCTTAAATTAAATCATCCATTTGTTATATAAGTATATGGATAGAAAATGGACAAAACTAGACTTTAAAATTTGAGTTGATGTGCATACGAGCTTCCTTAAAGCTCTTGTGACATCCTATGGTCTTAATCATTAAGTCATGGACTAAATAAGACTTAATAGAAGTGAAAACATGTTCTTAACATAATAAATGGTCAATATAACCCATGGTCAAAATTTGGTGAAGTTTGGAGTTAAAACGAGCCCGATACGTGATTTTTAGTGAAAAATTCAAGTTTTTAAAGGATCTGGGAGTTACACGGCCGTGTAACTTTTATGAGCAGAATTACACGACCGTGTAACCCACTGTACGGTGGTAAAGAGTCTATTTTGCCCCTAGACATGTAGCCTTGGTCTCCAATTGATCCCATAAGTGTTATAGAGCATGAAAACATGAAAAATGAGTCTAAATTGTGTATGTGACTTTCCAAGGGTATAATGGTCAATAAAATGTCATTTAAATGATAATAAGAATAAGTAAAAAGGTGTGCTAAGTTATGAATATCACAAAAATATTGTGATACGAGTCTAGTGGAACATAACAAAGTAGTCCTTACATGTTAAAGTATAACGTGTTATTAATAAAATGTGAATAATCGTTCTAGGTGCTAAAGAAGTAAAAGATCAATAAACGGAAAGGACAAGGAAGGGTGTAGCCATAGTTAGACTTCTCTAACTAGTCAAGGTGAGTACATGCAGTATTTTTACCCATTCTGGGGTACATGGCAAGTAAGTATTTTCAAGGTTTCTTATAAAATTTCTATATGAGAAATTATATGCAAGAGTATTATTTCTAACTTGTTTGTCAAAGTATAACGCTATATTGAAGTTATGTTTTGGTCGATGAACCAATCATGTGAAAGTATATTTTGAAATACATGTTTGAAAGTATAGATAGGCATATAGCCATAATGTGTTTAAGAAGTATGTTTTAGTTACAAACTATATATGTTTTCGAGTATGAATGGCATATAGCCATAAGATGTTGGAAAGTATATTTTGGCATAAAGCTTAGCATGTTAGAAAAATATGTGATGAAAGCTATATTTGGCATCTAGCCATAAAGACATAAAATGTTGTAGTTTGGCACCTAGCCACAAGTTATATGTTTATGAGAAATGTTCAAGCAAGCAGCAAGTTTTTGTATGACTGGTAATTGTAGCAAGCAGTGTTAGTAAGGGAACTATGTTCCAACCTACCCGGGTTAGGTGAGGGGTATACTGGGGAAAAATCCCCATCGCGAAGTAGATTGCCTCAGCAATTCTATGGTGAGGAATGATCCGTTCTTTCTAGCCATAGAGACTTGGGGTATCACTTATAGTGATTAAAGCCCTAAGTATAAAAATCCAGCAAGCTTATAAAACCAGTCAAAGAAAGTAAGAAAGATGTTATTTTGTAAAGTAAATCATAAAATGATTTTTGAGAAGTAAAGAGTTATAGTATATTGTCGTTATAAAGTTTTGAAAGAAGATATTTTTGCAAGGCATGATATGTAATGATTTTGAAAAGTAAAGAGCTATGGCATGATATTATTATAAAACTTGAAAGATGTTTGATGATATAAGTTTTTATATAAAGGTTGGAAAAGAAGTTAAAGGTTTGAGTCTAAAACTCATGTAACTCACGAGACAATTTTTGTCTTACGTATTCTATGTTTTGCCATGTATTCCAGGTTAAAATAAGTTGCTATAAAAGGGACGAAGTTTAGCTGGAGTGGAGCTTGAGTTAGCTCCTAACTTGGACACAAGGTTTAATCCTCTTCTTGCTTACTATGGTTAGATTTGGTATGGATTTGTAACACCCACAGTTTTAAAAAAAAAATGTAAATTATCGGTTTTTGATAAATCGTATTTTTGTATTCATGCATTTATACGAAAAACCATTGTATTTGAAATCAGTAGAAATGGGGTGTCACAAGTTGGTATCAGAGCCATAGTTTAAGCGAATTAGGATTGGCTTGTTCCACTCCTAGGCTTAAACTCACGCTATAGAAATGTTAGTTTATGATGGTATGCTATATGATGTCTTAAATGATTAAGACATTATGCATTTTTTAAAAATATGTAGATATATAACACTAAGAAGTGTTAAGTTAACGTTTAAAGTGAGCAAAAATCTGACCGTTAGGAAAATTATATGATATTTTCTGTAACCGTCTAAATTTATTAAAGGCTATGTTTATAAAGTAGTAAGATTTCTAGTAGTGATCACCATATACTTATGATGGTGTTAATATGTTAAAGGAACCAGTGTCCCATGAAACCTTGTGGTAACAGCAGAATTAATATGTATAGGTGATTATGGTAATATGGGCCCGTATTATCATAATCACAGGATATGTATTGAGACTGGTGGAATCGCAAAGGAATTATGGTATTCTGGTGGGTAAGATTTGTGAAGAGAGTAGCAAGAATAACATAGGAATTGTATGCCTATGTAACAAGAACAAGAAAGATTATAAGTAATAAAAGTTAATGCAGTGGATATATACCACTTAGTATGGTAAAGAAAAAGGAAATCAATAAGATAATTGATACTTCTTAGACAAATTAAATGACATTAAAGTATATGCCTGCCGAGGCGAGAGGAAGTATGAATAAGAGCAATTTAAAGAAGAATTATGGGTATTGATTACCTATATAAGAGTTGTAAGACTCTTACATAAAGAATGAAAATTATAAGTAGAGTGCATTAATAGTATATAAATTTGGTAATAAAAAAAAAGTTTAATGTTGACAAGTGGTGTGCTTTAGGCATAACCATTAAATGTAGAATCTTATCTAAAAGTCGTGTGAATATTAAAGATATAAAGGAAGTAAGATATCGTTGCAGAACGATAAGAGTAAAATGATGAGAAAAGTTAAAGATAGAAGATGGCAATGCTAAGAGGGAATGGAAAACTAACGTACAGATTAAACAAAGAAGATGCAAGAAGGTGTTTCAAATATTTAATAATTGATTAAGTTATAAGTACAGTGCTATAATGAGTCATAAAACAAAGTAAGATTTCCCAAATGGGGAAAAAATGATGAATGGTAAATTGTTAAAGATTATGATATTGTAAGTAATTTACATTAAAGTAAAGTGATTAAATAAATATGAATTGAGAAATAAAGGTTGAATGCCTAAATAAATGTTAGGCAAGAGATTAAAGATGAAACAAACGATGATGAGATAGTGGTTGTCAGGAAATAAATTCCGCAACCAAATGAATGAAATAAAAGAAGAAATACCAGTAATGAAAGAGTATAATGAGGAATGTTAATTGAAGAAAACCAAAAGCGTGTAAGCAAAATGACTAAAGGTCATAAATGATATGAAGTAAAGAAAAAGAGTAAATATCTAAACAAGTAGTAGACAAAGAATCTAAGATAATGTAAGAACTATGATAAACAGACAAGAAATTTCTACTTCCGAATGGGAATAATGGTTAAAAATCTCAAAAGATTGTGAGAAATGGTTAGTACATGGCTAGTAACCATGAAATACAAAGAAATGTATATATATGTTCATACGTGCTTATAAATGTAAAAGCATGAGTAAGTTTTGGGATATATATAAATATAATGTATAAAAGTATAAAAGTCGTTATGAAATAGGTATTCTAATTAGAATACTATAAAGTATGAAGCAAAAGAGTACAATGATGTATTGGCAAATTGCCTCGAAATACAAAAGAACGAAAGATGATGAGAAAATCAAGGGCAGTTGTGTATCACCTAGAGATACATAAGAAGGAAGTTTTATAAGAAATATGAAATATATATAATGTTGTAAAGAAATATATAGTGTAAAGAAGTGAAGTTTAAATGAAAGAATAACATAATGTGTTAGGCATGTAGCCTTATAACACATAACAGAGATGGTAAAATATGTAAAGCTAAGAAAAATATTTTGTTGGCATTAGCTACGACAGGTAAAGAGTAACGAATGATAATGGTGATTGAGGGTTGTGTCAAGAAGTTGTCATGGGACGAAAATGTTAAAAATACCTAGTTGAGTTCTTAAACCAAAAGAGAACCAAGTACATATATATATATATATATATATATATATATATATATATATATATATATATATATATATATATATATATATATATATATATATATGTGTATAATATGCAACTAAGAACTTGTAAGTATATGTCAAGAAGTTAATGAATGTGGTTTGTGAAACATAAATACACCACAAGAGAGTAATATTATGAAAAGTGTAATAAGATGAGAATGGTACATGGGGTACCTTAGAAGATAAGAAATGTACTCATAAGAGTATTGTAAGAAAGCTAAGAAATGAAAAAGACAAAATTGTATTAGTAAGTGTAATGAATGAACGAGAATAAAATCTCATAACTAATAAAGGAGGATGAAAGAAGTATCTTGGATTACTATTATGTCGAAATGTGCAAATAGCATGAGAAAAAGGTGATATAACATATGTATTAATGAAAGTAATACAAATATAATGTAAGATGAGTAAGAAGTATATGAAAAGGACATTTTATAAAAGATGGATTCAGAATGAAAGTAGTAAGTATAATGATGTAATAGTAGCATACATATACAAAATGAAAAGAGATATGTATTTAAAGAAAATAATACATATAGTTTACAAAGTGGAACATATACAAGGGGATTGCGGAAGTATAGAAGCTAACAAGAAGTATACAATTAGTAGTATAAATGACAAGAGTAGAAAAGAAGGAAGTTGACTGAAATAATAGATCAACTTCAATAGTAAATTGTACCAGTTTATAAGGTCAAACATTGTGTATTATACATAGAAAGAAAGCTAATGATGTCTAGTTGTTAAAATAAAAAGCAGTGCGACGTTTCAACACTTTTAGAGTGAGATATGCAGATTTTCGTGAAAGATATACTGTTTCGACAGATTCTGTCCCAAACAGAAAAGTAAAGGTGTGAAATGAAATGAAAGGAAAAGAATGCATTCCTTAAAAATGGTAACCAACTAGGAGTTGCCAGTAGATATAAAGAAACAATAAAAGCAAAAATTATTATGTATAACGCAGGAACAAAGAAATAAGAAGAGAGAAATGTGAGAATGAATAAGTAATGTTATAAGAGAAGAAGAAGAAGTTATGCTCAAATAAAATGTCCGTTAAGGGACAAGATTTTTCAAAGAAAGGTATTGTGTATCTATAAAATTATATAAATACAAAATCTTACCAAAAATTGTATTTGGGAAGAGTTTTATAAGTAAAGAATGTGATTAATATAGTTTCATGAAGTTTTGGTAAACATATAAGAAGAATTACAAAGTAAGCTGTTATTCTTGATAAGAATATGAAAGTAGAAATCTCTAAAAGTTGATTAAGAACCAAAAGTAACTCAAAGAAGAAAATACTAAAAAGATAAAAGAATAAAGAATATGAGTATGGGTTGATAAAAGAAAGTATTTACTATGAACCAAACTTGAGCTGAGAACCTTTGAAGAAAAGGAAGTAGTGATCCCATAAATTAATAGTTGAATGATGATTCCGAGGACGGAATCCTAATAAGGGGGAGGTAGTTGTAACGACCCAAAAATCGTGAATTTATATTCGAGAAAATATATAAGGAAAAGATTAAAACATTCTGGAAGTTTTAAAGTAAATTATTGGAAATGTAGTAAAATTCCAAGCGTTTGGAGAAAAATGATGAAAAAAGGGCAAAATGGTCATTTGATATCCAAATGACTTTTAAATAATGAAAATATGATTTTTGCTAGATAATAAGAAACGAAATGAAATTGTGACACCAAATAATGGTGATAAGTATTCGAAGGTTAATTCTAGTAAAAAGGGTAATTTGGTCAATTTACCATAAAAGGGTAATTTGGACATTAGACCATGTGAAGGACCAAATATGTAAAAATATTCTTTGCTTGTGATAAAAATATAAGAAAAGAAAGCTTATGTGATAAAATATGATAAAAGTGCCAAAAAATTCAGAAAATGGAACTTGAGGGGCTAGATTGTCATTACTGTAAAGTGAGGAGGTATAAATAGGAAAAATATCTGCACTCTCCTCACTGTGAACTCACTTCAGCCACGGGAGAGTTCTAGAGAGTGCCAAGAGAGACCGATCCTTGAAGAGTTGGAGGAATTGAATGAAATTCACTCGGAAATTTAAGAATTCCAAGCCTTCTAAGGTTAGTAAACTTGTTTTTAGGGTTGTTTAACCCATTTCCCGTGAGTAGGTTACTGTAGCTTCGAAAATTCAGTGGCTAGAGGAGGATTATCCTATGATTCCTAGCCTTAATTTGTGTCTTAATCATCATATAAACCTAGTTTACCCATTGAAAGTGTTAAAAATCTAGAAATGAGAATTTGAGCTCAAGAACCCTAACTAACGGGTTTCTAAGAACAAGATGGTTATAATGGTTTTTGATAAGTCTAATATGTTATAATAGAAGTAATAAATCATTTCTAGTTGATAAATTTGAGTAATTTCATATTTTGGGTAAAAATGTCAAAAATGGAAATTTTTGGAAGAAACTTGGAATCCATGATTCCATGGTTTAAAAACAAGTAAAAGTAGTTGGTTTATGTTTCTAATCACATCTTGATCATTATCCAACATATGGATAACTTAAAATCAAGTTTGGTGATTTCATATGCAATTGAACCCTAGAAATTTGAGTTTAAGATCAAAATGTTAATTTGACATAAAGAGTTGGTTAGAATGAGTCATAAATGATGTTTAAGTATGAAGAAACCATTAGAAGTGGTTTCCTAAAAGTTTCAATTAATAAAATGAAAGTTTGAACAAAAACTGAAATTTGTCGGGTGGAATGGAATTGGTGATTCCATGAATGAAACCCATGGAAATGGTTAATGGAAATCATGAAAAGGTAATTAAAGAAAGTATGTTTTGGGTTATAAAAACCTTAAATTAAATCATCCATTTGTTATATAAGTATATGGATAGAAAATGGACAAAACTAGACTTTAAAATTTGAGTTGATGTGCATACGAGCTTCCTTAAAGCTCTTGTGACATCCTATGGTCTTAATCATTAAGTCATGGACTAAATAAGACTTAATAGAAGTGAAAACATGTTCTTAACATAATAAATGGTCAATATAACCCATGGTCAAAATTTGGTGAAGTTTGGAGTTAAAACGAGCCCGATACGTGATTTTTAGTGAAAAATTCAAGTTTTTAAAGGATCTGGGAGTTACACGGCCGTGTAACTTTTATAAGCAGAATTACACGACCGTGTAACCCACTGTAAGGTGGTAAAGAGTCTATTTTGCCCCTAGACATGTAGCCTTGGTCTCCAATTGATCCCATAAGTGTTATAGAGCATGAAAACATGAAAAATGAGTCTAAATTGTGTATGTGACTTTCCAATGGTATAATGGTCAATAAAATGTCATTTAAATGATAATAAGAATAAGTAAAAAGGTGTGCTAAGTTATGAATATCACAAAAATATTGTGATACGAGTCTAGTGGAACATAACAAAGTAGTCCTTACATGTTAAAGTATAACATGTTATTAATAAAATGTGAATAATCGTTCTAGGTGCTTAAGAAGTAAAAGATCAATAAACAGAAAGGACAAGGAAGGGTGTAGCCATAGTTAGACTTCTCTAACTAGTCAAGGTGAGTACATGCAGTATTTTTACCCATTCTGGGGTACATGGCAAGTAAGTATTTTCAAGGTTTCTTATAAAATTTCTATATGAGAAATTATATGCAAGAGTATTATTTCTAACTTGTTTGTCAAAGTATAACGCTATATTGAAGTTATGTTTTGGTCGATGAACCAATCATGTGAAAGTATATTTTGAAATACATGTTTGAAAGTATAGATAGGCATATAGCCATAATGTGTTTAAGAAGTATGTTTTAGTTACAAACTATATATGTTTTCGAGTATGAATGGCATATAGCCATAAGATGTTGGAAAGTATATTTTGGCATAAAGCTTAGCATGTTAGAAAAATATGTGATGAAAGCTATATTTGGCATCTAGCCATAAAGACATAAAATGTTGTAGTTTGGCACCTAGCCACAAGTTATATGTTTATGAGAAATGTTCAAGCAAGCAGCAAGTTTTTGTATGACTGGTAATTGTAGCAAGCAGTGTTAGTAAGGGAACTATGTTCCAACCTACCCGGGTTAGGTGAGGGGTATACTGGGGAAAAATCCCCATCGCGAAGTAGATTGCCTCAGCAATTCTATGGTGAGGAATGATCCGTTCTTTCTAGCCATAGAGACTTGGGGTATCACTTATAGTGATTAAAGCCCTAAGTATAAAAATCCAGCAAGCTTATAAACCAGTCAAAGAAAGTAAGAAAGATGTTATTTTGTAAAGTAAATCATAAAATGATTTTTGAGAAGTAAAGAGTTATAGTATATTGTCGTTATAAAGTTTTGAAAGAAGATATTTTTGCAAGGCATGATATGTAATGATTTTGAAAAGTAAAGAGCTATGGCATGATATTATTATAAAACTTGAAAGATGTTTGATGATATAAGTTTTTATATAAAGGTTGGAAAAGAAGTTAAAGGTTTGAGTCTAAAACTCATGTAACTCACGAGACAATTTTTGTCTTACGTATTCTATGTTTTGCCATGTATTCCAGGTTAAAATAAGTTGCTATAAAAGGGACGAAGTTTAGCTGGAGTGGAGCTTGAGTTAGCTCCTAACTTGGACACAAGGTTTAATCCTCTTCTTGCTTACTATGGTTAGATTTGGTATGGATTTGTAACACCCACAGTTTTAAAAAAAAAATGTAAATTATCGGTTTTTGATAAATCGTATTTTTGTATTCATGCATTTATACGAAAAACCATTGTATTTGAAATCAGTAGAAATGGGGTGTCACAAGTTGGTATCAGAGCCATAGTTTAAGCGAATTAGGATTGGCTTGTTCCACTCCTAGGCTTAAACTCACGCTATAGAAATGTTAGTTTATGAGGGTATGCTATATGATGTCTTAAATGATTAAGACATTATGCATTTTTTAAAAATATGTAGATATATAACACTAAGAAGTGTTAAGTTAACGTTTAAAGTGAGCAAAAATCTGACCGTTAGGAAAATTATATGATATTTTCTGTAACCGTCTAAATTTATTAAAGGCTATGTTTATAAAGTAGTAAGATTTCTAGTAGTGATCACCATATACTTATGATGGTGTTAATATGTTAAAGGAACCAGTGTCCCATGAAACCTTGTGGTAACAGCAGAATTAATATGTATAGGTGATTATGGTAATATGGGCCCGTATTATCATAATCACAGGATATGTATTGAGACTGGTGGAATCGCAAAGGAATTATGGTATTCTGGTGGGTAAGATTTGTGAAGAGAGTAGCAAGAATAACATAGGAATTGTATGCCTATGTAACAAGAACAAGAAAGATTATAAGTAATAAAAGTTAATGCAGTGGATATATACCACTTAGTATGGTAAAGAAAAAGGAAATCAATAAGATAATTGATACTTCTTAGACAAATTAAATGACATTAAAGTATATGCCTGCCGAGGCGAGAGGAAGTATGAATAAGAGCAATTTAAAGAAGAATTATGGGTATTGATTACCTATATAAGAGTTGTAAGACTCTTACATAAAGAATGAAAATTATAAGTAGAGTGCATTAATAGTATATAAATTTGGTAATAAAAAAAAAGTTTAATGTTGACAAGTGGTGTGCTTTAGGCATAACCATTAAATGTAGAATCTTATCTAAAAGTCGTGTGAATATTAAAGATATAAAGGAAGTAAGATATCGTTGCAGAACGATAAGAGTAAAATGATGAGAAAAGTTAAAGATAGAAGATGGCAATGCTAAGAGGGAATGGAAAACTAACGTACAGATTAAACAAAGAAGATGCAAGAAGGTGTTTCAAATATTTAATAATTGATTAAGTTATAAGTACAGTGCTATAATGAGTCATAAAACAAAGTAAGATTTCCCAAATGGGGAAAAAATGATGAATGGTAAATTGTTAAAGATTATGATATTGTAAGTAATTTACATTAAAGTAAAGTGATTAAATAAATATGAATTGAGAAATAAAGGTTGAATGCCTAAATAAATGTTAGGCAAGAGATTAAAGATGAAACAAACGATGATGAGATAGTGGTTGTCAGGAAATAAATTCCGCAACCAAATGAATGAAATAAAAGAAGAAATACCAGTAATGAAAGAGTATAATGAGGAATGTTAATTGAAGAAAACCAAAAGCGTGTAAGCAAAATGACTAAAGGTCATAAATGATATGAAGTAAAGAAAAAGAGTAAATATCTAAACAAGTAGTAGACAAAGAATCTAAGATAATGTAAGAACTATGATAAACAGACAAGAAATTTCTACTTCCGAATGGGAATAATGGTTAAAAGTCTCAAAAGATTGTGAGAAATGGTTAGTACATGGCTAGTAACCATGAAATACAAAGAAATGTATATATATGTTCATACGTGCTTATAAATGTAAAAGCATGAGTAAGTTTTGGGATATATATAAATATAATGTATAAAAGTATAAAAGTCGTTATGAAATAGGTATTCTAATTAGAATACTATAAAGTATGAAGCAAAAGAGTACAATGATGTATTGGCAAATTGCCTCGAAATACAAAAGAACGAAAGATGATGAGAAAATCAAGGGCAGTTGTGTATCACCTAGAGATACATAAGAAGGAAGTTTTATAAGAAATATGAAATATATAATGTTGTAAAGAAATATATAGTGTAAAGAAGTGAAGTTTAAATGAAAGAATAACATAATGTGTTAGGCATGTAGCCTTATAACACATAACAGAGATGGTAAAAGATGTAAAGCTAAGAAAAATATTTTGTTGGCATTAGCTACGACAGGTAAAGAGTAACGAATGATAATGGTGATTGAGGGTTGTGTCAAGAAGTTGTCATGGGACGAAAATGTTAAAAATACCTAGTTGAGTTCTTAAACCAAAAGAGAACCAAGTACATATATATATGTGTATAATATGCAACTTATCTTTTCCCGTTTTCTTCGGCATTTGAATGTGTTCCACCGCCTTAAGCCCGCATCGCGCATAGTTGATTCCTGCGGCGCGCGTACGAGTTCTCTTGATTTTTCATTCCTTCCCAACTTCTTCCTTTTGCACGCTTTTAGTCCCTGTTTCTATTCTTTTTCTCCAAACAAGTCCTGGCACGAAAAGTGAGAATACCCAGACATATTTGATATAATTTTATCAAGAACAGGGCTCAACAACGCCTAAAATACTTGATATCACTAGGCGTTGTCAAACACCCCACACTTGTGCCTTGCTTGTCCCCAAGCAAGAGAGTTTTTAACAAATTATAATAAAGAATCAAACAATTTTTGACTGTGTTCAGTTTCAAAGTTTATTGCTCTTTTGAGTTAGAGTGGAATAGTTCGCGGAAACATAATTGACTTGTTCTTTGGAATTCATGGCTTTCTAGAGAACCCTTGATTACAAACTTTCTGTCCATAATGAAGTGTACTTACTCATTCAGATTCTAAAGGCCATTAAGGAATTGTCCATGACTTTCGATGTTGTCCGTGTAGCGAGCTTTCAGTAATACCATCCCAGACCAGACGATCTTAGGTGGTAAGGTGCATAAGGCCCACCCATTTTAGACCTACCGGCTCGAACAACAAAGGTCACAGATTGACTTTTCCTTCCTAAATTCCAATCCTAAACCAGCTCAATCTTCTAAACTCGTAAAACTCAACTTATTTGACTAACTAATAGCATGATCACAAATAAACAGTATTTCTTGAAAAATACTAATGCTATCACAATCATAAACCATTCATTTCAAAATTGCAATTCATTAAAAATTTTGAAAAATATTGCTAAAAATTTGAAAATTGATCATTTCTGCAAAAATTTCAAAAATTCTCTTTCGACCGTCCACACCCCACACTTAAAACCATACAACGTCCCCGTTGTACAAAATTTATTTCAAAACAAGGGAGAAAGAGTTACCCCTTTTTGGACGATAGACTGCTTGGTGCTCAATATCACATGTATAATTGCGTACAATCGGATCCTTGATTTCGTATTCTGGAGTTGTAGCGCTATAGTGAACACGCCGGTGGTCGAGACAAGTGGAAGGGGCACGGTGAACCCACACTTGTCTGAGACAACTCCTTCTCAAATTGGTATATCATGCATCACTCAACAAACACATTAAAAACACACATGACAAATAAAACATGAACAACGAAAAAAATATACAGATAGAAATGTCATAAGTTTGTACATATATCCCAAAAAAGAAAAAAAAATAAAGAAAGAAAAAGATACATCAATCACTGCCAGTCGGCCTGGAGGGTCCGGCCTCATGTTCGTGGGCCCTGGCTGGGAATGGTCGGGGGTGTCGGCCCTGCTGTGTGGCGAAATCCAAAAGTACCTCCCCGATCCATGCCAACTGATCCTCAATCCTGGCAACCCTGGCTACCAGGTCCTCCTGGTGTGGCTCTGTCGGTTCTGCGGGCTCTGGCTCCGGCTCTGGCCTCCTACGTCTCCTGCCAGGCTGAGCATACGCAGGCTGGGGTGCCTGAAGAGGCTCGGTAGGTGCCCGGATGTACTACCCCGGGCGCAGCAGCTCAATGAGCCGCATCCTCTCCAACGTGCATGCTGTAGTGTGCGATGGAGGTAGAGCAGTCAAAGAGGCTGCCACAGGGGCAGTAAGTATGCCATAGGAACGGGCCAGGCGGGTAATGAAGTACCCCCTGCCTAATGGGCTGCTGGTGGAGGTGCCGATAGCGTGGGTGGAGAGGGCAACTGCAAGGGCGTATGGGAGGTGGAGGAATCTGGATGGGTCGAGGAGGACCCACAAAAAGGTCATGTCGTCGCCCGACACCTTCTCGCCTCCCTCTCGCTGCATGATGGAGGTGGAGACGATCCGGTGCATGAGGCGGTGAAGTGGGTCCCGAAGATGACTCTCCCTGGAAGCTCCCGCCTCATATCTGATGTTGGACAGCGATGCCCAAACCTCCATGTTGGGAGCCCTGTCCGACTCCCCCTGAATGCAAGACCCGAAGAATCAGGTGAAATAGCGATGCTGGAGGTCCGCTGGGGTGTATAACCCCACTCGCCTCCCGAACTCCCGGAGGTTGCACTCCCTGTGCTCACCTCCCAAGCGAAATCGTACCAGCCTGGAGTGCGGGTCTCTTGCCCGGGGTACGAACTGGATGGTGGATATGAACTCCAGCAGCAACTCCGTGTAGACCACGTCCTCGTCTGTGGCCATGATCCTATCCCAGCCACGGCATGTGAAGGATGCCTCCTCGTGGGTCCAGGTGCGATGTAGGAATGGCTCAATCGCACCCCAGAGCCCAGCGTCTCTCAGAATATCTCGATCGATGACTGTCGCCTCAAGGACCCGGCGACGAGTCAATGCGTCTCTCCGTGAAGTGTACTCCACTGAACTGGCAAGCTCTGTGGGGAACTGGAGGAAGGGGTGGTCCAATCTGAACATCATCTGCAAAAGGAAACACATAGCACAAAACAAAAAAAAATGCAAAATTAGTCCTTTTCCTCCCCACCGCACCGCGACGCGGCCCAAGAGCAAGGGCGCGGCGCGGCGTACGGCTGTTTCCAAACCCCGGTCCAAAATCTCGATTTAACCTGCTAGAATTCAATCCAATCACACCACAAGGTAGCCTAAGTGCCGACTAGATCATCTAGGGTCTCTATTTGGCAAAACAAACACCCTATAAGCTAGCATTAGTGATTCTAAGTTTTGAACTATTTTGGGCAAATCACTAAAATTAACTACCTAATCGCTAGTTTTAACGAGTAATAGATAGTTAGAATGGCATACCTTGGTAGTAGAAACACAATAAGCAAGAAAAATCGCAAAAAAAAATTAATAACCAGAGCTCCGAGTCGCGTGTGGGTTATGCGAGTCGCGGTTTACCTTATAAAGGAGAAAACCGACTGATTGTTTACCGCATCGCGGGTTTGCTCTTTGCGCGTCGCGCGTGTCCAAATCAACCCCTGCGCATCGGGTTGGTTTACGATCCCGCGTCGCGTAATTCCAATACCTACGGCGCGGACTTCAAAAATTTCAAAACTTCTCAAATGACCCCACACTTATTTCAAACCACTAGTACCTACAGAAGTTTGATGTATATTTTTTTTATTATTTTTAAGAAATATATCCTAACTTATGACACGATGGGTTGCCTCCCAACAAGCGCTAAGTTTAACGTCTTCAGCCAGACGTTCTGCTCCTAAGCTGACCCTTCTTCTTCTTCTTGACCTCTTGATGGCATTTGCTGGTATTCTGGCATGAAATTATTGGCCATCATTGTCATAAGGGATGTGAGTTGGGTCATCCGATCACTCACACCGCTGATCCATTGTTGTTGAGATTTCAAGAGCTCAAAAACATTCGCCTCTCGTTTTCTGGATTCTCTTTCATATTGCTGATGCCTTGCTTCCATCATCTCTAGCATGTCCAGCAATTTTTCCTTGTCGATGGTGGACAACGGGTGGTCCTTGGTTTCCTTTGAGATTTCCTGTTTTCCTCCCTCTCCCGTACGTGTCCATATCTTTTCTTTGCTCCTGATTCCTGGCTCCATTAATGTTTTCCTGTCTGCCGGTTTGCCATTTACTTCCGAAGGTAATGAGATTTGGTTCCCGAACATATTCAATCTTCTTTTCCTGGTCCCAAAGAAAATATCCATATCTCCAGTCTTGCAGTCGATCACTGACCCGGCAGTAGCTAAGAATGGACGCCCTAAGATAAGCGCGGGCGCATCGTCCGGACTCTCATATTCCATGACCAGAAAATCTACGGGATAGAAAAAGTCCCCTACTTTGACTATGACATTTGTTAGCTTTCCCCTAGATACCTTAGTTGATTGGTCAGCCAGCTGCAATATGACTTATGCTGGCTCCATTTCCTCGTTTTTGTACTTGTCGTAAAGGTATCCTGGCAAGATGTTAACACTTGCTCCCAAATCTAATAGGGTGTTCCGAATAACCACGTCCCTACAGTTGTAGTGATCAATGGTGATCCGGGGTCCTTTTCCTTTTTGGGTAGTGTTCCCAATAATGCCTCGCTGGCTCTCACAGTCAATCTCACTGTTTTTGGTGTAGGTGCCTTGCTCTTCCCATTCTGTTCACACATCTCTTGCAGAATCCTGGTGTTTTCAGGGGCATCCTTAAGCTCATCCCATAGGGGCTGATTCATTAAGGGTCCCATTGATCTGGGTGCTTCCTGCTTCTTCTTTTCTTTCCTATTCTTCTTCTTCTGTTTGATCCCTGCTATTGTTAATTGCTCTTCCTTTTGGATCTCTTTATCTGTTTCTGGTTGAATGCCATTCTCAACCGGAACTCCTCCTTTTTTGCCTCCCTCGCTTTCTAAAGCCTTTCCTTCTTCCCCTGGTCTCACTTCACTCCCGACTTCGAACAAGTCCTCCAGAGTGACCTTTCGCCATCCTGATTCAACAGTGTTTACTTGTTCCTTCCCTGGACGCTGATTATGCGTAGGATTGACTTCAGTAGCACTTGGTAACTTGCCATTATCTCTCTTTTGCTGGTCTGTAGCCATTTGACCTATTTGTCTCTCCATATTTGCGATGGCCTTTGCATTCGCTTGAGATTGTTGTTGTGTCGTAGTGATCATATCATACATCTTTGCTATCATCTCTTCTTGGGTCCCTGGGGCGTTGTTGTTGGCATTAGTGGGACCCCTGTTGTTGTTGTTGTTGTTTCCATTGTTCGCAGGCTGATGGTTTCTAGGCTGACTAGTCGACTGACCCTGATAATTGTTTTGCCTAAAGTTTTGTTGTGGTCCCTGGTTGTATGGTCTGTAGGGTCGTCCATTATTGTGTTGGCCTTGACCCTGGCCATAAACTTGATTTGCCTCGTGAGTCTTAGGTCCTCCTTGACCTGCTTGTGATGAACTTGGCGGTCCATTCTGTAATGTTGACATAAGTCTGTCAAACTTCTTGTTTAGTTCACCGATTTCCTTTTTCACTTCCTTTTTCCAATCAGCATCGACTCCTACCGCTGCCGCCGTGCTTACAGTTTTCCTGGTGGAAACGTTTGCTTTGGATCCATTACTCAACTGCTCCAGAAACTGCTAGGCTTCTTCTGGGTCTTGCCACATAAATGTCCCACTGGATGAGGCATTTATCATGGCTTGGTGTGTCTCACTGACTCCTTCGAAGAACAGCTTGACCAACTGCCACCTGGGAATCTCATGATGTGGACAAGATCGCAACAACTCCTTTAATCTGTCAAAGGCTTCATGAAAAGCTTCTCCAGGCTTCTGTTGGAAATCTTGGATAACTCTTCTGATTTCAGTTGTTTTGCTCGCTGGGTAAAATTCCTGAAGGAACTTTGCCTTGAGCTGATCCCACGTAGTGATGCTGTTTGATGGCAACGATGTGAACCAATACTTGGCTTTATCCTTAAGGGTGAACGGAAACAGTCTAAGCCTAAAAATATTTCTATTTGTGTTTCTGGGGTTGTTAGCATTAGCGATCGCTAAGAATTCATATAAATGATTATAGGGATCATCCTGCTTATATCCTCTAAATTCTAGTAATATTCCTAATAACTGAGGTCTAATCTCTACTTGCGAATCTATGTTATCAGGAATATAGATCGGCGACGAATCATCATATTCCCTCGGTTGGAAATGTGATGCAACCGATTGCCGTCTCGGTTGTGTAAAATGTAAAGGTTGGGCGGGGTTACCGTAAAGATGATCATTGTACTCCCGCTGACCTGGTGGTGGATATTGTGGTGTTCTTCTAAGAGGTCCCCGACCTCGGTTCCATTGTGGTTGTGGTGCTGGTGGCACCCATCCTTCATCTTCCTCATCATACACTTCCTCCGTCTCTGGGTAATGGTATCGTGGCTGAGGCGGTGGTTGAAAGTGTATAGGTTGTGTTGTTTGGTATGTGGGTTGAGGTTTAAAGAGGGCTGGTTGTGGTTGGGATGTTGGTGTATGTTGTCTAGGAGCTAGGGTGCCATCTCGGGTCGGCTCTCCCCAAGTCATAGCAGAAGTAAATGGATTGGTGGATTGGGGTTGTGAAGCGGGTGTAAATGGTGGGATAGATGGTGGAGTGCATAATGGTATGGGTGCAGGGGCTGAAACTGCACCACCAGAAGCACTCGTGCTCCCAAACTGAAATTCTGAAAGTGGGGGAATGGAAAACATCCCCGTTGCCTCTCCTGACGGATCATGGGCAACACTGACCGGACTACTGCTGACTTGACTATAATTCATGATGCTTAAACGCCTACGGGCACGGAGTTTGTGCGCAGTATGCTCAATCTCAGAATCAAACTGCAATGGGGATAATTGCTTTCCCCTGCGGGTACGCATGCACTAGTGCAACACGCCCACAAAAATCAAAAATCAAACCAAAGTGAAATTTCAAAGAGCAAGAAACAAGTTCCTACTACTCACCTAACCTAAGCTCACAGCTCCCCGGCAACGGCACCAAAATTTGACACGCCTAGGTCGTCGTGCGATCAAAAATAAGAGAAAACCTAACACACACACTAGTATAGCGGCAGTCAGGGTCGATCCACAGGAGCTTCGTGGTTAGACTAGATGAGAGATTACCAACTAATAGTGTCACAGCTATAGTCGGAGGATCTGGTTTCTATTTCCTATCACTAGCAAATGAGACAATGATCAAACACTCAAGCCAAGTTAAGCTATGTCCAAATGTAAATTTGGTATGGATTTGTAACACCCACAGTTTTAAAAGGGATGAAGTTTAGCTGGAGTGGAGCTTGAGTTAGCTCCTAACTTGGACACAATGTTTAATCCTCTTCTTGCTTACTATGGTTAGATTTGGTATGGATTTGTAACACCCACAGTTTTAAAAAAAATGTAAATTATCGGTTTTTGATAAACCGTATTTTTGTATTCATGCATTTAAACGAAAAACCATTGTATTTGAAATCAGTAGAAATGGGGTGTCACATCTATAATTTCCAAATCTGAAGTACCTAATACTTTGTACAAGCATGGTTTAGTTTCAGTAGAAAAGTTCTTAACCGCAAATGATATGTTAAAACTGTTACCAAACGAAGTGCCAATGCTTAAGAAAACAATCCCTCAAATTGAAAATGCACAAGATAATGTTGATATAAAAGAATCTGATACTGATTCGGATATGGAGGAGATTGATTGCTCCTCTTTGACTGTTTTAAAATCTTCCTCTGTATCCGCATCACCCTCCGAAAGTATCTCACAATTGCCTTTGGATGACAAAGGCAAAACAAAAATTGCCTCTGATTGTGAAATGATTGAATCTTCAAAATCAAATGAGAACAAGGAAACAACAAAAACTAAAATTCAAGTTTCAGATGAATGTTCCAAATATCAATATCAAGGACAGTTCAAAGAAACAAGTAAATGTGGCTTGTGTCTACCCGAAGGTTTCCTACTTTAAAAATTCAGTTTTTGTACGACCTGCTGCTTCGCTTCTTGTTGACAATGATTTGAAAAAGATCACTGAAGAGGATAATTCCACATTAACTGCAGAAAGATTCATTTCATCTTCTAAAATTGTTGAAAACAATTTAAAAGAACATATGGAAGTAAAAGTAAATATAAGAAAACAAGATTTGTACGGTCACAACATATACAATCGGTTATGTTATGAACAAAACAAAATTCCAAAACATTTGACACATCTTCTTAATTGTAAAAACAATGTTCAAAATGAAAGAAATTCAGAACAAATACAAATCTTGAAGGAGACCGTTCAACCGAAGATGGATGTGTTTGAAATACTGGAAATGAATGAATGTGTACCACTTGTCAAAATCATTAAGAAAGAGGTTTCAAAACCTAAAATTACAATTTGAAAAACAATGGGTACAAAAACCTGCATTTTTGAAAAACCATCAAAACTTGGCATCCACTTCAAAATCAAAACCAACTGATGTGATTTCAAAATCAAAACCAAAATCAGCAGTTGCAATTTCAAAAGATAAGCAGTCAACTTCACTTTTGAAAGCAAAACATGTTGATATGAAGGCGTCAACCTCTAAACAAATCAATTTTCAAATCTACCTTTGTACCAACAAAACCAAACTTTCCAAATCCAAAATATCAAAGATCTTCAAAGAAAACCTTCTCAAAAGGAAACAATATGATTGACACCTTTCATGTGTGGCTGGAAAAAATTTTGGATATGTTCAAGAATAAAAATCTTTCATTAAACGATTTCAAACTGGCATACGAAGAATACTTGTGTACCTCTACACTTTGTAGCTCCTTGTCCAGAAAATCAACAATTGAAAAATCAAATTAGAAAAGAGATGACTTCAAAGAGAATCTCACTTTAAAAACAAAAATCTTCCAACTCATCAAAGTCTTCTAAAACCTCAAAATGTAAGAAACCTTCAAAAACTGATAATTTCAAAACATCAAAACAAATTTGGATTCCGAAGGCATTGAACATTTCAAAATCAATTTCTTCTAATTCCTCAATGCTAACCAAAAGTTTATATGATTCGTTTTCTGTTTCCTCTTGTTCTTCACATGAAACATCTGAAAACATGATAACTTTTACGACAAATGAAATATTCGAAGAAGCAATAGAAAAATGGATCGAAGAATCTTTTACTTACCCTGAGGACCCACGATTGATTGGGTACCAACTTCTCATTGATTGATTGCAGATAATGTCAAACGAGCAGGCGATTCGGAATGGTATATGGACAGTGGCTGCTCGAGACATATGACTGGGAAGAGGGAGTATTGAAGAGACTACCGAACTTTGGATGATGCTGGAAATATTCGCTTCGGAAATAATGATACATGTCTGATCTAAGGCTATGGTAAAGTCACAAATGGACAATTTACAATAAACCGTGTTGCTTATGTTGAAGGTTTAAAACATAACTTGGTGAGCATCTCTTTGAGAGATTGTTGGAACTGGCAATGCTGTTACATTCAATAATCTGGGGAGGATTATCACTAAAGAAGCTACAAAGGAAGTACTACTCAAATCAAAGAGGAAGGGATCGATGTTTCCCTTAGATCTGAAGCCAATTACCGGTGGGGCCTCATTCTGTCTATTGTCCAAGTCTAATTTAGATATTAGCTGGTTGTGGCACCGAAGGTTGGCACACTTGAACTTTAAAGCGATTAACAAGTTAGTGGCCATGGATCTAGTTCGTGGGATGCCAGCACTCAAGTTTGATAACGAAACTCTATGCTCTGCCTGCGAACACAGCAAGGAAACGAAGCAAAAGCATCCCACCGTGATCGATCCAAAGATCACAAAACCCCTCTCAGTGCTGTATATGGATATTTGGGGACCATCCGCAGTGGAATCTCTTGTAAAGAAGAAATATGTTCTTGTTATTGTTGATGACTTTTCTCGATTTACTTGTGTTATATTTCAAAGAAATAAATCCGATGCTGCTCAAGAAATCATTGACTTTATCAAAAACATGGAAGTCATGCTACAAAAGACCATTCGAAGGATACATAGTGACAATGGGACTGAGTTCAAGTACCAGCCCTAGATGGATTTTTGAAGAACAAAGGCATTACACACAACTTCTCCACACCATACACTCCTCAACAGAATGCTGTAGTTGAACGTTGTAATCGCTCCTTGTGCGAAGCTGCAAGAACTATGTTGAACTTTGCCAACTTGCCCATGTATTTGTGGGCCGAAGCACTTTCAATAGCCTGCTTCACTCAAAGTCAATCCTACATTCACAAAAGATTCAAAATCACTCCTTATGAAGTGCTCAACCGAAGAAAGCCAAATGTTAAATTTCTTCACATCTTCGGTTGCAGGTGCTTTATATTAAACTTGAAAGATCATTTGACAACATTCAACCACAAATCAGACGAAGGCATATTCTTGGGTTATTCTTCAAATTAGAAAGCTTACAGGGCATGAACAAAAGGACCAGGAAAATTGAAGAAACTTTCAACCTCTCGTTCGATGACTACTATATCAAGAAATCCCAAACAGCCTTCCAAAAGTCATCAATCTTTCCTGAATCAGCTTCGGTTGCAATTCCAGCTCTTTCCTTTGATGCAAACTTTCATCTTCTCTTCGATCCACCTGTGAGAGTTGCGGATGCTGAAACAAATGTCACAGACAATCAAGTGTCTGAATTATCCAAGCTCTCAGATGGCCCCGAAGCCACTCCAACCAGCAGCATTAATAAACCCTCTTCGGTTGAGGGGGAGTCTTCCAAAGGATCAGCATATGATTCTGGTTTCGAGGGGGAGCTTTGTAACTCAAATGTTAACACCCCTTCGCATGAGATCTCTCACATCATGTCCATGTATCCTACGGTCTAGGGGGAGCCAGATGCTTCAACTCCAAATTCATCTTCTCATGGAATAAATCGAGAGGGAGCAAATTCTACTCCTAATTCTTCGTAATTAAATACACCTGCAACAATCGTAAGAAATCTAATAAATGATGATTCTCCATTCATTTCGGGTAATCCTTTGGAAACTGAAGATGTCTATGTCGAAGGACCACCTGAGTTCAATCTGAACTTTCCACCTTTGGAAAAATCGACGAAGAATCATCCACAATCACAAGTCATTGGAAACGTTCACGATAGGGTCATGACTCGTGCACAACTTAATCAAAAACAACAAGATTTAAACAAAAAATTCTGAGTTGTGCATGTTTAATGTCTTTATTTCTACAATTGAACCAAAGAACGTTAACGATGGTTTTGATCACCCTGATTGGATCGAAGCTATGCAAATGGAATTGGAAGAATTTGAAAGAAACAAAGTTTGGAGACTAATTCCAAAACCTGCAAATGCTTCGATCGTTGGTCTTAAATGAGTATATCGTAACAAACTTGACACCAAAGGTAATGTAATCCGAAACAAAGCAAGATTGGTTGTTAAAGGCTATTATCAACAGGAGGGGATTGATTACGAAGAGACATTTGCTCCTGTTGCCAGACTCGAATCGGTTTGAATCTTCTTGGCTTATGCCGCACACAAAAACTTTAATGTCTATCAAATAGATGTCAAATGTGCATTTTTAAATGGTGATCTCGAGGAAACAGTCTTTGTTGAACAACCATCTGACTTTGTTAATAAAGATTATCCGGATTATTGTTACATTCTTAATAAAGTTGTCTATGATTTAAAAAAAAGCTCATCGAGCTTGGTATGAGACCTTGACAAAGTTTTTGAAGCAATCAGACTTTAAACAAGGCTTAGAGGATCCAACACTATTTAGAAAGAAAGCTGGACAACATCTCATGTTGGTTCAAATTTATGTCGATGACATCATATTCGGATCCACTGACCCAAACTTAACAAAAGAATTTGAAAATCTGATGAAAAGCAAATTTCAGATAAGCATGATGGGGAAGATTAATTGTTTCCTTAGATTGCAAGTCAAACAATCCAAAGAAGGGATATTTATCAATCAACAAAGTACACCCGAAGCCTTCTTGAACGCTTTGGTATGACTAACTGTTCCAATGCGAAAGTTCCTATGGCTGCAGGTACCAGGCTGAATCCTTTGTTTGACAAATCGAAGGTCGACCTTCAGAATTACAAAAGTATGATTGGATCACTGCTCTATCTTCCGGCTAGTCGACCAGACATTATGTTCGCTATGTGTAATTGTGCACGACATCAATCTGATCCACGCGAACCACATTTTGCAGCTGTGAAGACAATCTTTCGATATCTTCATCATACTCTTGCATATGGCCTTTGGTATCCTGCAAACTCAGGCTTCTACATTCAAGCTTATTCTGATTTAGATTTTGGGTGGATGTTCTATTGATCGCAAGAGTACATCCAGAGGCTGTCATTTTCTGGATGGCAAACTCATTAGTTGGCAATCAAATAAACAAACATGTGTATCCATTTCAACTGTTGAAGCTGAATATGTAGCTGCTGTTTCCTGCACTTCGCAAGTCATTTGCATTCAGAGTCAACTGAAAGATTACGCCATTAACATCAGAAAAATTCCTCTGTTCTATGACTCACAAAGTGCTATCTGAATATGTCACAATCATGTTCAACATTCCAAGACGAAGCATATAGCTCTTCACTATCACTTCATCAAAAGTCATGTTGAGGAGGGGAATATTGAAGTTCACTTTGTGAATACCACAGAACAGTTAGCTGATATCTTCACAAAAGCTTTAAATGAAGTATCATTCTCAAGAATTGTTCGAGGACTAGGGATGATTGATGGATCAACATTAACCTAAACATCAGATTTGCATCTTCTTTCCTTATCCTTTCTTTCACAAAATAAAGAAAATTGCTTGTCCGAAGCCATCTGAACCATCGGAAGCCTTCGGAGCTGAAATTTTCCACAATAATTTGTTATAAATGTCAAAAATCTTTTTAAACAACGATTTTTTTCCTGTCATACAGAGACAAATTTTCAAAAATGAACATTGGGTTGTTACAAATCTCTGTGTGTTGCAAACTAAAGATCCTCATTTACGCAAAAATCTTCTCAAATCTGTTTTCAAAGAATGCGAACAATAAAATTGGCCTTCCTTCTTTAAAAATTTTGATAAATGTCAAAACTTTGATTTTAGATATTGTTGATCATACCATGTTGCACTAAAGATATTTGGGGATCGAATTGCAACAAATGTAATCCAACAAACTTCGGAGTGAGGTTAAGGCTATTTTACAAGACGAAGATATGTGTGATTTCAATATCCTTAACACTGTGTCTATTACTAACCTCCCTGTTAAACTTAACTCGATTCATCAATTCATTGTTCAAGAAGTTTAACACTTCTTAGGATATGCATATGTTCTGAAGTATTCTTCATAAGTGAAACTTGCAATGACTAACAACAAAATTCAAAATTCTTTTATTTTTGTTTTCAAAATTGAGCAATACGAAGTTCAGATAAGGTTTACTCAAAGTTTCAAAAGCACCAACAAATGTATTATGTGGTGAAGTCTCAAAAAGGATAGTCTTCGGACACAAAACACAGAAAATAGCAAAACAAATTCCAAAAAGAAAAAAATTGAAAAATCAAAAGCAACAAATGAAATCACGAAGGAGTGCAAAGAAAATGAATGAATCAAAATCAACACTCAAAGGCATACTACTCTTTCTTAAACGAAAATATAAAGTACTCATATAACATAGTCGAGTACCTTCTAGAGAGTATGAACATCTCAAATAATCTGTCTTAAATGACATAGTTGAAGTAGTGTACGAATCCCAAAGGCTTGTCATCAATGAAACGTATCCAAATACTTTGACTGATGAAATGGGATAAGTTTTTCAAAAGGTTTCCAAAGATAAAATGAAAATTTAAAACAACCTTTTGATGCTCAATTCAAAAGTAAAAACACTTTCAATTTTCATGTAGTGGTTGCCAAACTCATACTTGCAAGGAAACTTTGAATCATTCAATTGAAAGTAAAACAAATTTTCAAAATGCGAAATTGGTGTAACTTAGGGTGGTTATGACAACGCCTAGTGATATCAAGTATTTTAGGCGTTGTTGAGCCCTGTTCTTGGTAAAATTATATCAATTATGCATGGGTATTCTCACTTTTCGTGTCAGGACTTGTCTGGAGAAAAAAGAACAGAAACAGGGACTAAAGGTGTACAAAAGGAAAAAGTATGGAAAGAATGAAAAATCAAGAGAAGACGTACGCGCGCCGCGGATTTATCTTCTGCGCGACGCGGGCGTAAGGCGGTGGAACACATTTGAATGACGAAAAAACGGGGAACGGATAAGTACGCGCGCCGCGGATTTCACTTACGCGCGGCGCGGTCACGGGAAATTTGCAACTATAAATAGAGGCAGTTCCAGCCGAAAACCCTAGCAAAGACCGGGTGTAAACATCGACCTAGAAGCTCTTTGACTCGAGGATTCCATTTCAGAAGCTATCATTTGGTATTTTCATGTTTTAGATTTTATTTCATTTTAGTTAAACATTTGTAAGCTTTGAGTTGAATCTTTGGGTGTGACAACCATTGATCTTCAGCTTAGGGTTCTGTTTTTAGTAGTGTTTGGTTACTGATTTGATGTTGGATATTGGTTTGAGTGAATGAAATCATTCGGTTACATTAAATATTGATTTTTCGGTATTTTGGATGTTAGTTTGTGTTTTGGTTGTTTGTTTGTGTGTGGATTCTGTTTGTGACTTGGTTGGGACTGTTTCCCTTTGCTGAAAACAGTAGCTAACTCGGTTAGGTTAGGCATTAAACCTTGGCTATTAACTGTCTCATAGAACTGTTGGTTATTAACTAGTTTATGCTTTGCTTGGTTTTTGCTAGTTTGAATGCCTTCAATTGCTTCTGATTCAGAGATGTACTTCTGAGTTCAGAAAGTAACTAGGTCATTTGAGCTTGGCTAAATTTGGCTTGAGTGTTGGAATATTGTTTCGAGGTAGAAAGATAGAAATTAGTTCCTCCGACTATAGCTGTGACACTATTAGTTGGTAATCTCTCATCTAGGCTAACCACGTAGCTCCTGTGGATCAACCCTGACTCCACTATACTAGTGAATGTTAGGTTATCTCTTATTTTTGACCGCATGACGACCTCTGCGTGCACGTCAAATTTTGGCGTCGTTGCCGGGGAGCTGTGCGCTTAGATTAGGTGATTTGTAGGATTTAGTTTCTGATTTTTGATGTTTGATTTTAGTTTGCTGATTTTTGGTATGTATACATCCTTATAATGGGTGATTACATGTACCCGGATCAGTATGATTATTATGAAAATCCGGCCGACACCTATTACGAGGATGATTGTTATAGTGGATCATTCGATGACAATGGATAGCGGACCGAGGAGTCATCTCAGCCTGAGAATTCTGCAACTTTGGCCCAACTTTGGGTATTCATGTATAACAACTACTACGAGCAGAAGGACCAGGCTAACGCTCTTGAAAAAGTGCAAGCTTCTTTAGATAGGTTAGAGGAAAGTTGGAAATGTTCACCACCTTCGCCAGAACCGGAGGCGAGTGATTTTTCTACCAATAATAATGTGTGTGAACTTGCATCACCTGAAGATGTGATGGAAGGGCATACACCGTGGGAAAGCCAAGAGACCACTGAGATGGTCGAAAATGTTGTTGAGGAAGAGGTTGTAGGTGACAATGCTACCTCTGACTCAACAGCTTTTGATATGTTTGATGCTTTTGAAAATGTTAATAATGTTGATCTGGTGATGTGTGAACCCATACCATCACCAGACGATTTGATTGATGAGGATGTTGTGGAGGAGGCTATAAGTGACAGTACAGACCCCAGCCCAACGATTCCCGAAATTGTTGAAGTTTTTGATATTATTGAGGAAGGGGGTGTAGATGACAATATTACCCCCGACCCTGTAATTTTTGAAAATTTTGAGAAATTTGAAAGTAAGGATCCGATGATGGGTGACTTTGTACCACCATCAGATCAAATAAGCCACTCACTCTTGGTTCCAATCCACCTGTTGGACGAGGATCAAGAAGTTGATGCTGACAAATTGATATTGGAAAATAATAAAAACGATTTTATCACCACTCATGATCCATTCATGAATGGAAAATTAGATGTGATCAATACCATCGATGAGGATATTTGGAAGCATCCCGATTTGTTGCCTTCCGATCCCATTCGATTGGAAAATTTTTATTGGTAATGCAAGCCAAAATTGCAAACTGAAGATGGCACGTGGTACACTGGCAAAATGAAATCTACAAGACAACTACTGGGAGCAGCGCTAGCCGCGCTTCACGTCAAGCCCTTGACTTTGAAGAGGTGCAGAAGAAAGGACCGAGCTTGGAGGTTCAAAGCTACTTTGAAGCACTCGCAGGAAATCATCGGGAGACGGCAACTGTGCAGCAGTAGGAGAACCAACAAGCCATTCGACCCACGAAAGTTTGAGGAACAGTGGGTCAGTAAAGGGATGGTGGTGACTGAAAATCAGCGAAGGAAGAAGGCATACGATCCACCGTAGCTGTAGTAGGAGTACCACGTCTGGCTGAAGACGTTAAACTTAGCGCTTGTTGGGAGGCAACCCATCGTGTCATAAGTAGGTTTTATATTTCTTAGGATTAATTTAGAAATACATCAATCCTTTGCAGGTATTAGTGGTCTCAAGCAAGTGTGGGGTCGTGTGAAAAGTTTTGAAATCTTCAAGACCGCGCCGCGGATTTTTGAATTGCGCGACGCGGGTTCGAAACTCAACCCGATGCGCAGGGGTTGATTTGGCGACACGCGCGTCGCAGAAACGAGAAATGCGCGCCGCGGGAAACGATCAGACGGTTTTTGCCCTTATACGGTGAGCCGCGGCTCATAACTCAAATCACACGACTCGGAGCTCTGGTGATCAAAAATTTCTTGCATTTTTTCTTTCTTATTGTGTTTCTACTACCAAGGTACGCTCTTTTAACTATCTATCAGCTGTTTAAACTACTTATTAGGTAGTTAATTTTAGGGTTTTATTCCAAAAAGTTCAAAAACTTAGAATCACTAATGCTAGCCCATCGGGTGTTTGTTTTGCCAAATGGACACCCTAGATGAGCTAGTCGGCACTTAGGCTACCTTGTGGTATGATTAAAATGAGATATAGCAGGTTAAAATGGGGATTTGATCCCGGGTTTTCAAAACAGGCGTACGCCGCGCCGCGCCATTGCTCTTGGGCCGCGCCGCGGTGCGGTGGGGAAGAAAAGGGACTGATTTTGCAAAAAAAAAATTTGTTTTGTGGCTATATTTTCTTTTGCAGATGATGTTCAGATTGGACCACGCCTTCCTCCAGTTTCCCGCGGGACTTGACAGTTCAGTGGAGTATATCTCGCGGAGGGATGCATTGATTCGTCGCCGGGTCCTTGAGGCGACAGTTATCGACCGGGATATCCTGAGGGATGCAGGGCTTTGGGATGCGATCGAGCCGTTTCTGCACCGCACCTGGACCCACGAGGAGGCATCGTTCACCTGCCGTGGATGGGACAGGATTATGGCCACGGACGAGGATGTGGTCTACACGGAGTTGCTACTGGAGTTCATCTCCACTATCCAGTTCGCACCACGGGCGGGGGACCCACGCTCCAGACTGGTGCGTTTTCGTTTGGGAGGTGTGCACAGGGAGTGCAACCTCCGGGAGTTTGGGAGGCGCACAGGTATCTATACTGAGCAGGACCTCCAGCATCGCTATTTCACCCGATTCTTCGGGTCGTGCATTCAGGGGGAGCCAGAGCGCCCTCCAAACATGGAGGTTTGGACACCGCTGTCCAAAGTGATGTACGAGGCAGGGACTTCGAGGGAGAGTCACCTCCGTGACCCACTTCACCGTCTCATGCACCGGATCGTCTCCACCTCCATCATGCATCGGGAGGGGGGCGAGAAGGTGTCGGGAGACGACATGACGTATTTGTGGATCCTCCTCGACCCGTCCCGATTCCTCCATCTCCCCTACGCCCTTGCGATCGCTCTCTCCACCCACGCGACCGGCGCCTCCTCCAGCATCCCACTAGCCAAGGGGTACTTCATTACCCACCTGGCCCGCTCATATGGTATTCTCACTGCCCCCGTGGCAGCTTCCTTGACCGCTCTGCCTCCATCGCACACTACAGCACGCACGCTGGAGAGGATGCGGCTTATTGAGCAGCAGCGCCCGGGGCAGTTCATCCGGGCACCGATCGAGCCTTCTCAGGCACCCCAGCCTGCATTCGCCCAGCCCGGCAGGAGACGCCGGAGGCCAAAGCCGCCAGCACCAGAGCCTGCACAGCCGCAGCCACAGCAGGATGACTCACCAGCCCTCAGCCGGCTGGAGGCCAGAGTCACGCGGATCGAGGACCAGCTCGAGTGGATCGGGGAGGTACTTCTTCAGATCGCATCAGCGCAGGGCCAGCGCCCCCGACCATTCCCAGCCAGGTCCCACGATCACGAGGCTGGACCCTCCAGGCCACCGGGTAGTGATTGATGTTTCTTTTTCTTTTTCTTTCTTTCTTTTTATTTTTTGGGATATATGTATAAACTTATGACACATCTATCTGTATATTATTTTTTCTGTCATGTGTGTTTTAATTTATTTGTTAAGTTGTGCATGATATACCAATCTGAGAGGGAGTTGTATCAGACAAGTGTGGGGTCACCGTGCCCCCTCCACTTGTCTTGACCACCGGCGTGTCCTACTGTAGCGCTACAACTCCAGCATATGAATCGGGGATCTTTTTGTACGCATTATACCTGTGATATTGAGCACCAAGCAGTCCATCGTCCAAAAAGGGGTAACTCTTTCTCCCTTGTTTTGAATTAATTTTTGTACAACGGGGACGTTGTACGGTTTTAAGTGTGGGGTGTGGACGGTCGAAAGAGATATTTTTGAAATTTTTGCAGAAATGATCAATTTTTCAATTTTTAGCAATATTTTTTCAAAATTTTTTAATGAATTGCAATTTTGAAATGAATGGTTTGTGATTGTGATAGCATTAGTATTTTTCAAGAAATACTATTTATTTGTGATCATACTATTAGTTAGTCAAATAAGTTGAGTTCTACGAGTTTAGAAGATTAAGCCGTTTTAGGATTGGAATTTAGGAAGGAAAAGTCAGTCAGTGGCCTTTGTTGTTCGAGCCGGTAGGTCTAAAATGGGTGGGCCTTATGCACCTTACCACCTAAGATCGTCTGGTCTGGGATGGTATTTCTGAAAGCTCGCTACACGGACAACATCGAAAGTCATGGACAATTCCTTAATGGCCTTTAGAATCTAAACGAGTAAGTACACTTCATTGTGGACAGAAAGTTTGTAATCAAGGGTTCTTTAGAAAGCCATGAATTCCAAAGAACAACTCAATTATGTTTTCACGAACTATTCCATTCTAACTCGAAGAGCAATAAACTTTGAAACTAAACACAGTCAAAAATTGTTCGATTCTCTATTATAATTTGTTAAAAACTCTCTTGCTTGGGGGCAAGCAAGGCACAAGTGTGGGGTGTTTGACAACGCCTAGTGATATCAAGTATTTTAGGCGTTGTTGAGCCCTGTTCTTGGTAAAATTATATCAAATATGCATGGGTATTCTCACTTTTCGTGTCAGGACTTGTCTGGAGAAAAAAGAACAGAAACAGGGATTAAAGGTGTACAAAAGGAAAAAGTATGGAAAGAATGAAAAATCAAGAGAAGACGTACGCGTGCCGCGGATTTATCTTCTGCGCGACGCGGGCGTAAGGCGGTGGAACACATTTGAATGACGAAAAAACGGGGAACGGATAAGTACGCGCGCCGCGGATTTCACTTATGCGCGGCGCGGTCACGGGAAATTTGCAACTATAAATAGAGGCATTTCCAGCCGAAAACCCTAGCAAAGACCGGGTGTAAACATCGACCTAGAAGCTCTTTGACTCGAGGATTCCATTTCAGAAGCTATCATTTGGTATTTTCATGTTTTAGATTTTATTTCATTTTAGTTAAACATTTGTAAGCTTTGAGTTGAATCTTTGGGTGTGACAACCATTGATCTTCAGCTTAGGGTTCTGTTTTTAGTAGTGTTTGGTTACTGATTTGATGTTGGATATTGGTTTGAGTGAATGAAATCATTCGGTTACATTAAATATTGATTTTTCGGTATTTTGGATGTTAGTTTGTGTTTTGGTTGTTTGTTTGTGTGTGGATTCTGTTTGTGACTTGGTTGGGACTGTTTCCCTTTGCTGAAAACAGTAGCTAACTCGGTTAGGTTAGGCATTAAACCTTGGCTATTAACTGTCTCATAGAACTGTTGGTTATTAGCTAGTTTATGCTTTGCTTGGTTTTTGCTAGTTTGAATGCCTTCAATTGCTTCTGATTCAGAGATGTACTTCTGAGTTCAGAAAGTAACTAGGTCATTTGAGCTTGGCTAAATTTGGCTTGAGTGTTGGAATATTGTTTCGAGGTAGAAAGATAGAAATTAGTTCCTCCGACTATAGCCGTGACACTATTAGTTGGTAATCTCTCATCTAGGCTAACCATGTAGCTCCTGTGGATCGACCCTGACTCCACTATACTAGTGAATGTTAGGTTATCTCTTATTTTTGACCGCATGACGACCTCTACGTGCACGTCAGGTTAGACTTAGACATTTCTTGACTGATGTTCAATCACACATGCTTCAGACTGAAAAATGGACTTCCAACATGATCCGAATGCTTCTGAATATCAAAATGAAAAAATACTGATTTTTGTATTTGTTTCATGTAAAAAAAAGATCAATATCTCAAAGCATTCAAGCATAAAAATATTTGTCTTCCTTATGTGATGATCTTCAATGATATTGACTGTCTCTACAAACAACTTTTTCTTCGAAAGCAAGTCAATAATCATCCGAAGGCATGCATCACTCCATGTCAGATGTCGTTCATATGATCCGAAGGCAGTTAATGTCAAATGATTAATGCCATTTATGATAAATATGATTAAAAGACAAACATTTTTAAAATAAATGACCGTTCAGTTGGGAACAAATCATGGTTCCTCAATTCCCGTAAAATCCTAACAACCAGATCTCAGAAAATGGCGGTTTATTTCAAACTTTTTAAATCATCATGACTGACACATGGCCGTTTCCACTTTGTGGAACGTTACGTCGCTGACGTGGCACAGTCTTAGTGGACCTTCCAACACGTCCATTTAACGCCCTTGGGACCACAAACCGTATATATACCACAAGGCACGACGTTTCACTCTTTACGCGATCAAAACACTCAAACTTCCTCTGCAAATCACTCTCCAAACCCTTACTGTTCATCATTGTTCTTCTCGATCATCAACAATGGCAGCTCCTCATTATGCATTTTCACAGAGTCCTAAAGAAAGTTTGTCCATTCCCATTCTGAAATCCTAATCCTCAAACTTTCTTCTCTGATCTGACTCCAAACTCTACCCAAAACCCTTTGATGCTTTGGTTGAGTGTCTGAAAAGCTCTATTCTTGGTTATGCTTTGACTGCTAGCCCGGCTGTTCCGGCTACGTTGGTGTACAGAGCACACTTCATAGCGATTGCCGTCAACAATGCTGTTAAAATTGTTGAATCGGTTACCTATGAAGTGCTCAATCAAGATAAATCTACTAAACGCATCAATCTGACCAAGGCACGCTTTGCCAGAGCTCTTCAGATCCCCATTCAAGAAGAACCAGTTGGTGTACAGAGCACACTTCCTGGCTTATGGAAATTTTTCTTCAGCATCTTCCTCAGATGCCTCTACGGTAGAATATTTGGTCTTGACTTTGCAAGCTAGACTTTCATGGGGCTACTGTACGGTATCTTTTACGATGAAAATATAGGCTTCGCATCCATCCTGTGGGCTGATTTCTATTCGCATGTCAACCATTCGAAACATGGTATAAAGATCTCCAATGCAAGATTTTAGGCCATCATCGTCCACGAAGCTTACCAAAGGTCAGCTTTCCCTTATGATCCTACACTTCCTCTTATGTATTACGGAAACATTAGCATTCCTTCTGCTGAAGACAATCCAACTGGCTTATGTGCCCAAATTCCACTATCCATGATTGAAAAAGTGAAAGGTTTTCTGCAATCTATGAACTAACAATCCTAAGTTCACATGCAACCTAGAAAATGATCTATGTTTTTCTACTATTGAACATATAACAAAAACCTAAAGTCCAACAATTATTTTTTAAAGAATTACATAAGAAAAAACCAACATTTGATTTTAGTCTTGAAGCTAGCAGCACAATTGTCCTGCCTCAAATGAGATCACACCCAATGCAAGAGGAGAAGCACAGAATTACAGAGAGACAGAGTAACAGGTGGCGTAGGATTAGGGTTCCCCAGGGAGCTCTATTTATAGCCTCCAGGTGGTGACAGTCAAAACCCCTAGAGGAGCCCAACTTTGACAAGTCTTTTATCAAATGGACCAAGCCTCCTTAAACCCTAATTAGGGTTTCGAGATTTATGGAGGCTCCTCCATAAACTCGCCAACTTCACCACCACCTGGCCAGTTATCACTCAACTATTGAGTAATTACAAAACCAGTCCATGTACCTTTAATTAATTAAATTAATCACTAAATTATCCAATTAATTCTAGATTAATTTCTAATTAATTAATATAGTTTCTAATTAATATATTATCACTTTCATATATTAATAAACTATTTATTTTATTTCTATTGATTTATTAAACATTTAATAAATCAACCTTTCTCTCTACTGAACTCTATACCAAACCTCTAGCCATGAGGGCAACCCAAATGGACTTTGCTTTCATTAATAAGATTAATACAAATTATAAGTCATGGCTTAGACACCTAATCCAACAGTCTCCCACTTGGAGAAGTCTATGACTTTAATTGTTCATTTATCTTCAGATTAATTAACAAATCTCAGCTTCCTAGAAACTGCTGCCCAACTCTAACCCAGTCAGTTCTGTCCATAGATAAGTGATCATATGATCCTCCATCCAAAAAGATACTTTCAAACTCAAGACATGGATTAAGATCAATCTTGGTCCGATACTCTGTTTCTCGATTTCCGATTCTGCTTATGACCTTAAGACTACTAATTGAACGCATCAATTTAGTCCCGGTTGGCCAACACTTTCAGTCAACTTCAAAATCATCGAGAGGCCTACAGATATATGTTTCTCGTCAAGGTCAAGGGACGAATAAGCTTCGACTCATATGCTTATATCTTTTACCAGTCAAGTTACTCACAACAATACATTTTATAACATCGAGTTACCGATGTGTTTTCGTATTATCAATGAACAACCGCCTTGCAAATTATAACTCATATGTCTCTACTTTAAGATCATAAGATATTATTGTCTCAATATTGCTTGTGATATAATCCATGAAGCAATCTATTGAGTGCGGGTTTATCCAATACTCAAATCTCTATTTCTAAGTACTCATGAATGTTGTAGCAATCCCATTGCTATGTCTAACTCCTTAGACAATCTACGAACCAATTCATGACGGTCTTCGTTCATACTAACTCCCTAAAAGTATGAGCGACTGTGGACATTTGAATAATCAAATTACTCAGGAAGTAAATTTGCAAAATGAAACACAATGATAAACAATTGACAAAAGCAGTAAACAATACTCATTAATAAATCTCTATTATTAAATCGCCAAAGTCAATTACATTTATATTGTTACAAGTTTCAAAACCTATCTAATTAAAAAAACTAATATCATCTCTCAATCCTATGCTCCTAGCATGTTGATTGTGCTTGATCCTACTCAGAGCCTTTGTCAAGGGATCTGCAGGGTTATCTTCAGATGATACCCTTTTTACATGGAGGTGACCTTCTTCTACTCTATGTCGAATGTAATGGTACTTTCTGTCGATATATCTGGACTTTCCATGATCTCGCGGTTCCTTTGTCAAAGCGAACGCTCCTTCATTATCACAGAACAGTTCCATAGGCTCCTGAATACTCGGGACTACTCCAAGGTCACCGATAAAGTTCTTCAGCCAAGCCGCTTCCTTAGACGCTTCACTCATAGCTATGTACTCTGATTCGCATGTAGAATCAGCCACCGTCTCTTGCCTGGAACAATTCCAAGTAACCGCTCCCCATTCAAAATAAACACCCAGCCCGACTGAGACCGACCATTGTCTCTATCTGTCTGGAAACTGGCGTCTGTGTATCCACTCACTTTCAAGGTATCACTGCCACCAAGGACTAACACCATGTTCTTCATCCTTCGCAGATACTTGAGTATATTCTTTACAGCTATCCAATGTGCTCTACCAGGGTTTCCCTGGTACCGACTAACCATGCTCAAAGCAAAGGACACGTCGGGGCAAGTACATGTCATAGCATGCATGATCGACCCTACTGTCGAAGCATAAGGTACCCGACTCATCTCAGCTATTTCCTCATCGGTACTCGGGCTTTGAGTCTTACTCAACTTTGCATTACTTTGGATAGGCAGCTCTCCCTTCTTGGAGTTTTCCATACTAAACATCTTTAGTACCTTTTCCAAGTATGTACACTGACTAAGTCCTATTAGTCTTTTATTTCTATCTCTCAGTATTCTTATCCCGAGAATATAGGCAGCTTCTCCTAGGCCTTTCATGGCGAAACACTTCCCAAGCCAAGACTTGATATCTTGCAAGGTTGGAATGTCGTTTCCCATGAGCAGTATGTCATCAACATACAGCACCAGAAAAGTGACTATACTCCCACTAGCCTTGACATATACACAGGACTCGTCTTCACTCCTAGAGAAACCAAACTCTTTGACTTTCTCATGGAAATAAAGATTCCAGCTGCTAGAAGCTTGTTTCAATCCGTAGATTGATATCTCAAGCTTACACACCTTATTAGGATGCTTTGTGTCTACAAAACCCTCTGCTGATTTATGTAAACATCCTCCGTCAACTTCCCATTAAGGAAAGCGATTTTGACATCCATCTGCCAAAGTTCATAGTCATGAAATGCAGTTATGGTAAGCATTATCCTAATAGACTTAGTCTTGGCTACTAGTGAGAAGGTCTCATCATAATCAACCCACGGGGTTTGAGTGAATCCCTTCGCAACCAGTCAAGCTTTAAAGGTGTCTACCTTTCCATCTATGTCGGTCTTCTTCTTGAAGATCCACTTGCACCCGACTGTCTTTCGACCCGGTACATTGTCAACCAAGTTCCAAACTTGATTGTCATACATGGACTTGATCTCGTTGTCCATTGCCTCTTTCCATTTCGCAGACTCGGGGCCCGCCACTGCTTCCTGGTAGTTAGCTGGCTCTTCCAAATTTGTCAATGTCCTATCGCTAATAAACGTGTCACCATCCGTAGTTATATGGAAACCATAAAACTCGGGTGGCATGCTAACTCTACCGGAACGCCTAAGAGGTAATGAAACGTCTATCGGACCAACAGGAAACTCTTCCTCTTGTTGGTTTCTAGTTTCTCCTAAGGCTCCATCATCGGATGACTCCTGAATTTCTTCAAGGTCAACGGTACTCCCACTGTCCTCTTTGGATATGAGCTCTCTCTCTCGAAAGACTCCTCGTCTCGCTACAAAAACCATGTCCTCGCTTGGTTTGTAGAACAAGTATCCAAAAGATTGTTTTGGGTATCCGATGAATATGCACCTCTCACTTCTTTCTGCGAGTTTGTCTTGAGTCTCTCGTCTCACGAAAGCCTCACAACCCCAGACCTTGATATGTGCTAACGAGCGAACTTTCCCCGTCCACATCTCGTGAGGTGTTTTGGCAACCTTCTTAGTTGGGACAAGATTGAGGATATAGGCGGCAGTCTCTAAGGCATACCCCCAGAAATGGATTGGAAGAGAAGCTCGACTCATCATGGAACGAACCATGTCCAACAGGGTTCGGTTTCGCCTCTCAGCAACACCGTTCAACTGTGGTGTTCTAGGAGGTGACAACTGTGAAACTATTCCACATTCCTTTAGATAGTCAAGGAACTCGATACTAAGATATTCACCGCCTCTGTCGGATCTAAGCATCTTTATCTTCCTGCCCAATTGATTCTCTACTTCATTTTTGAATTCTTTGAACTTTTCAAAGGTATCTGACTTGTGCTTCATTAAGTAAATACACCCATATCTACTATAATCGTCAGTAAAGGTCACATAGAACCGCGTGCCATCCTTTGTGGTTGTTCTGAAGGGACCACACACATCTATGTGTATGATGTCAAACAGACCTTCACCTCTTTCAAAAGACCCTTTGAAAGGTGATTTTGTCATCTTGCCAAACAAACAAGATTCGCATACATCATCCGACTTTAGGTCGAATGACTCCAACACTCCATCCTTTTGTAGTTGGGCAATGCGTTTCTTATTGATGTGCCCAAGACGACAGTGCCACAAGCACGTCTTTTCTATGCCACTAGAAGAATCAATATTTAACACACTATTTCCTAAATTGTCAACACACATCACAGTTTCATATACACCATCACAAGGCAAAGCTTTAAAAGTAAATACATCATTTTTAAAAAACAGAAATCGAACCATTCAATTTATCAAAAGTATAATGAAAACCTTGTCTGAACAATGCATGAAAAGATGTTATGTTTCTAGCCATATCTGGAGAGTAGCAACAATTTTGTAAATCTAAACTAACACCATTCCTAAGCACTAATCTATAGACACCGATCTTGGTAACAGGTGACGTTCGCCTATTTCCCATGATCATGTTCAATCTACCGTGCTCCACCTACCTACTTTCCTCTAGGCCCTACAAATCAGAACAAATGTGAAAACCACATCCGGTGTCAAGGACCCAAGAACAGGAAGATGATGAGTTTTTAGATATAGTGTAAGTACCTGCTTGTGATGGCTTCACTTTGCCATCTTTAATGTCTTGCAAGTACTTTGGGCAACTTCTTTTCCATGACTTTTCTCTTTGCAATAAAAATAGTCGACATCTTTGGGATTCGTGACATGAGGAATGCCGGAAGACTTGGCTCTCGGGCCATTGCTGGACGACCTGACTTGAACCTTTTCCCTCCAATTATGCTTGGGAGGGCCCTTCCTTTTCTTTCCTTTGCCATGGCCAATTTCCAAGACATGTTGGCTCACTGAGGGTACACTTTTACACTTCAGGAGTTAAGCATGCCATCTAACTCAGCCAAAGAGGTCTAAGTGTTGTTCAAATGATACGCCAGTGTGAACTGGTTATAAGAACTCGGTAAGGAGTTACGCACTATGTCAACGGTCAACTCCTCATCGGCAGGCATACCCAGATTCCTAAGAATATCCACGTAACCTTGCATCCTTTGCACGTGAGTGCAGACAGACTCTCCGTCCTTTGGCTTGCCGTTCGTAAAGGCTTTGACCACTTCGCACTTCTCGACACGCTCTCGCTTACGGAACTTTTCCGCAAGGTCCTTGTGCATCTCGAAAGGCCAGTAGTCCTCATAGATTCTTTGCAATTCGGGTTTCATGGTAGCAATCATGATGTAGGCCACTTTGGTCGCATCATCACAGTGTTTTTGGTATGAGGCAACATCCTCGGGAGTAGCTGTATCGGGGTCAACTTCAACGAGCTCAGTGTCGAGAACATACTCTTTGTTCCCAAACCTCAAAGCCATTTTTATGTTTCTGATCCAGTAGTTGTAGTTCGTGCCATCCAATGTCACTCTGGAACACAACGAGAGGATTGAAGTGACGTTATCGTTGTTCGAGTGGGGAATGGATTGGTCAGTGGAAGACATCTATAAAAGAAGGTAGTTTTTACTTAGATACATATATAATCATTAATATTAACCCAATATAATAATAAGGCTAGGACCCAACTGTAACAAATTCACAATTTAGAAGAGGGATGCCGTAATCTAATTGTAAATTTTATAAAGGTAGGCGAATGACGATTCAGCCAATTCCACCGTGGAAGATAATCATATTATAATGGAATTCCTAGATCTTTTGAGATTTATTGAATTGTTCAATAGCATGTTTAATCTCGGATATGCTCCACTGTTTGTGACTGGGATACCGAGGATCACAAACTGGATGTGAATAACCATGCAAATTAGCTTGGTAATCTCAAAGTCAATTATCATCTCTAATTGACGTGCCGGTAAACCACACACGCTCCATCAACAATGGTAAGATTGAGAAACCCATTGCAACTCTTTATGAACCCTTATTGGTGTGCCAGTAAACCACACACGCTCCACCAATGTTTCATAAAGTGCAATGTGCAATTTCATGGATTAGTATCAATTCACATTTTTCTTAAAGTAACTAGATTGGGATTTTATGAATTGTTCTAGTACTTTAATAGCATTATACTTTTAATGAGAATCAAGTGGTCCTATCAAACCCGTTCGGCTAACGACACTCCACTGACCAGGAGAGCGGTGGGTGAGAGTGGACACCCATTAGACTACCATTTTATAGGCAGTCTCCTTATACCCTCTTTATAGGTCAGTTTTGTGAATGAGGCCTACTAACGGTATGACTAACCAATTTATCTTATACATATAATATTAACTATTAATTATAATATATATATATAAGATGTGTTTTAAACTTTTTAAAATATTTTAGGTTTAATATTTTAATTTTTCACAAATTAACATTTAATTCTAAAAAGTAACTTTAAACCTTTAAGTGATTTAATTTATCCTTTAAGTAAACAATTAATTAAATGAATTAAATCTCGATAGGCATCACAAATTAATCAAATTAATTTAATCCTATCTTAAACCCTTAATTTTCGAAAATTGCAAGCAATGGGTTTAAGGTTTCCAGATATTAATTAATCATAATTACCAAAAATAAGAAACCTACAAAAAACCCTAGCATGCAAAATCGCAAGAAAGGGGGTGGAGGCTAGGGTTTCTAAAACCCTAGCCACAAATCGACAAGGCCTTATCAAGGGTTTAATTTCGCAAAAAACCCCTTTATCAAATAAGCAGTTATAGCAATTCAATCAGAAAAACAACCAAAGCTCTGATACCACTGAAAGGAATTCTGCAATCTATGAACTAACAATCCTAAGTTCACATGCAACCTAGAAAAGGATCTATGTTTTTCTACTATTGAACATATAACAAAAACCTAAAGGCCAACAATTAATTTTTAAAGAATTAGATAAGAAAAAACCAACCTTTGATTTAAGTCTTGAAGCTAGCAGCACAATTGTCCTGCCTCAAATGAGATCACACCCAATACAAGAGGAGAAGCACAGAATTACAGAGAGACAGAGTAACAGGTGGCGCAGGATTAGGGTTCCCCAGGGAGCTCTATTTATAGCCTCCAGGTGGTGACAGTCAAAACCCTAGAGGAGCCCAACTTTGACAAGTCTTTTATCAAATGGACCAAGCCTCCTTAAACCCTAATTAGTGTTTCGAGATTTATGGAGGCTCCTCCATAAACTCGCCAACTTCACCACCACCTGGCCAGTTATCACTCAACTATTGAGTAATTACAAAACCAGTCCCTGCACCTTTAATTAATTAAATTAATCACTAAATTAAATCCAATTAATTCTAGATTAATTTCTAATTAATTAATATAGTTTCTAATTAATATATTATCACTTTAATATATTAATAAACTATTTATTTTATTTCTATTGATTTATTAAACATTTAATAAATCAACCTTTCTCTCTACTGAACTCTATACTAAACCTCTAGCCATGAGGGCAACCCCAATGGACTTTGCTTCTATTAATAAGATAAATACAAATTATAAGTCATGCCTTAGACACCTAATCCAACAAAAAGTACCATTGCCTAACTCTGTAATTGATATGTACCGAACCACATTAATCATGCCCTGTCCCACTCGGAACTCGGCTGCTGAAAGCCAAGTTGAAACAACCTCAAAACCGAAGGGAAAGAAGAAAACGACTGGAGTTCCTAGTGGTGTAAAGGTGACCAAGAAGCGAAAAGCCACTAAACAGAACCCTCTTAAAAGAACATAGCCTAAAAGAACCAAACAAGCTGTGATTCTTGAAGACTCTTCGGATTCGGACCGAACTGTCTCAGTGGAAGCCACACTTGAAGATATTATTCAAGACTCACATGTCCATGAAACACGCATCCCATCACCCACACCTACTACATCTCCAATCACATCCACGATACCAACTCCACTAGTATCCGAACCTATCATCACTGAACCAATTACTACCTCAACCCCTCTCACCACAACCACAGAAACTCCAATAATATTAACCACAGATACATCCGAACAAATAATCACTATAGCCGAAAATCTCACATCAACAGAACCAATCGTCACATCTTTTGATCCATTATTCAGTATCCCAACTTCTGGTATGGACATGTCTTTACCAGAATTTGAAATTCAAGACGAATTTGGAATAACTACAACTTCATCTAGACAACAACCACCAACCTCGGATGAATTGAATGAAGCGTATCAAATGGATCCAATCTATGTAGATGATTCGGATGATGTGGACCTAAATGATGACGACTTCGTAATGATAAAACAATACAAAAATCTAAACACCAAGCTGAACATTCTGTTGAAGACACAAACAGGCCATGATCCTGAGAAGCCAACTAAAGAGGATTTAATGGCTAAGATTGAAGAACTGCCATCCTACATAACTGAACGAGTAAAAAACATGATTCTACTTTCGGAACAAAGGATCTTGAATCAACAAACTGCAATTCGGACCATTCTTGAACAAAAGATGAATACTACGGTCTCCGAAGTTGAAACGAGACAGGCTTCTTCATGAGGAAACGGAGAAGAAGATTGTTGTCCTAATAGCCAGGGTTGACTCTGCAAATACAGATTTGGTGAAGTCTTTTGACGGACTTCAAACTGAGACTCAATCCCTCAATCAGCAGTTCAAAGATCATTATAAGAAAGAGTTGCAAGTAGCGAATGCCAAAATTGCTGAGCTAATGGCTGCTCACACAGCCTCTTCGGTTGACAAATTCGCCGAAGAAATAAGAAAAACAAACTCAGCAATAACCAGTAACATTTTCAATGATCTGAAGAATGCTCTTCAGCCTATCCTTAAGGTTGCTCATCGCATGGGTCAACCTCAAGCTGCCCAAACGGGAACCAGAGTATCTACTCAACCTGACACCAGGATTCATGCTATGCAAGGGGGAGAAGTAGTGGTTCTGGTTCAGGGTCCCATGCCTCCACTTCTGTTATGCCAACATCAACAACAACAGCAACAACTACAATAATAACAACAACAACAACAACAACAACAACAACAACAACAACAACAACAACAACAACAAAAGCAACAACAACAAAAGCAGCAACAACAATGGCAGCATTTGCCACTATCACAACAATTACTCCCACTCCCACCTCCGGACGTCCCCCCACTGTCTAATCCGAATTTCCAAAAGAGGATTGTCATCAACACAACCGGCCCTACATTCTCCACAATCACATCTACAATTGGGGTTGGATCTTCGAGTGCTGGAGCTTCGGGCTCCAGACCTGCTGGTGATAAAGGAAAAAGAGTAGTAATTGAACTGAGCAAGGAAGAAACTCGAAAGCAACGGGAGGATGAGTTCAACCGAATGCTGATGATCAATGACATGGCTCAAAACAGAAAGGAGGACATGGGTCCAATTGATAAAACTTGGAATGCAGAGCAAATCATTGCTCATGGGATTGGTGACTACGAAGTCTTCAACCGCCTTCCCATGGATGATTTTTCTATCGGCAACTCTGTAAATAACCAACTTGACATTCCCTACAACCCAAAGACTTTTTCATTTTTCCAATTTGTCAAGGTTGTGAAGCAAAATCAAATAGAATCCCTTAAATCAAGAAACATTTGCTTCCATGCCACATACATTCGAGAACCGAAGGAAGTGTGGAGTAGAAAAAGAATCGTCAAGTTGATCTCCATCAAAGAAGGTGAGATCTTCGAAGGTTACTTCCAGAACTACGAATTTCTTGTACTTCGTGGTTCTGATAAAGTTGAATCCAAATTCTCAATCGCTGACTTCCCAATAATGAATCCTCATGACTTCATTGTCATGTTGGATCTACTCAAAGAAGCCCATGTTGATGTTGCACCCTCAATCCCAATCTGCGACAAGTCCAAAGAACACATTGCTGGCTTCCTATATCATTATATGAAACGACTTGCAGAATTTGATATTGATATGCGAAGCTCTTTGGAAGAAACCTTGCAACACTAGTCTGCACCATTGAAAACTTAGGGATATTCGATGATGGAGAAATCAAAACCGAACCCTGGGGGATAGTTTACGTAGGCACCAGGCATGATGGGAAAAAGGTAAGAAAATTATTTGAGAATGATTTCAAGGGCTTGTATCCAGATGAAGTAATAAAAAATGCTATTGGTCGAGCATACGCTTGCAAGTCCAATACTTCGGTTGAGAGAAAGAAGATCAAAGAACAAGTAGATTGGTGGATGGCCTTAAGGAAATGCATGGTTGAAGCCTATCAACGTCATTTTGGCTAAAGGCTTCGGATGCCACTTCACACAAAGGGGGAGATTGTCGAAGATTAATTTTGTGCTGAAGTGATGTCTCCCATCCGAAGGTTCCTTACCATGCGAAGCATCA